>OZ014438.1:66998036-67352205 GCA_963966035.1 Acleris laterana | reverse complement strand
CTTAGTAACGTGCCATTATGTTGTTATTTTTGAGAAATCTAGGTAGGTATGCATAGTTTACGCAAGTCATTAAGCAATAAAATCTGTGTAGGTTTAATACAATTATTACAGCACTGCCAGTTTACTAAGCAAGGGTTAGGTTAATAAAATGTAAAAATAGACATAAATATGTAGTCACACAAATTATCCCATAAGTTTCTTAAGTAAGTACATATATTTTTAGAGTAAAAGCAATACGAAAAGGCTTAATTTTGGATTCAGATCGAATGCGTTACAAAAACCCTATTTAGAACAGTACGCAATATTACTCATCTCGATGACGACGCAGTTGGCCTTTTTGCAATAACAATAAGTAGGTATATACTTACATATACTGCGAAATAGGTTAACCTCTCTTCCGGAGTTTCGATCCCACTTAGTTTTAAACTATATTGTTAACGATACGCGGTCGAGCTAATAAGAGCCTGTGTAATATTTAACAAGTCTAACAAAAAGCAAGTTTTCAAAACTCAGCTACTATTTCAGCATCATGCATGTCTGAGGAGGATCTACAAAAAGTTACAGAGAGACGGTAAAGAGACATAGGTACACACAAACCCCCCGAAAATGTTAAGCACTTCAGTTTATTGTCATAATAAAATTCAAACGGAATGTTAAATGACATGCATGGCCATGACAATTACATTCACAATAACAAGGTTCTAAGTTTGCTCAACATGTTGAACTGAGTGACTGAACACCTATCGTACCTATAGTCTATACTTTTAGGTATTTAAAAAATGTAAACATTCCAAATCACGTGACTTTGTTAAACAACCAATAAAAACTGTTTTATCGAGCTTTGACGTACGACGACTTTGACGGCAGCCAATAGAAGCAGAACACTGTCTACTTCTATTGGCTGACGAACTATATCACGTGGTTGTTTGTTTACATTTTTTTAAATGCCTAAAAGTATACACTATAGAAACTACCATTCTACCATACCCCCGATTTCATGGCCCTTAAATAGCTCAACACAAAAAAATACCCCCTTTTTATATTAACCCTTCGAGTAGCAAGCAGCCGTGTAACACCTGCTGACAAAAAAAACAATTAATACTTTGACTAGCTAAAAATTAAAATTTAAACTAACTATAGATTTCTTGCCACGTGAAGGGTTAAACTAGACACTAAATAAAGTAAGAATAATACTTATATGCAGCTTTCTATTAAACACCGCGTCCGAATCGGTAAACTGTTTCATCACATGTTTAGGAGCTACGACGCTACAGACAGACACACAGAGTCACCACGTCAAACATAAAAAAAAACCCTTTGGTTAGCATCGGGTCGCAGGTTAACAATAGATGGCATCAGCGATCGACGACTCGGCTCGACTGGAGATGTTATTATTTGTTGCCTAGCAACGTCCACCGTCCGTACGCCCCGCCCGTCTAGAAATAGAGACATCCCGCCCCGTACAGAACAATGCAGTACGTACGGGCACCTATTCTCATCCATGTATTTTTTCTGTATCTATACCGTCGAACAATTTGTTTTTTATACATTTCCACGTACCTATCATTAGCCGTGTCACATCGGGAAATGTATAACTCACACAATTAATTGCCGTATTTATAATATACAGGGTGACATCGAAGACGTGATCAAAAGTGATGACTTAATAACCAATGAAGCATGTCAAACTGCTATACATTCAAATTCCTTGGTGGTACTTACTCGTACGACTCCGTTCATTTACTTTCTAGCGATGAGTATTATTGCGACTGTTCGGCTATAAAACGCACATGGCATCCAGCACGCGGAAATGGACGTCAGTTGAGCTTTTTCCCTCACCCACACAGTTCTCTCTTAGACTGTAGTAAACAGAAAACTAGCCTTTTAACAAATAGCCGGCAGTATAAACCTAAACACATTCGATTGTTGCGAATTGTAACCGGGCTGAGGCTAAGTTTTCTGTGCTGAAGACGATTTGTGAGGGGTCTGCCCACTCTACGAATAACTTATATTTATGACATGGCTGTGAGCAACTGTAGATATGATAATGTTGTAGTCCTCTAACAGATTGACAATATGAGCTGCCCCGCTTAAACTCTCGTCGGATCCAGACTGAACGCTACGTTTAGACTAAACTAAATAACATAAGTAAAATAATCGAGCATTCGCAACCCAACCCAAGCTGCTTGATCCCAATTACGACTAGTATTCCTTTTGCTCCCATTGCCAATCTATTAGTGTTTACTCATTCATAAGTTAACAAACAAACGCTCGAGTGAACGTGCTTAACTAAAGAAGTTGGAACAAGCCGGGGAGATAGCTAAGTGAGATAAGGGGAGGTCTAGCGTTGTATTAAATTAAAGCGCATTACACGAAAACATACGTTACTACCTCTCTGAAAGGTCGCCCTGAGTGTATCTTTTGGCTTGAATTCAAATCACGGACTTGATTTATTTTTGTAACTGTGTCGGAATTGCTAGATCTGTTGAGCTCAGAAGGGTGTGGCGGCGTATTTAGAATACAAGGCAGAAGAATTACTTTAAGACAGTCCCTTTATCAGATTGACATTTTGAGATGACATTAATACCTGCTGCTGCTATCCATTCCGCTTTAATACTCTTCTGGGCTCTTTGCACCTGATAGGTAGATATTTAATTTGTGCCTATCTGTCTACCTATCTGTTTTTGCACCTGACTGATCATGATCATCGCGTCATCATAGGCCACTAGGTTAAGAAGTTATTTAGCAAATTAAACTAGTACCATGTTGACTGTGTTTACCTGTTTACACATGTAGCTTTAAACTCCTGAGATGTTAAAAATAAAACGAATAAACTTTTAGGATTGGTTAATGGTGAATGCACTACGTGCCTAAGTAGATTACCTAGTCAGTATGTACATTGGTTAGATTTTGTTCTTTTATTATTTTAGTTAGTTTACTCCTTTGAAATTTAAAACAGATATAAGTATAATTTACCTATTTACTTGTGATTGCATTTAAATGTGTTTTATTAATGAAAGTTTTTTTTCTACTTATTAAAAATACTGTACGTTTTGATGTGAATACTTATATGTGTTGGTTTTTAACACTACAAGTTTTATGTGATACGTAAAAATTTAAGCAAATAAATTGTAAGTTTATGACAATACTTTTATAATCAAGACAAGATATATTTCTCCGAAAAACAAAATACAGTTTTTGGATCAACTGACTCTAAATTTATTTCGTTTTGGATTTTTGCGCATATCAATTTAGTTGAAATTTAAACTCTATGAACATTTAAGTTCATCGTATGCTGTAAGTAACGTAGTCTAGTACCCATAATAGAGGTACACACAACATCACACCTAACTAACCATTAAAGACAGAGCGGAGAGAAAAAGAAAGAGATGTATATTATGTGTACCTATTATGTCAACAACATACGCATTCTAGTGCGACTCTCTTTCATGCAATATTTCAGATTTCTGAAGTGTATAGCTAGATGTGTTGCTGTGTGTACTAGGACTAGTTAACCTAGCTCCGTAAGCGGGCTGAGTACTTGTATTATGTAAAGGAATCGGAAAAAAAACATGTAACCTACTAAGCAAAAGTAATAGGTATCAATTCGAATTTACGAATTGGGAATAATGTTACGGCAAACGTGCAGTCTGCCCACGCCGCGCGGGGCGCGGGGGTCGTTCGCACACGGCCCGCGCGCCGCTCACGTGCGTAGCACTCTGGTCCCCCTCGCCCGGCCTAGCGCCCGCGCGCCCCCCGAAGTAATAGGTATGACCAATCCTTGGGAGGATAGGTACTTACAAATAAGTTGACTAAAACTATTCCTATTATTATTTTTCTCTTTCATAATGCACAATTCCGTTTCGTTGCTTTCATTTTTTTTGTTATTGGTACCTATAGATTTCGTGATTCGCTTTGAACAATGACATAACATAACATACCAGCACTGTTAAAAAAATTGAATTGTATTATTAAAATAATTAAACCAACTGTTGATGACATATTCTAAATAGCACCTTTTATCTATAAAGCACAAAGTGACTTTAGTATCATAATCACGTGCCGTACCGCGAAGCGCCTTATTGCGTGAAGCGAGCCAGTTCACTCTGTGCTTTACGGAGAGCGCACTTAAATTTAAGAGTACCTAGGTAAATCATTTTTAAATCTCACTCTAGCGTCTAAAAAGATTTGACTGCATAGAATTAAAAGAGTTAGGTTAAGTTATCGTCACTTTACAATATTGTTGTCTCGGTCGTTGTACATATTGTTTTACTATAAAGTCTAATATACCTATAGTGATTTGTTAATATTCTAAATTTTATAACCACTTACTTGAAGTACTTTCCATCTATGTGTGATCCATCGGTGAAGATGAACTATTGTTGTTACGTTTCGTCTCCACTGATGGGATAGATTCATTTCTTAGAATACTTACTAGAAAGTTAGTAAAACGTCTCGATTCGGCTTCGTAACTGGTCAGCTTTACTTCCCTGTGATCTGTACCTCTGGTTGGTTGGACGTCTCACCGAAAATCTAGTCGTCACTGTAAATAAAGAATCATCGAATGATCTGAATGTAAGCCTGCGTATTATTTACTTCCCACTACGACCTTAATCGATCTACCCCTGATGTTTACTATTTACGTGGAAATGTAAATACCTACTATTGGGTGAAGTAAGCTTAAGACCGCGCATGGTCATACGCCGGATGTATTTAAAGTACCTATTGTCATGAAATTTAATAGAAGATTGGTTTGTTGTTATACTAATGAATACACAATTTATAGCATTTAGTATAACCTTTTGACCTTCGTGTAAAGGTAAGTTAGCCACTTAGGTAGGTATTTAATAATAACCTTTACAGACTGACTGACTTAACAGAACAATTTACTAATGATATTAAAATGGAATTCGGTATTGACAATGTAGAATTAATTCAATCAGAGCAGGACAGAAGTATTTACACAATTACATTATGACTTCCGGGGAACAGATTGAGCCACTTGACGAAGAAGAGACGTATAAATACTTAGGATACAACCAAACACGGCAAATACAGTATAAAGACACAAAACTAAAACTTAAACAACAGTTTCGACACAGACTTAATACGATTTTAAAAACACAACTGTATGCCCGTAACATAGTAAAAGCCATCAACACATTTGCTATACCCATTCTCACCTATTCTTTCGGTGTTATCAACTGGACAAAAACCGAACTGAAAACACTACAGCGCACGATAAAAACGACCATGCCTAAATTCAGAAAACATCACCCACGGTCATGTTTTCAGAGGCTAACACTGCCGAGGAAAGAAGGTGGAAGGGGCATCATAGATATCACAAACTTACATAATAAACAAATCAAGAGCTTAAGACAATATTTTATCACAAAATCAGGATCCACAACACTTCACAAGGCTATTGTCCAAAACGATTGTAAATTTACTCCGCTAAATCTACAAAACAATACACCCCAAAAAAACGAAAACATGACAGATGACACGACCAAGATTACCGAATGGGCTAGAAAGTCTTTACACGGAAGGCACCGCCATGATTTATGCCAATCTAATGTCGACAAAGACGCGTCGAACGCATGGCTGAGTCGAGGTGAGCTATTCCCGGAGACCGAAGGTTTTATGATTGCAATACAAGACCAAATTATCGAGACTAGGAACTACCAACGATACATAACAAAGACGTTAACTACTGACACCTGTAGAAAATGCAATAGTTGCCCGGAAACCATACAACATTATAACAAGTGCATGTAAATCAATAGCCCAAACTGATTACAAACATAGACATGATCAAGTCGCAAATATTATTCATCAAAAACTTGCTCATAGACAGCAATTTATTGCCACCATAGAACCTTATTACAAGTACAAATCTGAGAGTGTGTTAGAAAACACAACGACGAGACTTTACTTTGACAGAGCCATCCTTACTGACCGTACCATCCACTACAATAGACCCGATATCACATTTATAGACAAAACAAACAGATGCGCATACCTAATAGATATAGCTATTCCCAACACACACAACCTACAAGGTACAATAGCTCAAAAACTTACCAAATACATCGAACTGAAAGAAGAAATTACACGACTTTGGCATCTTGATAAAGTCACAATAGTACCGATTGTTCTTTCTGCTACAGGAGTGATACCAAAACAGATGCATCAATCTCTAAAAACTCTAAGATTGCCTCCAAATATTTACAACCTTTTCCAAAAAGCCGTCATCTTGAACACATGTCGGATTGTCCGAAAGTTTTTACAAAATGATCAAGAATCTTCTGCTTTATCCATATCACCCACACAACACTCACTGCATTCAGTCAGTCCACAACATACCACCACGCAAGGAGCCAATCAGTCAACAAGGAACCTCACAGTCTCACAGACACCCTTCACCAACTACCACTAGCTTAAGTAATTTACCTGGTATGCATTTGGCCTAGGCCCGTGCATAACAGTACACCAGTGAAAACTGAGAAAAAAAAATGAAACATAAAAATAATAATAATAATAATAATTTTATTGCACATAAATACACATCAAGAAAAAATGAAATGATTTCCGTTAAGTTACTGACTCTTGGGTCAGCAGTTATTAAGTTATGTCTTTATAAGTTGTGTATTAATCTTGCACAACAAGTAGCTATTGGCGTTTGGTCGGCGCAGTCCTACCAACTACGCAGCGTTAGGATAGTTACGTTACGTTACTTTGAAAACCCTTTGAAGTAAACTTTAATGGCCATTTTTACTGACTTCTCATCGTAATATTATCGTCATTGGCTTTATTCAATTAGCTAATTATAATTTATTAAATGCGATCATACATAGGTACATTTTCACGATGAACAAAAAAAGTTATTTTGAAACACTCAATAATTACTGCTTGGTACTTTTATAGTAAGAATAGGCAATTTTATGATACCAATTTCAATAGTTGAAATAAGTACCTATCGCAAAATTGCCTATTCTTCCGAATAAAAATGTAAAAACGCCTCGTAGGTATATTTTTCAGGAATACCTATCTCAATACATACTAATATTATAAATAAGAAAGTAACTTGGTCTGTTTATTGCGTTTTCACGGCTAAATCGCTTAACTGATTTCGAGGACATTTGGTGCGCTTACAACCCGCGATAGCACTGCGGCACTTGCTGCTGCGAGCAGCGATAAACGACTTCGACGCGAACGGAGCCGCGTAACCAATAAAGGTCCTTCAATTATAAATCATTTTTTGAGCCACTTTCTAAAGTTTTAATTGCGGAAATTGCAAAAAATGTTCCTCGAGCTCGGCAAATGACTTTTTGAAGGCGTTTTGTAAGAAGTAGTTAACTACATGAGTTTACATGACGCTTCCTAATACAATTCGCAAATGGACCTTTTTACTCGGTCCATATATTTCAAGACCTTTTTTACACGGCAATTTACAGTTTCACGGATCACTGACTAACAATACTCAGTCGGGACAAATAGATTTCATACAATTAAGTAGTAGTCTCGCTCCGGAGCGGGCAGTTGAGGGGTTGGTGAGTAACTGGAAATATCTCTTACTATAAAAGGGTACCGAGCGTTGTATTCAATTCCGATATGTACAAAATTAACCGCCATTTGGAAGTCACTGTTGTGACAATGATGCGGTTTACCCGACTGCATCATAAGGAGGGTTATGTTTTACAAGTATCTACTTATATATTTGTTTGGCACGCTCTGCAGCCTAAATGGCTTGATCTATTGTAACATATGAGCAGACATAGGAATCCAGGGGGCAACATTTTGTGACAGGTAGGGAGTACCTATATTGATAAGCTCAATTATCGACGCTTTTTCCATATACTAGTGATCGCCCCCAGCATTGTATGTATTTTTTGTAAGTATTGTTCTGAAGACGAGTATGAAGTTCAGAAAGCATATTTTACAAAAAAATGCCTCAATTACCTCCACAGAAATTGAAAAGTCCCACCACCTGCCACCTGAAACCACCACCACCACCACCTGGAATGGACTTATCAGCCACATTTAACGCCCGAAAATTAGGATCAAATTCTGATCGTTTATTTTAACAATAGCCTACCACCTAGCCTAGACCTATGCTGGTCAGTAATGAAAAAAAAAAAGATTGGTAAAGTAGGAAAAATATTTTTTACAAACAAAACTTGGAGTGATCACTAGTAGGTATATAGAACAAGCATCGATACGTGAGTTTATCGATATAGGAACTCCCTACCTGTCATAAAATTTTCCCCCTGGATTCCTGTCTGCATATTGTCAAATTCATCTTGGTTGTGGGAGTGGCATACGAGTATATGTATGGGTTTTACGAAATGGTATTCAAACGTCCTAGATGCGGGTTGTTATTGGTAGGTAGGGTTTCTGGTCGAGACTTCTCGCAGCGAGAATTCCCGGGAAATCCCGACAGAAAAAAAAAATAGGGGAAAAGTAAGTGGATTCTGATTTTTTGAACATACATTATATATTTAGAAATATTTTCTATTTATATATTTATAAGTTTTACTTAGGGTGATGGGACCAGTAATGCACAAGGCACTAATAATGGACACTTGATCCTTATTTTACAGAAAATAAGGGATCTTCATTAATTTGTTTTGCAACAATCAATTTAGGACCGTATGAAATGCCGGTCAGCTAAAAGTGTCCTAAACTAATTAATACAACACTAAAAGTTTTCTAAATGCAACGTTCGACCAACAGTTGAATACAGTTACAATACAAAAATAGAAACATACTAATTCTAGCTAAAACATATTAATCACTAGATTAACATGTTTTGGCTAGACTCTGTGAATGTGAATTAGGTACCTATATAAACTACATAAACACTCACAGTGCATCGATGAACAAACAACTTCTTCAGTCATCAGTTTAACGAACACGTACATACACGAACTCATATGAGTTCTTCTGTGTACATAGATAGAGAAATGGTCCCATAGCAGAGTAATAAAGTTTTATACTAGCCACGATTTAATTACGCACGATGTTTTGACGTAACACAGACAGTGATGATCAGATACGCATTGCAATTTTGATTCCCTTTTCCATTCGCCTAATGGACGTGACTCCGGAAGAATGCGAATCCAATTACGACCTTTCTCAGGAGAAACGGATTGTTCACGTTTAATAATATGATTTCATTTCTGAACCACCACTTGTTAAAAGGGAACCATGGACAATGTTACATTAATGTTAAGTACTCGCTTTCATCTGTCCTTACAATCTGAATACAGTGATTTGAGTGTTATTTTTTTTCTATTATCCTTTTACGTAATAATGGGAACGTCTGCGTTGAAAGGCTATTTTTAGGGATTTTCAATTAGTATTACGTGTCATTTTCTTAAGCAAAAGTGAGCAGGTTTAATCAAATTGGCCTAACTTAACCTACGAGTATATTCTTCGCTGCGAAGGGAATATGACCGCGAGAGTTCAAGGGGTCAATCGCCAATTATACAGTGTCCCAGAACTTGACGTTAATATTAAGAATTGAGAATGCCCTTTTTGTACATATATAGTTTTCACTTTCCAACATGTTAATTAGTTTAGGCGTAATTAAGGTTTTAATGGTAGTACTGGTAAAGAACGCTACGGCTACGCTTTTTCTCAAATCTTGGCGCAGTTAAAATAGAACTCGAAATCCTGCGATCGAAATACTAGTAGATTTTACCCATAACTATTAAATAGCTCCAAAAATATTCAACATATTAGTAAGTTAAAACAATATTCTAGACCGGTATAAAAGGGCCTTTCTTATGCCATCATATAGTGAAGCGCGAGCCCGGGAACAACATGCCTCGTCGTTATTCACACCAAGGTACTGTAGTGAAATAAGGTCGTAACATGTAAATAGACCTTATTGCACTTTACCTTTTTTATGCTGTTTCTTTATATTTTGTTTAAATTCAAAAAGAAATACTGTGCGATGGAACAGCGACTGCTTTGTTTTATACAATTGCTGCAGTCGCTTTTAACGACGAAGAAAAATGAAATATAAAATAATAGTCATGAAAATATTGTGTTTACGTCTGCCACCCTTCTCTACGATGCCACCTTTCTCCACAGTACCGAGAACTACAAATGTGGATAACTGGAAACTGAGCAAAACTGGGAATTGTTATCAGATCAAAACTGATTGCTTGGCGAATCAACAGGTGGTTTACAATGGACCGGATCTCGGGTCCTGCGAATATCGGATAAGTTCATAATCGACGTCCTTGCATTTGATACCAACCCCGCATTCAAGATATTTAAATTATTATGAAAGCTTTACATCACGTGAAAATCATATTAGAGACCTGTCGGGTTATTATGACGTATCTCTGCAATTCATTTTACGCTGAGAGAAAAGGACAGAGTTATGTAACTGCTATAGCTCCGTCCTTTACGCTCACCGTAAAATGAACTGCATAGCGATGTCATAATAACCCCCCTGTAGTGGTTATTCGGTGCTACTGCTACACACCCAGCTTTAAACGGTTTTTAGCGAAGTTATGTAATTTAAACAGTTTTATGATTTAATTACATAACGTATTTACATAAGTCATCTATTTATTTATTGTGGAGCAATTAACCGTTGAACTACGAGTATAACTAAATTGAAACATGAATGGAACGTTTAATTACGGATTCGAACAAATCCAAAATTACGAATACTTACGAGTATCCTGAATAAAGGGCTTTAAGAAAGATATAGACTTATCAATCGTGAAATCCTATAGCAGTAGGTTCAATAATAAATGTTAGGCTGCAATGCAACGTGCAAAGAATTTATGTCTAGTGTGCAAGTTAGACAACTCATCTGGATGTCAAAACATCCGAAACATAAGGATTGACTGTGGATTTCTAACTTGCATACATACATACATTTAATCATGCCTGTTTCCCAGAGGGTTAGGCAGATACCACTTATTTCCACCGGCTATGATCCTGACAAATCTCTTTCGCTTCTTCTACATTCATACATCGAATCATGCATGCACGTCGGTTTCGGGTACCTACTTAAGATTCGGCCCTTTTCCAGTATGGAAGGAAATACAATTAATCTTTCAGGAATACACAGATAATTATTTTCCTTTTATTACAAAGGCTTTGATGCAACCACAGATATTTTCTTTTTGCATCTATTGTTCAAACTGACACAAGTCATTTTTGCTGTATATCGGTATACTAAAAACTCTCGAGTTTCATACTAAAATCACTTTGTATGGAGTTTCTAAGCACTGGCGAGATACTGTCCGCTGCTCGTCGTCGCTACGCGTCGCTGCGTAGGTGCGGACGTCATTTTATAATCGGTCGCGATTTTAAAATCGCGTCGGTTGGCAATGTGACCAGCCATATCGCGATGTATGTGCGATTCGCTTGTTCATCGCTACTGTTAATGCGGACGCTAACAATTCGCGTCACTGTCGCATAGCTGTCGTGTCGCCAATAGCCCGACCAGTACGGCCGCGGCCTTCAAATACATACTTATCACATTCAGTGCTAACGACCCGATACTCGGTTATACTGTTCGCAGCCGATTTTTGCTACATAGGTAGCGGAAAAATGCTGCTACGAGCTACAGCAGCGTGCCACACGTAGCAGCGGCTGGCGGTGAAGGTGTTTAGAATGTTTGTTTGGGTGTTTCAATCACGCATAAATAAATGATTGAAAAGATTTGGATGAAATTTGTCAAACAGATAGTCTGTATTGGAATTATACATAGTATAAGGATTGAGGAGAAATTAATAGTTAACCTAAACATTAACGTTTAAGGAGTTCTATCACAAGTCTTGGAACGAGTCTTATTTATACCCTGTGACATCTTTACTGTCAAATAATTTAGATTTTTAATTTGATTTTTATTATTTTTTCTATAGGCGATAACTTAACAAATAGTTAACGCTTAGGCCCAGAACCTACGAACTAGGTCTAGCACCCGTATTTATAGTCAAGAAAAGTAATTACTTGAGTATTAGTAGTGTCAAAAGTCATATAAAAATCGTTACTTTAGTCATTACTTTTACTCAAGTAATTACTTTACTTGACTATAAATACGGGTGTAAAACTCTTTTGCATTAATTAGGTAAGAACTTGATGAACTGTTTTGCGGGAGCAATGGATGGAATTAGCAATGTACAATTTCAAAATGGTGATTATTTTATTAGTGCGAAAGTAATGTCGTTTTGATGGAGTATTATACAATATCAATTGTTTATTGCTACTGGACTTCTGTGAAACAACAGGTTGATAGTTTATATAACATAGGTTTCACAAGTATGACTAGACGAATTCTTTTGCATTGGGGTCCGTATAACTAGCCATTAGCAGAAATTCGTTTAAATATATACGTAGTAATATATTTTCCCTGTAAACCCTTTTATTTTAAACTTTTATATTTAAGAAAAACCTCTGTAATGATGTTTTTTTTCATAATACCGTTTAAAAAAGTTCCTGGGCCGAGATTCTACACGGTATTTGACCTGTTATCGTATTGTCAACGGTTTGCTACTTAGCTCTTATTTACTGGACAGCAATGGAGGTCGAGTTAAAAACAATACTATGACACGTAAAACACAATGTGGTTTTTAACGCCTAGAATAGAGGCTGTTGTCAACTGTCAACTAACGAGGCGAGTAGCGTGATAAGAAAGGAGCTAAATCCAACTCCAACAAAGCGGGTGCATGGACAAAAGGCTAATGGATGAACGGATGGACTTGAGCTGTCCCGTCTCGCAACACTAACATTTTAATGCGTGTAGTTTAATATGTCACAGGTTTTGTCGACAAAGCACCTAAGTCCTTTATACCTGTCTGCCTTTTGTACCTGCGGGTGTACGAGACTATTGTAGTTCGCCGGTTCTAATACCTTTATCGACGAACTTAAACTATCAAATACGAGTGGTTTAAAAGACAATAACACCCTAGAAAACACTAAGAGCTTCGTAGATAATCCACCCGTAAGAGCCCACAGTTCGCCTTTGTACATCCTTGTTATATTTTTTTTATATAATTGTTATCTCTTTTGTTTGTACAATAAAGTATACATAAATATCACTTAAACGATTAAATTAATACCTACTTAACATTAAATGCGTGCCTACGTATGCAATGCTTTTCAATAAATGTTATAAAACCAGTGCCATAAAAACACAAATTAAAATTAGTGTGTATGTATATAAATATGTATATATGTGTGACGTTATGACACTGAGATAAGTAAGTAAGTCCCTTGACTTACTTACTTATCACAAATAATGTATACACCAAAGTTTGGGTCTGTGTATATAACACAGACCCTATTACTATAGCAAAAAGGGTTATGTGTACATATTTTTGCACCTTTGTGCGCATATTTATTTTTACCCTTGACTGTAGGTACATGCATGCATGCCTAAATGTTGATCACTGAGGTTCTTTAGGCATCTTTACTATTAAAAGCAATACAAACACAAAATCAATAAATGTTTGTTAAGAGAAATCGAGTTCATGTTTTCTACGATTAATGCCTCAACAACACCGATGTCGATATACGGCAGCTCTGAACTAAAGTGAACGTATAAATTGTTGCTCGATAGACGCTTTAAAAATTAATTACGCTAAATTTATTAGAGTTATAAACCTAATTCGTGTTTTACATGATTTGTAGAGTTATAAACTACGTTTAGTTTTCCGTATCTCGTATAAAATTTAAACATTGTAAAAGGGAATTGCTTGTGCCGTAATATTAACGTCAAATTCTGGAACACCCTATATATAGGTAGTCTTTATTATTATTTTAAGCCGACGTATTGGACAAGACGCGTATTGGATAGTATGCGTCGAGAGGACACCCTTGATCTTTAACTACAACAGGGGGCCTATTATGGCTGCGTTTATCGCGTGATCATTTTTGGATAAGGCATACCGTCACCTTCTGACAGGTAAATAAGTACAGGTGTCAAAAAGTGACGGATGCTTTATCCACAGTTGCGACCCGATATAGACGCAGCCATACTAGGCCCGCTATACCTACTTGTAAAGTAATAAAGGAAATTCCCGAACTCGCATCAACTTAAACAAATCAAACAAGTTTATCGTATCGTCCAAATTAAATTATTTCTTGGGAATTTCCAAATAAGTCCACGGAAACTCTTTCGCTATAATGAAAAGTTTGCCTTGTACAAAAAGGCTTCTAAGTATCTAATGAATGAATGGTTTTTTATTGCTTCTTAACTTAGTACGCTTAAACTGAACAATGACTTTTAAATTAATACAGTAAAACTCAAACACCGCCCAGACTGTTAAGCTAAAGGGGAAACTCAAGAAGAAAGTAGGTACTTTAACAAGTTGTAATAATTATTTATTAGTGACATTCTGTGACTTTAAACTTCATAACCTGCTACTACCCTCTGGTGATGCCCGTTTTCTCGCAAAATATTGCAACGATTAAAAGTGTTTTGGTCATAGTTGGACATTACCGAAGGTATCGGGTGCAGGGAACATGTTTTATTTCTGCAACTACCTGTATCATAAATTACTAAACAGCCAAAGACTACTGCAGCTGCGGCGCTTTACCACAGTCCATGGCGCATCTCCTGCACTGCCCCACGTGCCTCGACACCTGCACGTGACCTTATGACGCAACTGGCAATGCCGTGTGCATGGCACAGTTTTGGCCAGCCGACATTTAACACGAGAACGTCCACTCACTAAGTAGAGGAATGTGAACAATTTCCGTAAATAAACCATGCGTGTAGCGCCAAACTGCAAATGCTGCATAATACTTAGTGTGCTTTGTGTAGCCCGACTCGTCAGTCGTTACCGGGCTTTGAAAAGCGCTCGCTGTCTTCTCAATTTATACAGATACCCACACTTTGCAATGATTTAATTCGCTTAAAAGCGTTTTTAAACGAGCATTACGAAATATTTTTCTTTGCGTTATAGTCAAGAAACCGGACTGAAGGAAACTAGTAGCCTGCAAAACTAAGTATCACACTTTCAATTAAATGTTCATTAAAAGTGTGATTTGCGGGCCAGGGTATTACCAGTCGTCAACATTTCTCCTAACTTGTGTAGCAAAACAAAGTCTTTTGCCAATATCGCTTTATGAGCTTACAATTACAACGCAGGCGACAAAGTACTGGGGGGTTATTATGATATGACATAGTTATGCAATTCTGTTTACGCTGAGAGAATAGGACAGAGCTATATAACTGCCATAGCTCTGTCCCTTACACTCACCGTAAAATGAACTGCATAGTTAAATATGTCATAATAACCCCTCTGTTCTAATTCAATGATACTCGTAACGATACTAAATGTTACTAAATACGAGTAGTTATTACTGAATCTTCTTTAAGATTATTCTATTGATTGATTAGAATAGAGCCACTCCATATCTTCCTGTGGAAGTCGTTAAGAGGCGACTAAGGGATTGAAGGCTTTTTGTTAGGCGATAGGCTTGCAACCTGTCACTAATATACACATGGTAAACATCGTAGCCTGCTGTGCAAAATGTGGTTATAGGATTAACAACAGGTTGTTAAGAGTTGTTGGTAATTCTTTAGCTCTGTCTACCCAACTCTGGGATGGAAGCGTGACGGTATGTATGTATGTATGTATAGTAGATACCTACTTAAAATTGAGTAGACTTATAAATTAAAATAGCGATATTTTTTTAGAAACGCGTCAAGAACTTAACAGGCGAAAAGGCAAATAAAAAAGCAAAGGCAAACGTCGGTTTACAATTAGATAAGATCAGATCTTACGATAAAGTCCTTTATTGACCGCTGCAAAGTTATCACTGCATGATACGTTATTTCGAGAACTTAAATTACGAATATCGTTTCCTAACCGCCTGCGGCCCTAGTATGGCTGCGTCTACGTCGCGTGTCAAATGCGGATATAAAGCACCCGCCATTCTCGTACTTATTTACGTGTCAAAAGGTGAATGATGCCTTATCTAAACTTTGTCACGCGATAAGCGCAGCCCTGTTTCACAATCGGCACGTAAACCATATTTGACAGATAAATTAAGCCCTTTCTCTTTCTTACACTTGAAAATAGACGAGGAGAGAGCCAACTTTAAATGGCAGATAAATTTACTTGTCGATTGTGAAATTATATTTCAGTGACCGGATACACTTTGTTGAGTGCCAACATCATCAATGACACAAGTGTTTAGTCACCCAAGCATAGTTCCGATGTCATCCATTAGGTATAGTTTTTTAGATTCGAATTTATGCAACATGCAAAACTGAATGGGGCTGCGGAGGTGCAGAATGTGAATTAGCATCGTTCACACCAAACATATGGTCCGCAGCCGACTGCGAGCGTGCGTTACGCAGTTTATCGCTTTTCCATACATAATAAATATGTAACTTCTCGTTCACACCGAACCGACAATACGCGATTACAGCAAACAATACAGACAATGAGCATGCTCACAGTCGGCGGCGGACAATACGTTTGTTTTGAACGATGCCTAACTTAGGTTTTCAGATATTTCAAATTAGTCATATTTAAACAAGTCAATGTTATTCGTTGTAGTCGCTCAACTATCTTAATCGAGATTAGTGATGGGCGATTTCTGAAACATTGCACAACTTTCCTTAACTTCGAAAATTACAGCTTCTGAAACTTACATAATTAGATGGAAATTATTCTAACACCAGTAGGTAAATTTCGTTTAAATTTCATGAAAAGTTGGGTAACATGTCGAAACTTTTCAGAAATAAAACGATTTCACTTTGGTAATTTTCAGAATATTGCTTGAAATTCTAGGTGAAAGTTTCACTTTTGAAACTTATAGAATATTGCAGAAATTTAAATGAAAGTTTCACTTTTAAAACTTACAAGCTGCCCATCACTAATCGAGATATCTTATCGCCACCCTTGAAATAGGTACCGTTGACGAGTTCCGGTGACCGTCTTTGATCATCATAGTTCCACTTCACCAAGTTATTATTTCTGAATGCAAATGCTAGATTTATTACTAAAAATATCTACTTACTAAATTTGCTATATGTTTGCCTACAATATTTGAGGTGTTCTCTCAATTCCTCACTGATCCTCTTATCAGATTCAGATTTGGGGACAATGGGAATACCTCGGAAGCATACCCAATCAAACCAAAAAAATATTTAAAAATCGGTCCATAATTGACGGAGAAATTAGTGAACATACATAAAAAAAAACCTACAGTGGAACGTATAACCTCCTCCTTTTTTGAAGTCGGTAAAAAATTTGAGAACACTGATCCGAATTGCCTCCATGACCTAAATAAGAGTGGCTTGTATTTTTTATAAATAACTAGCGACCCGCCCTCGCTTCGCTTCAGCTTATGCGAGTTATCTGTTACACCAGAACTGTGTACAAAAATCAGAACTTATTATATTTATACCCAGACGGGGCGGGGACATTATTTTATAATAAACGCTACGCTTCGGTTTGTTTGAGTTTTCTGTGACACCCGTACATAAACCAGAATCTGTTATACCTTCGTATAAACCTTCCTCGTGAATCACTCTATCTATTGCTGAAACCTATATTAAAATCCGTTGAGTAGTTTAAAAGTTCTAAGCGAACAGACAGCGGAAGCGATTTCATTTTAAACTATGTAAAGATTAATAATGTAGTCATAACTTAAGCTTACATCAGCCCCCTATTTCACCATCCCGACAATGTCAGGTGACAGGTGAAATATCCGTGTACATGGTGCGGTTTATATGATACCCAGTGATGTATCAGCGTGTTAACTTTGCATAACGAATGGTCACCTGTCACGTGTCATTGTCAAGATGGTGAAATAGGGGGCTGGCTGTAACTCGATTTTTTTTTCTACTTGACCGACGTTAAAAGAAAGCCATGTTTAAAAATAATACTCTTACCGTGTATCCAATTTCCCAGTCAATGTAAAACCAATTTGTCCGTGTCTTCGCTTGCGCTTTGTCCACTCGTCCGGCACCGCCCGCCATCGCCCGCCTCCGCCTGCAGGCCCAGCGCGAGGAACTCGCAATTGCTACAATAAATAGCCCACTTGAACAAAAACCTATTTTTCCGTGAAAAGCAAAAATTTCTCTAGCTAAGCAACGACCTAAGGTTAGCCATGTCATGTTTTATTTCAAGAATTAATACTGCCTTTCTATTTGGTTTGTACACTACTTCAATCTCTTTTTTTTTCGAAATTACAACATTTGATTGTTTTGTTAGTATATGGTGAAATTAAATCATACATTCCAGTGTAAGTAAAATCGTAACTAAAACTAACGTCAGTTTTACCATGCTTACTGATTACACATAAAAATGTAAGGACATTATTCGAATACTCTGGCAGGTATCACACCATGTGAAACAATGTAATATGGAAAGATAAATACGGTATTTTAATTTAAAAAATCCTGAAAACTAAGTGCGAGTTTTAGTCGCGTGGAGATTCGAGGGTTCCGTACGTAAAGATAAGGTCCATTACAAAAAGACACGCATTTAAAATGCACTTACGTATCTATATAAGTACCTACTTACTAAGTGAATCTCAGTTTATATAATAATAATGATTACAATTTATTACCACTAAATGCATTTTGATCTCTAACTTGTCAGTTTCCTTGAATACCCTGACAGATTAGGTACCTATACCTATCTACGACTAGAGGGTGCCCGCGACTTCGTACGCGTTGAATTAGTTTCCTGCTACTCCCCTTATTTCTTCCCGTCGGGGGTCGATTTTCGGAAAATCCTTTCTTAGTGCACCCCTAGACGTCATAAAGAACCTACGTGCCAAAGGGGTTTGGGTAAAAGTGTTGTCATTTGTAAAAGTCATACATTTTCAAGGTGAGCGGCCATTAGTAAAAGTGGTAAATTATGATAGAATTATTCAAAATAAACATGTTTTGTTATGTAATGGAATACTCTGAAGTGCATCGGAGCCGAGATATTTAATATTCTTACCTAGGGTTACTTTTAGTACCAAAAACTGAACATTTCAATCTTAAATATCTCGGCTCCGATATTATTAAACGCTATGAATTATTCTTCGAGCACATTTACCCAATGCCCTTTGGAATCTCTAGACCAAGCGGTTCGGGCGGTGCGTTGATATATCAGTCTCAGTCTGTAGATTCTTTTAAATCTCGACTAAAGAAGTTCTGGCTTGACACTTCTATTTAAACTTTTTTGTTTTTCCTGCTTATTTTGTATATATTGGATTATGTTTAGGTATTTTATATATTGATATTTATAGAAATTACTTTTAGTGTTGTACTTATTTGGCTATTCGTTGTAAATTAATTATTTCTCAATAGCTCAAAGGTTAACTGGAGAGATCCCTTAAAGGGATAAGTTCGCTGTTATATTTTTGTCTATTTTATAATTGTTAAGTATCTCTTGTTTGTACAGTAAAGTGTTTACATACATACATACATACATATATAAGTCAGTGAGTCAGGTTTGCCTTTTAGATACATAATTATGTGGATATTTTAATGAAACATGCTATATAATAATAACTGACATGTTAGTAATCAAGATGCATTTAATGTAAATAAATGAGTCTGAGGGTTAAGAATCCACTGCTAAACCATTAGCGGCTAGCTGCGTAGTTGTAAGTAGTGTACTTAAGCATTTTAAATTTGATAAGGTTATTACCAATAGAGTACAGAATGCTTTGAGTTATAGGAGCTCATTCATCGGGTTTTTTAGAAGAAAATAACTTTTTAAATGTAATAAGAGGGCGGAGACAGAAAGAAAAATAAAGTTGGAAGGTCAACATCCAACCAATTTGTTTCGTCAAATATAAGCATAACACGGCAAACACACGCAGGTGTGTTCCGATAAGGGCTCGTGTGTACCGATCTCTCGCCAGGATTGAAATGTGATTCGAGCTTCAGATATAAGTACATATACCACATGTAGGTCTCTGCTGATAAATCGGAGAGCCCTGAATTCGTGGTGCACGTGGGCGTTCATTCAGCGAACTAGTTGATTCAACCGTGATTTTTTCTTCAACATATCAACCGTTTGGAATAATGGAGTTAACCAGATGATAGAAGGCGAGTTGACTTAGTTACATAACGAAAACAATACCAACTCAACTATTTGCTGTACCTACGTATTTAAAAAAGCTGGAAAAAAATGTTGACGTATCGTGAGTAAATTTTTCACTTCATTGAAGCGAAACTCCCGAATATCAATCGAGTATCAATGTTTTTTGTATTTAATGATCATTATTCACTGACTGAAAATGGCATTCCGTAAGAATAATATATTGACATTGAAACAAAAATGTATTATACTCATCTAAAATACATTACCTCATTGCCAAAAGATAGAACATGATACATAAACAATTACTTCGATACCTTTAGACTCAATTGGCGTAAACGCCATTTTGGCCAAAATGAGTTTTTAATGCAGTTATACTCAATTTTTCATTCTCCATCGATCTGTGTACCTAGTTAAAGTTGAGAAATTCCCAAAAAAAAGTCGAATACGACCCAGAATATTTGGCCCAAAAAACATGATTTTTATAAAGTTTTGGGCGTTTTTGCTGTATTTTTTTATTTTCTGCATTTCAAGATCGTAAAGGATTTTTTTTTTGCAGTTATAGGATGTATAATAATTCATAAGTCTAACGTGGCTAATACGCCCCTATTGTTTCTACAAAAAAATATTAGGAGGCTTTTACGACCCAACATAAAAGAGCCTCAAATAATTAAATTGAAGGTCGTACTTTATAATAGTAGTATAAAGTGGATACATTTTAGCCTCTTATAACCTGACGAAATGATTTAAATATAATTTCAAGATTGTATCGAGCTTTATTCAATCACATAATAATTACAATTACATATTCACAATTATAAATGTAGTAGCGTTTAGATCTTCTCAAACAGGTGTTTACGTACAAAATCTCATGATTTCATGCTTTCTTTGTCTTTTACTAAATGTGAGCACAGAATAAGTAGGGTGACTTCGCCGGTTTGCCGTCCTGTTCCAGTTTTCGTCCAGTACGCAGAGTAGTTTTGATCATAAGCACAGAATAGATATACAAAAAGCTGTCATCGCGCAAGTTTGAACTAGTCGCGCCCTTTAGTAACAAAGCATCATTCCTACCAACCTAAAAATATTACAGGACGTGTTGAGACTCTAAAAAAAAATACGGCAGTTGTCGGTTTGATTTCGTGCGACGAGCATGTCATCGCGGTGCTCGAAAAATAGTCCCAGCAAGAGATTTCACGGTGAGTTTTTACTGTTATTTACGCATTTGTGATAAATATTCTGGTGCATAAGACTTATTTTGAACATAATTAACTTAAATTAATGTCGTAATCTTATATTATTAACGGTAAACATATAAAATTTTAGCGGACTAATACTAAATAACGTAAACTGCAAAAAATCTAGTTTTCCGTCCGCCTGGACGAAAACTAAAATGTCAGATGATATTTGGTATCATGAAAATATCCAACAATGTATAAGATTTTACTTTGTGTTTAATGCGAAATGATCTTTAGTGGTTACATGATTCGATATTCAATTTTCGTCCACTCTTTTGTCAGTGTTGCGTGGGTAAAATAATATCCTGAATATGTGGACAAAAACTGAAAACTGTTGTAAATATTGAATATATTTCCGTCCACATGCTTTAATGGGTGTGGACGAAAACTAAAAACTACTCCTATGCTGATTATATTATCGTCCATTTGCTTGAATTGCAGGGGACGAAAACTAAAAACTGCTTCTATACACTTTACAAGTTTTCGGACAGTAAAATTTATTTTATTTGTTTCTCTTTAAAATAATATTTATTTTGTTAGAAAATGAAAAAAAAACCCAATTACAAAGAAAAGCTATTTATAGCTCAGTTTTATAGTTTTTTTTTATAGCTCGTTATTTTCTTTGTAGATGACTTCATTGGGAAAAATCCAAGAAAGAAAACTGCATCTTACTCCGAAGAGTCCATCCACTCATCCACATCCACTCCTGCCAAAATATATACCTTACGAATTATTTGCGAATATGTCCTGTAACAATTAAAAAACCAAAATGTGAAATTTGTTTATTAAAAGTACTGCTACCTAAAAGTCTGGTATTTGATTTGATGGCTTTAAACTATACCCCAAATACAGTGGTCGAAAACTAGATAACATTAGGACGGAAACCAACATTTTCGGACGAAAACTAGTAAAATCCATACTTTCATCATTATCATTTTTTATAAAAAAAACAGTTAAGATTACAACTTCATGCTATATCTAAACTTAAAATAGAGTATATGAGCACTAAAAATAAATATAATGCATTTACATTTTATTACTTAAACATTTTATTTGGGTCCTCCAAAGCTGGCAACTCCACTAACTGGACGAAAACCGGCTAAATCACCCTAATAGTTGATGTGAGCAAGAAGTGTGCGCGCGCCAATGTGAGATAGCAAGCGCAGCGCGCAACCCGATTCTATGCGACAGTTATTGTGTTGATGAAGATGGACATTCAATATAGTCGTCTCACTTTGGCAAATCCGACGCGTAGGTATTTGTCCGAGCTAGATAGACATCTACTTGACCTCTACGATTTGGGCGCATACCTCAACGGCCGGTCTATTTCATCGGCCTAGAACTCAAATACCTAAAACTTCTAGGTACAATAGCTACAAAGTCAAAGTGGCTGCGACGGTTAGATACCCGTCCGAGTATACCATGTCATGTGACTTATTTAATTTTCAGCTTAATAAAGCCTACGCATCATCTACCTATAATGAGAAAACGAAAATTGTGATTGATTTAAATAGTTTTCAAGGTGAACCGTCATTTATACCGATCAATAGTAATGACCAAAGGTGTGGTATTCGTGTTTTTATTATTATATTGGAAATTAATTATTACGATAATTGTGTGCTATTTTGTGGTACTACTTTTAAATTCCACATGATTGATTATTTTGAAACTTATTACTTACTTACGGCCTACATTTTTAGTTTCCGTCATACTTGGTCTTGGCGTTTACAACCCAAAAATTAAGTAAGAGTAATAGTACATGGCGTTTGTGACCTAAAATTTTTAGGATTATTGTCTTTTGCGCCCCAAAGGGCCTTCAAAGCAGCAAAGCGTATGGTGCTCTATTAGCGGAATGAAATAGACTTTACTGTAGTTTAAAGTATATCCAAAATAACAGGGATTGCCCTAAGATTTCATAAGTCTTACATATATTGGCTGTATTGTACGAGTATGCTAACTCTGTTTTATCAAGGAATAAATAAATAAATAAATATGCGAGCATGAAAGATATATCATAATTATATCGGCGAGCCTGTAACGTAATAAATAACATATTTTCAGCTTTTCAACGCCTACCGTATGGCCTACCTTATCAGGAGCAGAAAACTGTAAATGATATTATAAATAGTGTTCAAGATCAAAATCAACCGTCATCTATACCGAAAGATACTAATGAGCAAAGGTATATAGTATTAGTATTTTTATTGTAATTTTACTAATACTATAGTAATACGATACCTAAAAACTCGAAAATTTCACACCTAATTATTTCAGAAATGGACGTTATATTATTTATAGAAAAAAAGTAAACACTTGAAAGTTTACTGCTCTCAAACTTTGACACTAATAGACATTTTTCATAGTCGCTTACAGCCTACATTTTATCACTTAAAGCCTACATTTTAGTTTAATTCATATTCGATTTTGGCGCTTAAGACCCAAAAATAAATAGGAGTAATGTTTATGGCGTTTACGCCCTAAACATTCATACATCCATTGTAAGATTATTTTCCTTTAAACCCCAAATACGTTGCACTTTTGACAGATTATCGAATAATATTGCAACTTGCAATTTTTTATGAATTCGCTCGAATTCTCGCTCCTATTTATCTAAAAGACCAGTAATCAAATTTATAATAATAAAATAGCATTCAGGGGTTGCATACTTTGACCACTTTTTGAATCAATTTTGCTGAAGCCGCATCAGGCAGACAATATGGTGATGATGGTCGATATCATTAGTATTTGACATAAGTTGACTGGAAAGCTGGTTATTATTTGATGTTCAAAATTCAAAATATTTATTCAGTAAGTAAATAGGCCACATGAGGGCTCTTTTACACGTCGGTAATATAGGGTGAGTCTACCAGCGCTTCGGACGAGACCATCATTGCGGAGAAGAAGCGCCGCAAGAAACACCAGCAGAATGTCATTTTTTCAATCATAAAAACATAATAGTACTTAGAACTAAGTTACATTAAGTAATAAAGTAATAAATAATACATTCTTAAAACTACTAAAAATAAAATCATTACAAATGTAAGGTCAATAAAGCTTAAACTTAAAAGAAAACTATGAGAACAACACGACGAGGTCTCTACGTCAAAAGCCGTAATGTTTATTACGGCTTGTGACGTAGAGACGTATGATAGCAGATATGCAATGTTTATTATTGTTCCAAAAACTGTTTTTGGAACAATAATAAACATTGCAAATCTGCTATAGCGTAAGAGGTCAATTTGTGCAACTTATAAATGTTGTGCTGTTACCTTGGAACTAGACCTTTTCATTTTTTACATTATAAAGAATTCGGGCGTAAGCGAAGTGTGCAAAAAATACGACTTTTTTTCCATACAAATGTGAAACACCCTGTAAATAAACAAAGATGGTAATCCAATCTAAAAAAAACTATCACGCTATCGGCGGTAAACAAATGCCTTCCCATGCTGCCGCGATCTATAACGACTTATCTCCATGCAGATCTCATTAAACTTACGTCTTTTATAATCGATATGGTAACTACCAATACTAGTTATGACCGTTTCTGCTCAGTAGTTTAACGACAGTAGCTCGTTAATTACATTATACAGGAATTAATAAGAAGTGTAAATAGACGCTTTCTTGGATTTATTGTTGAGTTAATATGAGTTTGTTCATTAGAACACTGTAACGCATCAATTCCTTCTAGGAATCGGTCATTCTATCGGTCATTCTACTATTTCTTGTTAAAACCCATAACTTCCCACTGCTTAGTGAAGTTTTCGTATATTATACAGGGTTTTAACAAAAAACAAATCTGTATGTATGAAATTCTAAAATGATCGTAGATATGTTGATGGACCTAGAAACTTGAAATTTTGCACATAGATAATTAGATACCCTATACAGTGTTGAGATCCACCCAGGAAGGTTTTTTTGTGTAAACTCTTAGAAAAACAACCGCTGAGAGCTCATTTTACAACCTGAGCGTACGCCGAAATACATAAAATTTCTCTGATACCGCCCCATTACAGTTAAAAAATAGTCCACCTGGCTTTTACACCCCAAACCTATCACAGAAACATTATTTTTTTGGGGAGTAAATAACATTTTTTGTATATTTCTAGGGCGTATAAGCCTTCCATTTTCTTAAATACTGGGTTTACTTTAAATATTACTTAATCATATTCTTTATCCCAATAAACTATATAATTATGTCCAAAACTGAGCTTTATAACTCAAAAAACAAAAATGTTATGACAAAAATAATTTTGAAAATATAGTTTTTTAGCTCTCCTGAAAAGTTGAGTTTTGGCGTTTACGCCAATTGAGTCTAAAGGTGTCGACTTGACAAGTCACAACGAATAAATATACAGGGTGTCTTGAAATCAATCGAAGAAATTTTAACCGTAGATAGGGTGGATGATTTGGATCATCTCTACATTGGTAACTTTTTTTTAAGTTAATATTTGACTGAGTTACAGACTGATTTATCCTGACGATGCTCTCAGTGTGCTCCATCTTAACTAATTCATTCATAACCCATACACCGGATTGACGGGGGCAAATATGTACCAGTGCTAGTGATTCATTAAATATCGATTAAGTTTATCGACAATTTTTTTCGTGACATATGGATCTTCCATTACTTACAAAATAACGTTGTAAATACCTTTATCTTCTATATCTAAATGATCAGCTTTCCATGAAGATAAACGATCTTTTTCTTTCGAATCATTTTTAACCGACTTAAAAAACTAAATGGTTCTCAATTCGTCGGAATACTAAAGAATATTGTCGTACTGAATTAATTTGTTATTCAATGTAATTTCAACGGTTGTCAAAAGTGACTCGAGTCCAGAGTCAATGTTAGATACCGGTTGTTTGTATTATAAGAGGTTTGCACATAATTAAAAGTCATTCAAACTAGGCCATTACTTATTTTAATGATGATCAAAAATTGCTTTATATCGTTGTCGATAAATTTTGTCGATATTGAATCACTAGCACTGCTACATTTTTGACCCCGTCATACCGGTGTATGACATAACATGTGTCACAACGTAATGTAAATAAACAAGTTGTTCCATATCAACAAACTTTCTAATCACGGTCAAAAGCTCCACGGTGTTTAGAAAACTGAAAATAGACTGAAACTGAACTATAATATGAATGAAAAGGTGATCTCTGATAAGGGCTATTATGTGAAATAATTTAAAAATGAAACTTACGATTACGATGTTTACTCACACTCTTCCCACACTCGCACAGGTAAAATAGCACTTGTACTCGTAGGTACATTAAAGTTATTTTATTAGATCATGAATCATGGATTTATTTCATTGATTTCTACCACCATCAGGGATAACTATGAATACAACACACAATAATTAAAACGAATCAATAAGTTGTTATTGTCCTTTGACAGTTCAGCATAGTATTTTTTTAAATCTTGTACCATTGAATACTTTTTATGAAAAGAGGTTGAGGTTTAGGTTTTGTAAAAATAAAATCGTCTCTACACGTAAGTTTATCCATTCCATGGCCTAGGAAAGGTTGGTATTTTTTGTTCTCTATGGTAAGTGTGACATCATAATAAATTATAATCAATTATGTATGCGACGGCCTTTATATCCATGGACAAAATATTTTGCATTCGGGCTGTTGGCTACTGCCACAAATACCACGCAGATCAATACGGAGGGCAATAATCGGATCGTTCAATCCATGTCTATCTGAACTCTATGTCTGTCTATGAATTTATGGCTGTCATTATAATATTATGTCATTGTTATGTTATTTTGAGATATTCAAGTCGTAATTATTTTTGCTGTAAACCGGTTATACGGGCCACTTTAGAACAGAAAAGAATGGTAAATGGTTAGATCTCGACAATAATATAAGAAGGACGATAATATTATGATCAGTCTTGGCGAAGCGTGAACAAGAGATCTAGTGAATTCACATTTAAAACCAGCTTGTGTTCAAATTGCAAAAATGAAAATACAGTAAGTTGCACTAATGAAAATACAGTAAGTTGCATTAAAATTTATAATTATTTTAAAATGTTAGTCAGATTTCTGCTTACATGGAACGAACTGTTTGTTTACATACCATGTAAACAACGTATGGTGTCAGGTCATTGACCTTTAGAATTTTGACGTTAGTTACTACGAACGTTTGTAGTAGTATAGTATCAGCGTCAAAATGTCAAGGTCGAGATATCGGCTGCGATACATCAAGTAACAAAATTAATATAATTAATCCTTCTTTTTTTTTACATTAACAGAAACAAAAATGAACCATACCCCCGTGATCAGAATCGTGCGAACTATTACCCCGCCAAATATCTCTTATTCGATCCAAGACACCCTGTATAACGAAAAACAAAAAAAACTATGTAAATGTTGTGGCTCATGTCGCTGAATCAGCCTGCAGCCATCTCAGTTGTAATAGGGGATCGCTATTCGCGGTGGACTCGGCCGCGGCCGGGCCTCGGGCCGCGCTGCTCCGCCGCTCGCCTCCGCGCGAGTACTGACGACTCGTTAGGTTGGTTTTACAGACTTATTTATTTATACTCCGTTAACAAATGAACCAAAAACAGGATTATAAGACAAACCGAGTTCATCAAAGACTTCAATAGCTCACTCATTTTCGAAATACGAGCACTTTTAAGGCGGATCCTTGTTATTTAAAGCATCAACGTGTTAAAAAAAATGTGTTTTATACTTTTTAGTGATCAGAATTTATACGGTTGGAAAGGTTTGTTTTTTTTTGTTATACTAATCGATAGGATCGATAATAAAGGTCAAATATCTGCAAGAAACTTTAGGATTTACAAATAAATATATGATAGGTAGCATTCAGCAGAAGGATTTTTAAAAATACCAGGAAAAGTTTTACTGTTGTCTTAATTTAATATTTTGAATTTCACTACTTTATGACGGTGCAATAAAGTCATAGAAACATATTTTTCAAATGAACTGCATTGAAGTGACCCGAATAAAATATTGGAAATATTACCTTTACCGAATTAAAAAGCTCTTCAGTACTTCAACATTATCTAGGTGAAATTCTGTTCAGTATTCCATACAATATTTATGCCTCCTCATTGGCTATCCTCTTACGGGTTATTAGTTGGTAGCTATAAAAGTTTTGTTTTCAGTTTCAGTATTTATAATGATAATTGAAGTATTAGTTACATATTTACATACAGTTACATATTTTGAAAAACGCCGAAATACATGCTTTTATTTAATGTGTTGAAGATCAATTGAGTGTGATGTCTCAAGAATTTTTGGGAATTTACATCCATCACATAGACTTTGCAATCCCCTATCGGGCTTAGTAAATTATACAAAATATACGTAGGGTCCCATTGGATAACACTGCAGTTCAGGCGGGTACGGGTACGGGGATATCAGACATTTTTTTTTATTCACCTCTTGAAAAATTACACTTCGTTGTATTCAACCAACCGCGCTGTTGTTTACACTAGGAGTGCCACTTGGCTTGCTTCTATTGCGATTCGTTTACCGAGCACACACGCCACGAATGGGTCTCACTCATCCCTAAACAAGTACAACAGTGTAAACATCAAGAGGATAATCATAAAGCTCCTTATATCCGGACCGCAGCTAAATCTTCCCACAAAGATAAACGAGCTTGGAATTCAATTTACAAAAATACAACTCTCGCAATGACGGACACAGAGTTTTTCGGCCATGTTTATTTGGGTCAAGTCTCTAACGACATGAGAAAAAGTTTTGGTCGACTATTCAGTCCCCTTCGTAACTTTCGCAAATATTGACGCTTTCAAAGGGACCTAAAACTACATCATCATCAGTCAACTTCTCTAACTAACTGCAAGTTGTCGTAAAAGATACATAGCAACAAAAGGAATAAAATTATAGTACAGACAAAACAAATATGGCGGAGTTCTAGAGACGTCAATCTCAATACTAAATTAATTGGAAATCACGATATGCGAAAGTTTTGACAGAGCTGTAGCTTCAGCTCGAACATTTAAGTCATACGTGGGGCGTACTGTAAGTTTCTGGAACTGGCCACATACAATAAAATAGTACATTACTTAACAAGGGCTGTAAAAGAAAGAAAGCCCGAAATCGCAGGTATTTGAGACCCGAGCCGTAGGCGAGGGTTGTAAATATGCGATAGAGGGCTTTCTTTTTTACTGCCCGTGATGAGTACACAATTTTACGTCTTCACCGTGCGCGCAGCGTGCGATAAAACTCACATTATGGCCAGGTGTTACGTAAAAATTAAAAAGCAATTACGAAATTCGAAAATGGAACTGTCTGGGAACATGTTACTTTTTAATTTGCGAGACTGTCATTTGTTTTTTCATTTTAGCGGGATTTAAAGAATTGTGTGACGCTAACAAAATGAATTTAACACGTGAAAATTTTCGCTCAGTGATATTTTACGATTTTCGCTGTGGCTTAAGTCAACAAGAAAGTTGCCAGAGACTTCAATTGGCATTTGGTGATGAAGCCCCAAGTCGCAGCTCTGTGTGTTCGTGGTTTAGAGAATTTAGACGTGGACGAGATCATCTCCACGACGATGTACGTGAAGGGCGGTCGGCGACTGCGGTTACAGAATCGAACATTGATACCGTAAGACAACTGATTGAATCAGACAAAAAAATTACTTGCCAGCAAATTCGTAATATATTAGGCATTGGAATGAGAATGGAAGCTTAGCACTCGTTGGATACCGCATGATTTAACGGAAGACCAGAAACGACTGCGTGTCGAGTGTTGCCGTAAAATGATTAAAAAGTTTAATGGAGGACAGTCATTGGCTGTCTATAATATCGTGATAGGTGATGAAACCTGGGTGTATTGTTTTGAACCGGAAAGAAAAAGCCAGTCGGCGGAATGGGTCTTTCCTTTTGAAGACTTGCCGACGAAAGTTAAAAAAAGTCGGAGCACCGGCAAGAAAATGGTTGCTTCTTTTTTCGGAAAAACTGGACATTACGATACAGTGCCACTTGAAAATCAAAGGACAGTGACTGCAGATTGGTACGTAAACAATTGTTTGCCCAGAGTATTGGAAAAAGTTTGAGAAAAGCGTCCTCGTAGCAAAGTCATCCTTCATCACGACAACGCGTCCGCACATTCCGCTAAGATAACGAATGCATATTTGAAGGCCTCAAACGTGGAACTCAGTGGAACTGATGACCCATCCGCCTTACAGCCCAGACCTCGCACCTTGCGACTTCTTTTTATTTCCAAAAATAAAAGATAAACTTAGAGGCTTTCGATTTACAAGCCCGGAAGCGGCGGTGAATGAATGAATGAATGAATGAATGAATGAATGATATTTATTTTCCAAAGTAAGTCACAGTATACATTGCATGTTATGTCAAAAGTACAAGAAATTACATTGGAATCGTCAACAATATACATAAACATAATAATGCGTTCCACGAAGCCATTAAAGAGGTACCTACTGAAGACTGGAAGGGTTGCCAGATTTTTTTCTGAGATATATAGTATTTGGCGGTTTGAAGGCTTTAAAAATAAAGTATACACTGAAAAAATAAAGTATTTTTAATATTTTCCTCATTACTGTTATTAGTGCCAAAATACTTTTAAGACTAAACCGAAATCAATATTACCTACTCTATCAACAGAAATACACCCTTGAAACACTAATAATAATCGTTGCATAAACCTATTTTAGGTGTATACTATATGTTTTGTCACTATCTGACATATTTAAATGTTGCGATGACAGATAAGGCCATAGCATGGTAGAACTAAAATAGGTTTATAAACGATTATTAGTAAGGGCATTAATAAGCAGTTCCTACTTTCCTAGTAATTTTTCATGTCTTGCTCTAGCTAACAGATTTTTCCATGCCTTTTTCTCATGCCTTACTCTTGCTGAGTTAACATCACTTCTCTCACATCATTAACTAAATTTATTTCATTATATAAAGCATCCATGTCTATTTGTTCGGTTATATTTAAGGTGTTTGCGAAATTAACAATGTCATTAAATATAAGGGGGGTAGACAGGTTAAATTTGCTAATTATGGACAACCAATTATTGGTGTCAAAATCAAACCATTGCTCCAAATAGTTTATTGCCTTGCCTATGAAGAGTGTAAAATTTTTCAAAATCTTTTCTTTTATTCCTTCATCTGGGGAAGATTGTTCAATGTTGTCAATTTTTTTCATAGTTACAAAACCATAAAATTTATCATTTTGCCTTTGAGTTAAATTTATTTTTAAATCTGTCATTAAACTATAAACATCTAAAATTGTAACTGCATTGCCTTCCAGGCTTTTAATTGTTTTATGAAACACATTTAAGATGTGACTGGAAAAGTTCAAATATATTTCTATGAAGTCTTTGTCTGTGTGGCCACAGACCGCACAATATGTTACGTTACTGTCACTTTTTTATGAGTACGTTCGGAAATGTTTACGTAAACCCTAATTTTAACGTCAACTTGTGATCTTTGAATTTTAGTTTAAAATATAGTATTTTAGCATACTTTATGTGTTTCGTATATAATAAAGTATACAGAGGCAAAATAAAGTATAATACTATATAGTTATAGTATGTCTGGCAACCCTAGACTGGACCCACTGCTTTACACAATGGTTCCAGCGGATGCAAAAATGTGTAAATAGTGAGGGCATATACTTCGAAAAACAATAAATGTATCATAAATATAACATCTGGTATTATTTTTCCAAATCCAGAAACTTTCAGTATGACCTAAGTACAAGTCACATTTTCTAACCAATAAAACAGACTCACGTTTTATACATTATTTGCTACGCTTCGGATTATGTGAGTTTTCTATAACACCCGTAAATAACCCAGAATCAATTATATATATAAACCTTCCCCTTGAATATATATTCAATCTACTGCATGCATATATATATTCTAACACTGCATTAAAATCCGTTGCGTAACTAGTTTAAAAGACATAAGCGAACAGACACCGCACGACTTCTTTCATTTGTGATTCTAAAACTTGATATCCCATCCTTGATATCGTAGCAATGTATTGAATGGCACTATAATTCCAAAATATTAACGCATTTAAAATAAATCCATACTTTCTAAGCCACGGAAGCATTTCTCGTTAATAATTTAACAAGTTTGAATCTGTAATGAAAATTTTGCTCTGCAAAAGTTGGCCCTTTTAATCAAGATTTCTAAATACAGATAAACAGTAATTTTGAACCCAAGTGTCAGTCCGAACCCGAGGGACCTTTGACTCATTAACTGTCATTATCGCGCGTTACGTTCCCATGAAAACGCCAATTTCGGTCCTTAGCATCATACGAGCTCAATGGTTGTAAGTATCACAATGTTTTGGCATCAGAATAGGTATGTGTAAGTACTTTGTATGCAAAGTTCAAGTAAATTCGATATCATCATCAGTATCATCTGGGCTGAAAACCACATCCACCCACTGCAGGGCCTCTTCATATCTATTGTTGGCTTTGTTTTATGTTTTTCAAGCGCAGTTAATTTATTGGTTTGTAATAAAAGAGAAAAAAAATGTCTGTTAAACAAACGGTTTAAAAAGGAAATTTTTTAGAGGCTCTCAAATCCATTACATAGTCGGTCCTTAAGTTCTGTCACAAAGGTTTAGTCAAATAAAACGAATTTTTGTTTATTTTTAAATTTTAAAATAAATTAAATTTAAAAGCTTAATGAAAGTACATTTTTAGGAACTAATCATCATTCCACGACGTAGTCGTCGCAATTTCCGATACGATCTTTTAACATTCACGGCCGGCACCGATTAAAACACGCACGAGTTTTCTAAAAATTTCACTTTTTGAAAACGCTTTAAAGATTAGTCTTTGTTACCCAGGAAAATTTTCTATTTAATATTATGAAGCTTCTCATCTCTGGGTATGTTCAGAGACCAGCATTATTATCAGAACGACACTTAAAAACCAGCTTATGAAGCACGAAAGTTGGTCTGTTTTCGTATTTCTGCAAATTGATGTGAAATCGTAAGGTCAATTTAATGAGACATGAAGATTGACCGGAGTATAAGCGGATCTTTAGTTGCTTGGAATACATTCGTATCAGTATTTAAAGATAAAAGTCTGGTCAATATGTCACGCAAATTTCGACTCAATACGAGAACTCTTACAAAAGTTGTAGCCGTTATCAGTATCGTGGTCGTGCGTGTTTTGACCCATGCTTTCCTGCCCCGAATGGGAACGCTTAAAGCTCGTACACCAAATTATTGCAATAGTAACGAACTCAAATTTCGCTTTTTTTATTCTATATAAAATAAGGTTTTGATTGATGTATGAGTACTACAAGTTTATGAAACTTTATTATTTATTTTTAAAATTATAATAAACCTTTGTGACAGAACTTAAGGACCGACTAGGTAAATAATTATGTATTTGTCAACGGCAGATTAGATCTATGTAGGTCTCAACTTTGAATACCTATTAAATCAGTGCACGAACTAAAGCAACTTCGTTGAGTGGTTTCCGCGTTCGAAGTAAATATATTGTATCGATGCGGTCGCCAGGTTTCAATCGGATTTTGGGAGTCGAGCCAGACTTGTATGGAAGCCACTTAGCCAATGCACTGTTGCTGGCATGCCACAGAATGCGAATCTTTCTGACGTTCTAATAATAGGCAACTATTACATTTAATCTATTCGCCGTACGAAACTCTGTCTAGAAGACATTCTAGAAACAATTAACTCATTCCTTTTTAACTTTTTAACCCCCGACGCAAAGAAGAGTGTGTGTGTGCGCGTGCGCGTGTGTGTGACTGTGTGTTTGTCTGTGGCACCGTAGCTCTTAAACGGATACACCGATTTCAATGCGTTTTTTTTCATTTGATAGCAGGTTTTCTAGCGGTGGTTCTTAGATATGTTTTATCAAAATCGGTTTAGCTGTTTTTGGGATATTGAGCTTTAAGAGGGTTAAATTCCTCCCGATTTTACGGCGAGGCCTACTATCAGAGCTGATATCTCTTAAATGGTCCCACCAAATTTCATAAAATCTTGCTAAGAACCATCCCGATGAATGTAACTTACATTTTTAAAAAACTGCGTCTAAATCCGATTATCCGTTTGGGAGTTATGACGCCACAAACAGACACTCAGATACATAGAAAAAGAGACACGTTATAAGCTTTAAACAACACTTTTTATTAATTTTAATGTCTTTAAAGAAAAGTTGCCAGCTATAGTCGTATTGTTAATTTAGAACAGTTTAAAAAGCGTTAAATTAAAAATGTAATTTAAAAAACCCCGTCTGAAAACAGTCGGTAACAAAAATCTCTAAAAAGTAAAGTTTAATTATAAGGATAAGGATAGGTTAGTTATATTTTGATTCAAGCGTCGACACGTCGGGGGACCGCTACGTAGGTAAATTAAATAATATAAAATTAGCGGTCCCCGATGTGTCGACGCTTGAATCAAAATATTAACTACTTATAATAAAAGTTTTAGGGCCAATAATTATTATTTTTAGAGGTTTTTTTTAAAGACTGTTTTGATCGGGGGTTTTTTTAATTTAATTTTTTGCTTTTGAGAAGTGTTTAAATTATTGTCCCAAGAAACGACTTAATTGCCATTAACTACTCTAGTGCGTTTGTATGTGTTTAAAGAAAAGATACGCTTATGAAGTGACATGTTTCCCAAAAAAAAATACATATCATTTATTGAGCTAAATATAAATATATCTGTGAGCACCTGAAGCACCCATAAAAAAAGATACAAAATATAAACTACAATGTAAAATGATTATTGCATAATACAATTAATCTAAGTTGAGTTCTAAGAAAAAGAAAAAAAGCAGTGCCTAGTTCATCCCACTTAACAAAACAGCAATTTACGCGGCATTTGACAAAACATCTGCGTTGGTATCGCTTCAATAATATTGAATGGCGGCTGACGAATGCAATTTGGTGACGAGAATTGGATGAATATGGAGTGTGCCTGTCTGTAGGATCGTAACTCCCAAATCAATAAACCGATTTGGACACGGTTTGTTTTTTTAATCAACAATCTCAAATTAGTCTTAATTAATTTTAGTTTTAATTATCAGTTATTCTTCTCTCAAATTAATTCAAAACCTTTCTCCCTGAATTGACAACATTTCATTTTGGTGACACCTGCAAATTACTATACGAATCGAAAGGGTTTTACCTCCTGAACACGGCAAAATATTTATTTAGATTTATTTTTCTTTATTTACAAAATTACAAGTAAGTTAATAAGAATATCGAGTTTTACCAATACTATGCCTGAATAGATATAATACCATTCCCTTTTTCACGAGAAAAAAAGCTGTCATACTTCAAATTTGACATTGACACTATTGACAGATGGATAGATACTTAGGGCCACTTGCACGCAGAATTTAACCCTGGGTTAAGGCACTAAGGGCCACTTGCACGCAGAATTTAACCCTGGGTAAGGCACTAACTCGAGTTAGTAGACGTCAGATTCATACGAAAACTGTCATTTTAACTCGAGTTAGTGTCTTAACCCAGGGTTAAACTTTTCGTGCAAGTGGCCCTAACTCGAGTTAAAATGACAGTTTTCGTATGAATCTAACGTCTACTAACTCGAGTTAGTGCCTTAATCCAGGGTTAAATTCTGCGTGCAAGTGGCCCTAAGTATCTATCCATCTGCAAATAGTGTCAATGTCAAATTTGAAGTATGACAGCTTTTTTTCTCGTGAAAAAGGCAATGGTATTATATCTATTCAGGCATAGTATTGGTAAAACTAGATATTTTTATTAACTTACTCGTAATTTTGTAAATAAAGAAAAATAAATCTAAATAAATATTTTGCCGTGTTCAGGAGGTAAAAAACCCTTTCGATTCGTATAGTAATTTGCAGGTGTCACCAAAATGAAATGTTGTCAATTTAAATATGTCGGTCACGTTGTTACATCAACAGAAATGGTATCTAGGTAGGTTAGGGCGCTTTCTGTAAGGGGCAATATTATGTCGGCTCGCAGATTCGCTGGTTGCACACCAAAGCTTTTAAGGCTTATTGCCAAATGTTTTACACCAGCAGTCTGTGGGTTAACTTTACCAATAAGCGCAACGAAAAGATGCCTCAAATTTTCTTTTAACGGCGACCTTAGATAAAGATAAAAAAGTTAAAAATGTATCTTCCAAGTTCGCTACTAAATTTGCTACCTTAATTTCTGTCTTAACCCAGGGTTAATCTTTTCGTGCAAGTGGCCCTAACTCGAGTTAGTAGACGTTAGATTCATACGAAAACTGACATTTTAACTCGAGTTACGCCCACTTGCGTGGACCAGAGTTAGCGTCTTAACCCGAGGTTAGGTGGCAAACCACGTACAAAAGTAGACGCTTAACTCTGGGTTAAGGGCTAACTCTGGTCCGCGCAAGTCCGCCTTAGGGCCACTTGCACGAAAAGTTTAACCCTGGGTTAAGACACTAACTCGAGTTAAAATGACAGTTTTCGTATGAATCTGACGTCTACTAACTCGAGTGCCTTAACCCAGGGTTAAATTCTGCGTGCAAGTGGCCCTTAGAGAATTATCGGTTGACATGATACTTTTATATACATATACAGATTGGACTAACGTAATATGTCCATTGTGTCGTAGAAATGAAGTTACGCCCTTTTAGAATAAGTACATCTTAATAAATTAATAATAAAATAATTATTCATTCTAGAGAAAATTTAAAACTATTAGTGTCTTCCTCCTTCCAAACAGTATCTATAAAACGAATAAAATTAAAGTCTTGAAAATATGAAATCTTGTCAATTAGTAACTAGATAAGTAGGTAAGTATTGACACATCTCGACAAGACTCGCCGCGCTAAGTCTGTGGGAAATAGAATTCCCGCTAGCTGGGGCGGCGCTGCTCGGCCCGAACGTCGCAGCAGCCCGGCGGCGGCGCGCTGCTCGGCCCGAACGTGGCAGCAGCCCGGCGGCGGCGCGCTGCTCGGCCCGAACGTCGCAGCAGCGCGGCGGCGGCGCGCAGATGAAATATCGGTGAGCTGCAGTGCTAAAGTATTACACTGTCGTGGTTAAGTAACACCTGTGATTGCGGCACAAGAATATAAATATAGACTGCGGTAAATATTAAAACTAGTCCGTTCCTTTTCTGTACACACTCTGTGTAGGTACACACAGCAACACATCTAGCTATACACTTCAGAAATCTGAAATATTGCATGAAAGAGAGTCGCACTAGAATCGTATGTTGTTGACAAAATACACATATATACATCTCTTTCTTTTTCTCTCTGCTCTGTCTTTAATGGTTAGTTAGGTCAGTAGGTGTGATGTTGTGTGTACCTACGCCACCTTAAATAAAAGTTACTTAAATCTATAATTTGGAAATAACTTTAAATAAAATAAATAAGCTTCAAGAATACCTACTGGTCTTTTACCAATAATACCTGTAACTTTGCATACTTACTAAGGTTTTCATCGACAGTCAACTGGTTATATTACCTTATATTACCCTTTGTAAACGCCACCACTTTCTGCCACTGTACAAGCGGCGCGAGATTGCTGACCTAACATATTACCTTAAGATTGTCTCTGGACAAGTAGATTGCCCGAATCTCTTGAGGAAAGTTAGCTTCCGGGTGCCAGCGGCCTCACTGCGTTTTATTTAACCCACCAATTCAAATTCCCTTTGTATCTACTAACTATCGGCGGAACTCCTTCTTGTTGCGAGCAGGTAAAATCCTCAACAATTGTGCTAGGGACATTGATTTAGATGTATTTAACACACCTACATCTACGCTTAGGCGGTTACTCAGTCAAAACTTCTTTACTTAGGCTATAAGTGTTTGTTTATGATTAACTTTTTGTTTTATACCGTTTTTTATTCTTGCGTATACATTGGGTTGTTCTCTTGTTCTCTCGGTGTAGCGCGGCGTAGGTATGTGCCTGCGTTGGCTGTTATTTCTGCTATGTTTAAATACTTTGTTTCTATCTGTAAGAACCTTTAATTGGCTTTTTGTTACGTACCTAATTTAATTTCTATCTTGTTTTGTAAGCTGTTGGATCTCCAATAAATCATAAATAAATAAAAATAAAGAAATAAAAATTATCGACCTACCTACTTATATTACACAGTGAAATAAAATAAAATCCCGATTGCTTGAACTATTGGAGCACGATTTTTTTCTTTCTATAAATTACCTAAGTAACGTTAACATTAATATCGCCATCGAGAAGATGTGTGTGGTGATAGAAATCGGCGCCCCGCGTGTTACATGACGTCTATGTACAACGATGAACTGCCTAATTGTAATCAGCAATTTGGAATGGGTGAAGATTTTATCGAAATTAGGTCGCTTGGGAGAAATGCAGTTGTAATTTATTTCAGAAATGCTTAAGTGGCTTAGAAGGTACGGTTAATTTCACACTCGTTTATATTTTAGAAATATGGTTTTGATTACGGTATTGAAGATAAGATATCAAGTTTCGCAATCACAAGTTATAGATATTTTTAACAGACTCAAAAAAGGAGGAGGTTCTATATGTTCCGCTACATGCATTTTTTTATGTAAGTTTACTGATTTCTACGTCAACTGTGGACCAATTTTGAACATTATTTTCTTGTTTATAGGGTGTATTAATACTCGTACTTCCGACATGGATCCCATTGTCACCAAACCTGTATCTGTAGAGGGAATCTGTCAGGAATTGAGGAAACTTTATGAAATTTAATGCCGTTTAGTTACGTGTTGTCTTATTCTATTGATATAGCAAAGAAAGTGACAGCAGCAGCTGTTATCAAGCATTCAATTTAATTGACGTTTCTTAGTGCGGCAGTAAGACGAAGCTCATTTAAATGTTGGTTGAGGCGAGTTTGAAATGTCTTATAGTTTCTTATTATTTGAGAAGTGGGGCTACATAAAAGCCAAATCGTCTTGTGATTACTAAAAAGTTTTTTTTACCAAAATAACGCCTTTACAATCCAAGCAAGGTTAAGTCATCCAAACTTGATATTTTTCAAGTTTTAAGTTTAAAAAAAAACTTCATTTAAGTAACATCTGAAATGCGGAAGCGTAAAACTTGTTAAACTCGAACTTTCTTCGTTAATGAGTTACCAAATGGAATTGATGAAATATGAAAGTGACGTGACTTCTTACTGAGACATTAATCTAATTAGAATTTACATATTAGATTTACAAAGTTAGCCGACATCAACGACGCGACGGCAGGCTTGTCGAGTTACCCCGCTGCTATGTCTCTTTGAAAACTTAATACAACGCGGCCCATGTGCAAACACCTTTTCAAGTGGAACGGCGTATACTCTAGAAGTTAGGAGAAACTCGCTAACGACAATGTTAAGCTATAAGTTCTCCTCGCGCCAACCACGCACTCCTCGCTCGCACAACATGCGGCACGTAACTTGGATGCGTTCCCGGGCTGACAGACATTCGGTGCGGAGAAAATTCATGGATGTTCATATTTATTCATGATAGGCACCGCAGTGCGCCGCGGAAATGAGAATGTCTTTGTTATAGTTCGTTAATATTGTGGACCGGGACTGACACGCTGGCAATTACATGCGGCGCGCCACCGGTCGGCAACCGGACTTAATAACTATAGGGTTTCTCGTAATAACATCGCGCAAAAATACGAGGTGCCAAGACATCTGAATGAGCGCCGGACACTTTCTCGACCGAGGACTGACTTTTTTATGTTTTGCCGCTGGCATTTACCCATTACCCATCAGTTAGTTTAAGCTATGCGTCGATAGCAAACTCTATTCAGACCGTTCTTTATACAACTATTTAAAGTTTAAACAGACAAACCCGTTTACGGAAACAAGCAGCCCCATTAGATATTTTTTTTGTTACAATAAAAAAACATTAAATCAATATCTCCGAATAAGGGGCGTTGTATTGCTGATAAATATATGTAAGAGTAAGCAACACGAGTGTGAAATGTTCACTAGGTATGCTATAACCTACACAAATAATTGTGAAGAAGGTAGTACTGTTAAAAAAAACTAAGCCATTTGCATAGTCTATTTGCTTGAACTTGTTTAAGAATCATTGGTAAAAAAAGCCAAAAGAATATTAAAATTAGCCGAACAATTTGCTCAAGTTAAGGGAATCCATTCCTCTTCATTAGCGCGGCGGCTCAAAGCGAGCGTTATGTTAATGTCCTGCTAATGTTATGGAGAGCTATAAATAAGTAGAACCCTCTAACTACGCCTTGATTTTTATTACAGCTTTAGTCCTTTTTTATTTTTTAGAGTAATTGCCAAGATCCGCTAGACGGGTTCATTTTGTACGCAAATCAAAGTCTGGAGGTGAATTTCATTTCTTACATTGTTTACTATCGACCCGTCCTCGCTTCGCTGCGGTTTGAAATGAGTTTGAGATATTTAACATAAAAGGGGACTGTATTCTAATCGATAAATTTCAAATGTTTTAGTACCTATTGTCATAGTTATGTTAGCTCCTATTTACTTGACAGTAATGGCAGCTAAGTTAAGAACAATACGATAGCATGGCAAAAGCCATTAAGTTTACCGAGTATACTTAGAGCGCCATTTTTATTTCATTTCAATTATCTAGTTAACAAAGTTGACCTTTCTTAATTGAGATATAAAATAATACGTACTTACTTACTCGTAAATACGTAGACAACACTTTCACAACAAATTCTCAATGACCAGGCTCGCGGTCATCACACCTCTTGCAGGCAGGTCACTACCAAATAGTTTTACCGTGTCGTGTCGTGACTAAACTCATATTCGCATTAGTTTCTTCCTAAACACTTGTTTTACATGAAACGGAAAACTTATGAACAACGAGCGAACTTATTTCAAAACACCCAAGTAGGTACTTCCTCAGAATTTCCATAAGCGTTATTCTTCAACATCAAAGATGGAAACTTTTTCTGTTCTTTCCTTATACAAGTATTGTGACAGTCCGAACTTTACTTTAAAGCCCCGCAGCTGTTCGGCCTGGATCCGGGTACGAGTACCACGTGAAAGAGAAAGTTTAGTCATAGGTCATAGTCATAAGGTGTCCGGCACTTAACATAATTATTATCTAAGGGATAGAAAGACCCGTCTATACCGGGCAGAATATACTTTAAACTTATAATGATTAATGGCTGTTGCCCGCAACTCAGTCCGCGCAGGTAAAAAAAACATAGCCTATGTTACTCAGGGATAGTGGTGAAAGAATTTTTGAAGTCGTTCAAATAGATTTTGAGTTTATCGGTTACAAACATACAAATCTTTCCTCTTAGTATTTTTGTGTAGATTAGTTTAAGGTTTTAATGATACTGCCAAAGAACGTTACCTTACGGTACAATTTTGCTTCCCTTGGCTAAAAATTGCTATAATTTGTGATTACAAAACTTATTTAATTTATTTATTTAGCGGGCCTATAGTACCTATGGCTGCGTTTATATCGCGTGTCAAATGTGGACAAAGCATCCGTCACTCTCATTCTCATTTACGTGTCAGAAAGTGACGTATGCGTTATCCAAACTTTGTCACGCGATAAACGCAGCCATATTAGGGCCCCAGGTTACAAACGGATGTGACCGTTTTATTACAATGGATGAGCACAAAAATAACTTTTTGGCGTACCCCTAGGACTATCTGTCAGGTTCGACACGACAAACAAAAATGCGTTACACAGAAAGATTAACTACAATGAGAACATAATTTGTTTAGTAGTTTTAACGTTTATACAGATAAATACAAAGAAGGTCACTCTTCTTGCTAGGCCACTGAGGGCAACTCGAACTCGAGCTCGTCAACGAATTTCTGCGGCACTGTTGGAGAAGGACATGTCAGCGGGTTGGTTTGCTTGCTTACCCCTTTATCTGCTCGGCACAGCCGTCGCCCTAAACAAATTTGAACGCAATCGGATACCAAGTCACCTTTGAATTTAAAAAAATCATGTGGAATCACTAGGAGTAATTATGTCAGCCCATGTCAGGCTAGTTAGTACGAGTCCTGGTGATTGTTTTAATGGAGTTAACTGGTCTTAGGGCCCTATTATAAACTGATCTCGACTGATATGCTCGTTTTAAAATGTGCCATGGCTCGACGTTTACTTTGACGTAACTTTTGACGCGCATTCCGGCCACGATGAGTTTATTAATATGGCCCTAAAGCTCTAGTTTCCTAGGATAGCGGTGCCATCATATAGCAGCCGTAGTACAGCGGTGAATGACGTCACAAAGAATGTTGTTTATGTAAACAAAATGGCCCGGTTTCCTAGAGGGCGATGATTGACACCGTAATGTCAAATAATATTATAGCGGTCGTCATATTACGGCCGCTATAAGACGGCACCGCTATCCTAGGAAACTAGAGCTTTAGACATTATATACATCTTCTACTCCTATAAGGTTATCCCATTGTGTAATAATCAGCACTGACTTTGCGGTGTACCTACTGACACCGGATACTGATTATATGTTTACCCGACTTAATAACGTGAAAGGTAAATTATACGCTTAACTCTGGGTTAAGGGCTAACTCTGGTCCACGCAAGTGGGCCTAAGTGATGTTAGACAATATTAATAAATAATTACAAATCATTCGCATGATTTAATTTTGATTGGTGAGGTATCGTTAGATTTCTCTTGACTGGCCAATGGCCCTAGACAAGATGCACTGCGAGAACGCCGTGATCGTAATCGAAAGTTTATGGATTGACACGAGCGGCCGGACGATCGCGACGAGCGTTTATGTGAATTCGATACAATTGGTCAGTCTTCGAAAATCCCTGGCGTTAGTGTTATATGTATCTAGTCTTGGCCCCCAGCTATTCTAGGAGTGGTAGAGTCAAGGAAAAGTTAACTTGATGGCTGGAAAGAATCAACTGAAAGTTCTTTACAAGCGGGTAATGAATTTTTCACACCACCTGCTCGACAATGCTAAATTACATATCATGCAAACCTTACGCAAACCAAATCATTAAAGCCCTTGGCTTTAGCCGGGGTGTAATGTTGTACTGAATCTCATTATAACCCGCTGGGTTGTAATATTTTCACTTTTCATACCTAGTTCTTATTACAATGGCCTTAAAGTCTAATTTCGTAATAAAAGATCAACTAATACTCGAAGGCCGGGCGCGGCGCCGCCGCCACCGCCGCGTCCAACCTAATTTGAAAATCGAACATTTTCTAAAATCGAGCTGGCCACGGCAAGCTGAATGGAACACATTTGAAATTAAACAAAAGCCGCGAGTATTGTAAGACTCTGCAATAAAATACATTGGTGATAACTGCAAAGTTTTAAATAAATAGGTATTGTCTTTCCACAACTGGACTAATGTCTCAAATATCAATTTTCACTTTTAATTTTAATTTACTATAATAAAACGCTGTTTTTAGTAGACTCGCTTTTTTATTGTCTCGCAAAAGGTGAGAAAAGTAGAGTACACTCCTCGGGGATAAAGCTGTTTTCGTCTTGGGCGCGCTTGAACCCCTCACTGCGCTCAGGACTCTTCTTAATTCCCGAGCGAAGCGAGGGAATTAACTCGTAACACCCTCGCTGCGCTCGGGAGTTAAATCTGGAGTCCTTCGTTACGTTCAGGATTCAATATCGCGCCCGTGACATAAAACTGTGCTTTATCCCCTCGGTGTATAATCTACTATTAGGTATATCAAAGTTAACATATATACGGTAAAATAACATTAAACAAGTAAGCAGCTGCGTCACGGGTCGGGGGACCCTCCACAATCAGAGATCACAATGAGCTCGAGTTTTTATTCCTTGGTCATGGATTTTTCCTTTGTATTTAAGTATGTCTATATCAGCATGTTAATCATTGTCTAGTACGACCCAAGACCTTAGTTTAGAACTAGGTCAATTAGTGTGAGATTGTCCCCTAACATTATTAATTACTAGCGACCCGCCCTCGCTTCGCTTCGGTTTATTTGAGTTTTCTATAACACACGTACATAAAACAAATATTTATTTATTATACATAAAAACCTTCCTCTTGAATCACTCTATCTACTACAAAAAACCCCATCAAAATCCGTTGCGTAGTTTTAAAGATCTAAGCATACATAGGGACAGACAGCGGGAAGCGACTTTGTTTTATACTATGTAGTGATATGTAGGTACTTATTTATTTTAATAATAGACTGTCATAATCTTATGTATTAGCGTATAATTATGATAATTTATATTGATATAACTATATATTGGTCCTGTATTCTAACACTCAGTAAATTAAGAACTACTGGTTCTGACGCAGGGTCTAGATTCTCTGTTTTTTTAGTGCTACGGAACCTAGCAATGATTTTATTGATGTAGATTATTTGATGTAGGTACTTACTACCGTAAATATAGGATAGCTATGCTTTGGTACTTGTCTATTTTCATGAATTGTACTTATTATGTGTAATGTACAACACCAAGTTTACATTGATACACCTACATAAAGTATAATAATTATTTGTGTTTAGGAGTTAATCGTCTTTAAAATTCGACCCCCATGAGTAATTATTTAGTACTTGTTTTAAAATGACATTAGAAAATTACTTTTGCATACCAATTCGTAATAGCAATAGCATTGGAGTTTTTTCGCATTTTTACCTAAATATTGCGACTACTTATGAAAAGTTCTTTAATTCAATAGAAAACCTCATTACAGCCATGGCGCTTACTAAAGATAAAAGTGATGCTCGCCTTTGTTCCATTGAAAGGGTCACGACTAAACAAGCCGGTGACAAAGGGCTCGCACAAGAGAACGCGCAGTTAATTTCTGTCGGATAATTTAACTTTAACTTGGCAGGCGACTGCGAACCGCGCACAAACAAATCACCGACGTGCTCGAGGTTCCCGTAGGAAATCACCCCGGGTCTCCGAAGTAACGCACCAGCTTCCTACATTTATTTAAACAGCTTTGTGATTGGTAGTTTGAGCAAAAATAAGGTAAGCACTGGGGATAAATTACTCGCAAACAAGGTGAGCGCGCCCCATGCGAAAACAGGACGAAGCGGCTGCCCGCGAGTCCCGCGACACAGTTTCTAAAGTACCTACTATTTAACTATCTGTAAGGTTACTTATTGCAAGTCCAAATTTTAGTTTCTAACTGTTTTATTTATTTACATAAGTTAGAAATCCATTAAGTATATTAGAAACTGATTGCATAGTTTTATAGTAACTATTTCTGGTGGATTGGGGACGCACATTAAAACCGACCTACCACTATATCCGTGTATACTCTTACATAGTGTCCCACCGAATACTTGATGTAAATACATATTACGGCAAAAGCTCCAAGAGAGTGTGTACTTGAAACATATAATTGAATGCTAGGAGTGCACTCGTATTTTGTTACTCAACATAATTACAATTCAGAAGCGCTCGTACAAATCAGTATAGTTCTTAAATCAACATACCTATTGCAGAGATGTTTCAGAGAGGATATATTCGCACTAAAACCGATAAGCGCACGACTATATTGAGTTATTTCGGGTACCGATTCGATGAGAGATCGCTTCGCTCGCTCAGATCTGATCTGAGTAGCGTTTGCAGCGCTATTATGTGTTGCTGACACAAACCTACACATTTATCTACAAACTGCCTCTAAGTAAGGTCGGTGTTAAAACATTCAAGAGTTGCAAACAAGAATTTGGGAATACTTACCTACACGTAATTGGTAATTTAAGAGAGTTGATAATTAAGACGTGATAAGACTTGTTGGAAGTTACCCTGTTTACGAAACTGCTGTTTCTAGGTTCTTACCTCGATTAGGGTGAATATGTGTGTTGTAAAAACGTAATTTGTAACTGAGCATCTCAAGTCTAACGCGATATATTGTAGGCATAGGCGTAGTCTTAGGACTACGTCAATTTCGGTACCTGGTAACCGGTAAGGATTGCCCGAGGGCGTCTATTTTATTAGTTAAAACTATATTACTTTAGAGACATGTTATCTTTTTTTCAACGTAATTTACTTGACAATAATGGCAGCCGAGTTAAAAACAATACCATAACATGTCATTGATTTTCCCAGTAGAATACAGGCTGAGGTAGCTCATCTGTTCGCTTAGCACACTACATATTCCTGGCTGGACGAAAATGAAAAAATTAACAAGTTTAATTGTTCTTTATGTTCTTTACGTGTACCCTACACGTAAAGAACATGCCTGGAACGTGTCTGGCGATTTAAAAGTTAGGAACTATGTAACTTCGCCACAGTGTGAAATCTGCCCTTAAAAACGGACATATATCATTTTGGAACTCAAACGATAGATTTCACCATTTCAAATGCAAGACGATCATACCGGAGTGCCAATTCTACTCAGAACTCGAGTTTTTTTTTTAAATCTTATTTTTCTATGAAACTCAAAATTTTCATAGAATTGCGTGTAACTGCAAAAGTATAGAATAATCACCGATTATCTGTTTAGATATCAATAGCATCTTGTTTCAGGTACGTAATAAAAAAAACTAGGCGTGTTTTTATGGAAGCAGTACAAAGTAATAGTTGATTTTTTCTTTTTTAGTTTTTATTTTATTTTCCCCTAACCCTAGCGTATTAGCATTTGATACTTACCTAAAATATTCGTTGAAACCATTACTATCCACCCCTAAAGTATCAAATCAAAATCTAGCAGGATCTTGGAAATATCCATATTTAAAAATGTTCGTTTAGGGTTGTCAAAAGCATGTTATTAAACGTCTTATTTAAATGTGGGTGTATTAATAAATTGTCCCGATAAATTGAAGTTCTTAAATGTGATTTCCATGTCTTATCTCCGTTCACTGATATTTTCTAAAAATAAAATTCTCTTATGAAAGTGTTTCGACCCAACTACACCATAACTAACTTTTCTTATTGGTGAAATGATATAATATGTTTGCAGAAATGGAGTTGAGTAGACTGAATTAACGTGTCATAGATTTTATCATTTATCATAGATATTTGAGAAAGCGATGTTTGACCTAAATCCTTAAAGCGACCGATCGCCATAAATTAAAATAATTGAATTGAATTGACTTTAGCTTTGGCATTGACAGTTAGCTATCAAAACAACTCGAAAATTGCATGATTGCTTTTAGTTATTATAAAAGTGTGCATTTATTATTAATTCGATGGCAGCAGCCGATACTCTCGAACCTTCAAGAGTATTCGCAAATTCCCAACAAGGTTCCAACAATATCTTTACCAGACTAGACGCTTATAAATTGTTCCTTGCACTTGCAAAGCAAAAGGGCAAGAAATGTCGCCCCCTGGATGTAAGCTTAGAAGATCGAACTTTCGCAGTGCTGAATACTTTGGAAATACATACGGAGTACATAAATAACAAAAGACTCAAAGATCTAATCTCCAAACTTACCAGTAAATGCGAAAACTTATACAAATCATGTAAATACAATATGATTTTCTTCATTAAAAAGCACACAGTTTGGTTAAATGGAGACCTAAAACCGGACCTTTCAAAATGTTTGGATCCGCTTCTCTATCGCCCGCCTGTTTCCGAAACTGAATCTGGTTTAGTAGGCGATTCAATTTTCGAATTTGCTTCAGAACCTACCGTTCCTTACGCTGGTCCAAGTAACAATCGCGATTTCGAATCTGACATAGGTAATCCCAAAACCGATGTTTCTCATATAGATTTTCCGATATCTGAGCAAATATGTGAATCAAAGTACGACGGACTGAGCGAAAGACAAAAACGAAGAGTTTGCAAAAACCTACAAGAAACCCTAAGTAATGAACCATCTGCTAAACTGATCAAGGTTTTGTCGAGTAGTTTAAAAGCAGAAGGGCAAAACCTCACAAAACCGGCATCAAAAAACTTTGAATTTGTTGTTAATTCCTGCCTAGCTAGTCCGTCAAGAGCAATCAAAATAGCCACAAAAATCAAAAAAGATCCCCAGCCCTATAGCCCAGAGGAAGCTTTAGCTATCTATATAGATCGAAAATTCACTGTAGATACATACAAATTTCTTGAGTATGATTTAAAATCGAGAGGCTATCCAGCATTTCCGTCATATCATCACATTCGAGCCGCAAAGAAAGATTGTTACCCTGATGCCCCAGTTCAAGTATCTGAAAGAGATGCATCGATACCTTTATGCAGCCTTATTTCACACACATTTGAAAGAATAATCAAATCGTGTGACGATACCATTTCAATTTATTGTGCTGAAAAAAATCTCGAATTGTTAAATTGCGTTTTTGAGGGCTCTTGGGGATTTGACGGTAGTTCAGGACAATCGCTTTACAAACAGAACTTTTTTCAAAGCGAAGAAAATGATAGTAGCATATTTGTTACTACTTTCATTCCCTTACGAATTACGACTGAAGGAGGCCGCGTGGTGCTGTGGTTAAACCCAACCCCAACTTCGTATAGGTATTGTCGGCCAGTTCATACTCAATATCGGAAAGAGTCAAAAGATTTAATCCTTTCCGAAAAAAAAATGATAGAAGACCAAATTGAAAGGCTAACCACATTCGAGGTCACTACTTCAAAAGGACAAGTAATATCAGTGAAATCTCAACTCTACTTGACCGTCATAGATGGCAAAGTCCTTAATATCATAACTAATACTAGTTCACAACTTCGATGCCCTTTTTGCAAGGCTACTTCAACACAATTCAACAAATTAGATATTGTTTTTTCACAGCCTACCGATAAAACTCTTTTGCGGCATGGATTAAGTCCACTTCATGCGTGGATTCGCGTGTTTGAATTTCTATTGCATCTGGGATACAAAAATCCTGTTAAGAAATGGAGAATCGGACATAATTCACCAGAAGCAACTAAAGTCACTGAAACAAAAAAACGTATCCAAGAAGAGATCAGAAAAAGATTAGGGCTTTTGGTGGATGTTGTCCGACCTAATTCAGGAACAACAAACGACGGAAACACCGCGAGAACTGCTCTAAACGATAAAAATCGTGCCATTTTCGCTGAAATACTAGATATTCAACAGTGGCTGCTGGACGATCTACATACAATGTTAGTAGTTTTGTCTAGCGGATTGCCTATTGACGCTAATAAATTCGGCGACTTTTGCAAGTTAATTGCATCTAAGTACGTTTCAGCATATGAATGGCATCCGATGACGGTGACATTGCATAAAATTTTAGTCCATGGCAAGGAAATAATTGAAACTTGTGCTTTACCCATAGGGTTACTTTCGGAGCAAGCTGGGGAAGCCCGAAATAAATTCTGGCGTTATGACCGTGAACACCATTGTAGGAAGTTGGATCGGGAAAAAACCATGTTGGATTTGTTTCATAGAGCACTGGAGTCGTCTGATCCTTGTATTTCCAACATACGGCTTAGAGACCGGCAAAATAAATTAAAGCGATTACCTCTGCCACTAGCCGCTATAATGTTACTCAAACCATATGATGTCCAAACGGAAGAACATTTTAATGAGTCACGAAGCGATGATAACCTTTTAAGCAATTTAGAAGGCCATAGTCATGAAAGCACAGAAGTTCTTCAAAACGAAAACAACATAATATTTTACTGAACATAACACCTAGTTTTTAAAATTAAAGATTTATAGTGTATTTATGTATTGTAATGCTAAACAAATAAGCGTCTTTAACGCAGACACAAGACTCGATTCACAGTTAAATCTTGATGTATCACCTTTTATCAGCAGAAATCTTCTGACCACCTTCCAGCTCCATCATCAGGTCAGCACAATGTTATCATGTTTTATGGTTACTTAAAAATTAAACTTTTCTATACAAATATTATGTGGAAAACATGCGACAACCCTATTTCCATAGTTATCAGAAAAAAATTTAGAACGAATTATCTCAGAGATCCTTTGAGATTTAGATCTAATTTTTTTTTAGTGTTTGCTGCACGTGTAAACAATTGTTTTGACTAGTAATAAAATCCTAATGCTTTGAGATTTCTGATAAAAAAAATAAAAAACAAAATTAACAAAAACCTAAATAATTCAAACAAAATAACAACTAGAGCTCTATTTTTTATATAATACACACGCCATGCATTGTTTAATTTATTGTCACTGTGATTTGCGTTTAGTTTTGTCGAAAACTGGAGATTTTCCATGTTTGTGTTTTTTGTAAATAAAATTTAAAAAAAATATTTCTCGAGTTCTGAGCAGAATTGGCACTCCGGTATGATCGTCTCACATTTGAAATGGTTAAATCTATCGTTTGAGTTCCAAAATGATATATGTCCGTTTTTAAGGGCAGATTTCACACTGTGCTTCGTTCGTAATTTTCGTATAAGGAGGATTATATTTTCTGAGTTAAAAAATACAAGTATATATTTAGATTTTAAGGGAGTAAGGGGAGAACGGAGCTCAAGATCTTTCCGACCCAAATGTCAACCTCACCTGCACGCGTCAAATGGCGGCGGTAACCAATAGGTGTCCGTGGTGCTCCCTGCTAGACAACAGACGAGGCTCTGGCGACCGAGTAAATGGCGGGATAACCATACACCTAGTCAGGAAACCGGCTGGAGGAGGCTGCAGCAGCCTTGGGACACAAATAACTCCCTAAAAAGCCTAGTACGGAAAGGACTGGGACACTACCGTGACTAATACATCCCAAGAAAACTATGATGAGGTTCACACAAAAAAATAGTTTGTCATGCCATCCGGCTGACCCCCGGCGCCAGGTGGGTTCCGGGTCCCCTGGTGTGAAATTGGCTACCGGCTGCAATGCAGTGGGTCACCAGGCTACTTGCAGAAATTGGACTACTGCTGACAAGAAACTCAACACCAAGCACCAAGCTCTAATGATAGGCACATGGAACGTGCGCGGACTAAACAAAGGGGGAAAACTGGAGGTAGTGGAGGCAGAAATGGGTCGTTATAAACTGGACATACTGGGCTTAAGCGAAACGCATCTCAAACAATGTGGACATTCGAAGACTGGCAGGGGAATGACTATGATAAATGCAGGTAGCGAAGAGAACAGTTTTAGTGGAGTCGGTTTTCTAATTGCTAAACACGTAGCAAATGCGATTTTGGGGTATGATACCATAAGTGACAGAATAGCACGTCTGAAATTGGAAGCGTGGCCTCACCCGATAAATCTGATACAAGTGTATGCACCCACATCTGCGTCTAGCGAGGAAGAGATTACTGACTTCTATAACACGTTAAGTCAGGTTTATCAAGGCATACCATCTAAAGAAATTACAGTTCTGCTAGGTGATCTTAATGCAAAGATAGGAGCCACTTTATTGGACGAGCACCTTAGAGAAAATGTAGGCAGATATGGTTTAGGTGAACGGAATGAGCGTGGACAAATGTTGCTAGACTTCTGCGCGGAGAACAACTTGACAGTGATGAATACGTGGTTCAAACAGCATCCGCGAAGACTTTACACCTGGACGTCACCGAATGGTAAATATAGAAACCAGATCGACTACATCATGACTGGCAAGAGATGGAGGTCGTCTATCACTTACACTAAAACGCGACCGGGAGCGGACTGTGGTAGTGATCACCAACTACTGGCAGCTGCCGTTAAAATCCGACTAAAGGCTGCTCGTGTAAAATTGTCGAAGATACCGATTAACTTGCCAATGCAGACCGAAGATGAGTTCCGGAAAATTGCGCGACTACGCCTTAAGGTGTTGGAAGTGGACCCTTTTGATTCGGCACACGCTTCTTGGGAGACCCTAAAGACTGTCGCCCTGGAAACGGCCAAAGAGGTAGCGGCGAAAGTTAGAGAGTCGGGTCCTAAGGCTGACTGGATGAAGAGGGACACATGGTCGTTCATTGAGGACAGAAGAGCTCTTAAGGAGAGTGGCCTAAACTCAGAGATGGAGAGGCAGCGCTATCGGGAACTGCATGGCATAGTTCAAAGGTTGTGCAGAAGGGATAAGAATGCCGCCATCGACGAAGTATGCCAAGACATGGAAAAAGCGGCAAATCATGCACACACCAAAGACATGTTCGCAAAGGTGAAATTCCTTGCTAAGAATTTTAAACCCAAGAGCTGGACAATAGAAGATGAACAAGGAACACCACTGGTGGATAAACATCTTGTGCTTGAGAGGTGGCGCCAGTACTGCCAACAACTATACAGTGAGAATAATGATTTCATCGAGGAGCGGATGGATTTCACTGATTGGGAGCCGGATATCCTCCTACATGAAGTCGAAGCTGCAGTGTTGCGGCTGAAAGACAAAGCTTGTGGTGGAGACAGAGTATCCGCGCAAATGCTCAAGTGGTTGGGTCCGGAAGGTACAAAGGTTCTTCATCTCGTATGCTTAAAAGTTTGGAGGACCGGTCAATGGCCAGAGGACTGGATGGAGTCAGTGGTGGTACCGCTGCACAAAAAAGGCTCTACAAAGAAGTGCGAGAACTACCGTACCATCTCTTTAACATCCCATGCGAGCAAAGTCTTTCTGCATATCCTCAATAAAAGGCTCGAAAATTTCATCGGCGTGCAGATTGCAAAGGAGCAGGCAGGTTTTGTCAGAGGCAGAGGTACACGTGAGCAGATACTGAACATCAGGCAACTCATCGAAAAGGCTAGAGAGTTCAACGTGCCGATGGCCCTGTGCTTCATTGACTATGCAAAGGCCTTTGACTGCATCAGCTGGAAGAAAATGTTTGAAGTCATGAGAGAGATGGGTGTACCAGATCATCTCATTTTCCTTGTACAGAACCTGTACCTCGACGGCAATTCTAAGATCAGAGTAGAGGACACCGAATCAGAACCGTTTCAGACCAACCGTGGAGTTAGACAAGGGTGTATTTTATCGCCACAACTATTCAATCTTGTAGGCGAACACATCATGAGAAGAGTACTGGAGGATTGGAATGGAGGCATACGAATCGGAGGACATCTCATTAATAATCTACGCTTTGCAGATGATACTACCATCATAGGCGCTAGTGAAAGCGAACTTGCTGAGCTTCTGCATAGGGTCCAAAGAGTGAGCGTGGAGTATGGCCTGCATATCAATTGGTCTAAGACAAAGCTCATGTTTGTGGATCGGGCGGCCAAAATGCAGCGAACGGGAGAACTAGCCGACCTTGATACCGTGGACAAATTTGTCTATCTCGGATCTTTAGTTGCCGCTGACGGTGACTGTGAAAAAGAGGTTGTTAGAAGAGCCCAGATAGCAAAGGCTGCAGTGAAGCGCCTAGAGAAGATCTGGAGGAACAGAGGTATTAGCAGAGGAACCAAAACTAAGCTGATGAGAACCCTGATCTTCTCTATATTTCTATACGCTTCAGAAACCTGGACTCTGAAGGCACGTATTCGGAGCAGGATTGACGCATTCGAAATGTGGTGCTGGCGTAAAATGCTAGGAATCCCTTGGACAGCACGTCGCACTAATGCGTCGATCCTGGCCGAATTGAAGATCAAGTGCCGCTTATCGACCATCTGCCTACAGCGGATTTTGCAGTACTTCGGTCACGTGGCTAGACGCGAGCCAGATAATCTAGAAAAGCTCATCGTGGTTGGCCATGTGGAAGGAAAAAGGAGCCGCGGAAGATCACCGACCCGATGGACCGATGCCGTGAAAGACGCCTGTCAGGCAGGAAACTCTACATGCGTCAATCCGGAAAGCGGAAAACCGTGTGGAGTGGGGAGCTTTGGTGCGCAAAATTATGGACTCAAGTGGTCACGACCCTCAGTCATGAGGAAGCGACGAAGAAGAAGAAGAAGAAGATTTAGATTTACATATATGTAACTGGAGTAGTAATGTAAATCTAAATATTATTACATTTTTCACTTTGATAATCAAATAGGTACACGAAAATTACGTATGGATGGAGTTCATTGCGTACCCACTCTATCAATTTTGTGATCGGAATAAAGTGCCTGAATAAAAAAGTGACTAGACATGTTCTGTTACCATCGACCGTCAGCAGAGCTCGCTAGAAACGCTAGTTTACTACCTATGTATGAAGCATCAGCTTGCTACTCCGTTCTAGTCATGTAATCAATTTGAACGAGAACAGCTATAGATACGACATCCATAGCAAAGAGCTTCGGCCTTTGATTAAATACACAATCTGATACAACGAAATCGCTGCAACTGGAATTTCAAACATCCAGTGGTTATAGGTCCCAAACTCACTGTCCCAAATACCTACCCAGGTTTGAAAATTGTTTGTCCTTTTTCAAGGAGGCCTTATTACCGGAACGGAGGTTGAAACTTTACGGATTTTATTTATAAAGGCCAAGTTGTTAAACATACCTACTCGTAATTATACCAGTTAGACATTTATACAATAGTTTTGGAATTTTTAAATTATTTTGTAGAAAAACTTATCTCATGTTGTTTTTGTTTTCCTAATTATAATAACAATAATAACTATTGGCTTAGATAAATACATAAGTAAGGAGGTAAGTGTGACAATTCTGTTGCAAGTCGGGTACTTTGTGTACGAATATATATTTATTTTGCCGAGTTACATTAAGCCATTAGAGTTGCTAAATAGTAACCTGGGACGGTACTTCAAATCTACATTTATTTATTGTGATTGGGTTCGGCGAGCTGAGCCTCGCGTGACTAACCCGAACGTATCGAAACTCTGTTTATCAAAACCGAATGGTACAGCCATTCTAGGCTCTCATAGATAAGACAAAAACACAGAGGACATTATCAGCGGGCCGCGCCAAAAGGTATAAATTTACACATTTTGATTAGTAGGAAAATACAACTCCTTTCATGTAACTAGGTAAGATCAATATAAATGAACACGCACGGACATTACAAATTGGCAGAGACGTCGCCGAAGCCCGAGGGGCGCGGCCCGCGTGCCCGCGAGGGGCACCTTTAAGGGATCAATTTGCAACTACAACACGCTGTTTAGGATCCCGCGCCGCGGCTCCCAGCCTCTTTCGAGCGAGGACTTCTTTGATTGTTTTGTCTTTGGCATGGGCCACTAAATTCGTAAATAACATTCGTAGGATACTTTTTAACGTAGGTACCTAATCTTTAAAGTTAGGAGTATGAGTCCAGTCGACTTAGATCAGCTTGGCTCGGCCTGCATCCGCAACTGAAGAAATTAAAAAAGATTTAAAACGAGAATCTTATATAAGTACGTATTATTTATGTACTATTTATTTATATTTCTATAATTCTCTTGATTGCATTGTGTCATTAAATTCATTTTTTTTTATTTTTTATTAAATCAGCCATTTGTAGCTACTTTGTGTATTCTGCGATAAAGTTTCAATAAATAGATATCTCACTACATAGTATAAAACAAAGTCGCTTCCCGCTGTCTGTCCCTATGTATGCTTAGATCTTTAAAACTACGCAACGAATTTTGATGCGGTTTTTTTAATAGATAGCGTGATTCAAGAGGAAGGTTTTTATGTATAATATATTCTGTTTTATGTACGGGTTTTACAGAAAACTTATATAAACCGAAGCGAAGCGAGGGCGGGTCGCTAGTAATAAATAAAATAATCTTATCACCTTAAATTTTGAATAGTTATCCGTCGAATCCTTACCCTCTTAGTTAACTTAGTTATCCTCCACCATCGGTATTACTTTTCACCAAGGCATAAATATAATGGCTGAAACGAACTTAGAAAATAAAAGGTACCCATAACATTTGTTTACTTACTAAGTCAAAGAATATACAAATACGTAAAAATACATTGATTTTAATCATAATATTATTTTATGTCGAGACGTTTCGACGTTAGCAACTGAATACAAATGAAATAGAAGTTCTTTTTCACCTTTTCCTCGTAGCTCTTATCTGTAATGCTCGGGCTATGACAAAAAATTAGGATGTAATTGAATTCCCAGTTTACAGACAACGCGGCGGTCGGGCAAACACGAGCTAATCGGAAAGGAGCGGAGGGATACAGATTACCAAAAAACATATGAGGTTTATCAGTACCTCGCCGTACCGTATTTTTGCGGATTTCAGTGCTCTATCCTATTACCTATCACCGTCATAAAGAAAAAGAGGGTTCGGGAAAACATTTTCCTTATAATCTGTTTACCTTAGGCACGAGTAACGATCTTTAATAATAACTGCCTTTACTGCCCAACTTTGACATTAAAATACGTCACAATATTATTCCCATCATTTTCCGTCTCCGGATCTGTGAAAACATCTTTTGGAATATCTGAGTATTATTTATTAAAAGCAGTCTGCGATAGACAGCCTTGATATTTCTTTACTAAAATGACAATTTGTAGCAAATTCGCTAGCTCCAAGCTCCCGGAACCGATATCCGTTTCATCGGTATTTCGTCGCACTGAAGGAAAATAAACTTGTCGCCAGATTTTATATTAAACTAGCTTTCCGCCCGAGACGTCGCCCGCGACGTCGCTTGCGGAGAGTCATCACTTCTGTTCAAGGTACAGATATACCTAGTTTACATTACCTTCAAAGGATTTTTTTATTTAAAAGGCCCAGCACGTGAATTTTAAGTAAACGTTCCACATAAACAACTTCCCATTCAAATTTCCCTCCCCTTTCAAGGGGATGGGGCAGATTTCCAAAAAAAATATTAAGCACGTATGTTTTGGTAGAATCTAAGAGTCCGTATATCATTGTTTAGCTTTCTACATTACTACGTTAGGGGGGTCGGGGGTTGGAAAGAGACAATAAGTTTCTCATGTCACTCTTCAGACCATCAACTATCTCCACTTTGAAAACCACGTCAATCCGTCGCTCCGTTTCGACGTGAAAGACGGACAAACATACAAACAAACACTTTCACATTTATAATATTAAATATATATTATAAGAAATAAGTATTAATGTATTTCTTTTTTATGCGTAGCAATGAATGGTATCTTCTAGGTAGGTACTCGTACTTCAAAATACCGTTACGTACTTGTTGAATCAATTTATATACCTTTACTTATAGCAATTTTAAAAGTTGAGACGTCCTCTTATGTGAAGCGTCCTCTTGGGAAGTTCGGAGACGGGCCGGCAGCAAAACTGCGAGATTATGCAAAATAAGTCGAGACGTAGAAGCGCGCGGCGCACATTTGACGGCCGCGTATTTATGGCCGACTCCGTTGTTATTGACTACCCATTTGATTTGTTAGTCTGCGATAGGAAATGCCACGTTTCCCATTCCGACCCTCCATAAGCACGCACTTATAAGTATCAAGGATTGAATTTAATAGCTGCGATTTGTGGTAACGTTAACCGTAAAACATTGGGCTTTACCTACGATTTCAAAATTAAGCCCATTATATTCCACTTTATTTTAATCCATATCGTTACATTGTCGCTAAAGTTAAGGTAGCGCTTGTTTGCTGGACAGATGAAAATGTGACAAAGAATCTCCTTCTTGTTTTGAACTCCGTTAAAAAAGCCGCCATATGGTTGAAGCGCAATATGGTATGGTTTTCGAAATCAAGAAAGTTTAAATAATGTGCACTTCAAAAGTATATCAGTAAGATTTTTTGCTTATTTTTTTAAATAAATGCAAGTGGTCGTTTTTTAACGAAAGAGTATGTATTGTATCTACTTGCCTCATCTATTTTCAGACCCCTCAGAAAACGCCAACGACCGGGATATTTTTACAGTTCTTATTGGGCTATTCAAATTTAGTCTGCAATGCAAATGCAGACGCAAACTTGGCTACACTGATGCGAAGTTTGCATTCCCTGACGAGGTAACTTTGTACCAGTTATTTCACAACATCGATATTTTGATAGCTACTTACAAGATGGTTTACCTCTCCACTAGAGTTGGAATTTCGGCGTATCGATGACCTAATCATCGGATAAAGAACTGCGAAACTATGCGAATTCATCGTTCTCGGATTCTACTAGTGTGTCAAAAGGGTCAATCCTTCTAGCCATAACAGCTCCGGAGTTCTTTCCTAGAGCTGACTAGATAGAATAGGTTACGAAGACTTAGTAATTTAAAAAGGACGAAGTCTTAGAAAGGTATTTTTTGTATAAAGTCTAAACTGATTGTTGATATATAAACACACAGCCCAAACCGCTGGACCTAGAGACTTGAAGTTTCGAGGGAATATTCCTATTCCTAAGGTACCCTAGGAGTGCACTAGGAAGGGATATTTTGAAATTCATCTCCTAAGCGGTTAAAACAGAGGATAGAAGTTTATATGGTCAATTTTGTAGTTAAAAACTTGGAATTTAGTATTAAAGATGTCTATGAACTAATTATACAATTTACAGAGATTTTGGAAGAGGGGTAGAAGTTTGTATGGGAGATTACAAATTTCGTTCTATTGAGTTAAATTATCAGGTTTATTTGAACTTCAGCAAGTAAATAAACAGTTTTTAACGGATTTAAACTTATTTTAACCGTTTTAATTTGATTTTAACCGTTTTCCGAGCCCTGGTGTAATAGTAATAACCTAAAAACAAAAAAAACTATTTTAAATCTAGAATATACAAATAAGTTTCTGTTAATAATTGGAACCAGATTTAATAGCATATTTATATTACTGCAAACGAGTAACAGACCACTTACATCACAACAAGTTCAGTAAATTAAATAAATTTATAAACTTCTGTATGTTTTGGCTGGTAAATACACCCGATTTTTTCGTTTGTAGCCAGTCGATTGTCTTTTCAACCAAGTGATTAAATTGGTATAATTCTTAATGTTTACGTCGTGTTTACTTTACACTACACATCGAAGCATAGCAGCCCATAAACTTGTCGGCTGCATTGTTTGGCGAAGAAAGTTGAAATATGCCAAGAATACATTTTCAGATCAACTGTTGGCTTGTTTTTCTGCCTTCCACTTCATAATTTTTTCATAAGTTTTCATATATCGCTCCTTGGATTTTGGAGGAAGTAAATTGTTTTTTGCTAATTCGGCCTCAGCTTTTAAATCAGGAGGATTTCCGAATCAGTTTCGCTTGAACTATTTTTTTGGGATATTTTTGGATCACGCGGTAAATTAAAACACAATTAGGTAAGGACCAAAAAGTTGGCCACGCTAACTCAATCAATTAAATTTTCTATGAAATTTTTCCGTTGTCGGTCCTCACCCGAGTCACCCGTCACCATTGAATGTCAAATCCCGCCAGTCGTTTTTTTTTACTAAAAAGTTTGCGTTTAGTTTTGAACATTGTTCTGTTTTAACATTACATGAATGTTTTAATATAAAAATGAAAATTAATGTTTTTGAAACTCGATGTTAATTTTAGAATGGAAAGTTTTAATCCAACGTGATTTATAACCTGAATTGACTAAATACAAACATAAAGTCCCGCACAATCTATCTTCTACAACATTACTAAGTACAAAACGCAACGTGCGACGCGTTAAGTGTCACAGACTATAAAATGGCTGTTTAAGGGTCCAAAAATATATCTATCTCCTAAAAAGTCATACCAAAAAGAGAGACATATACAGGGTGTCTTGAAAGTAATTGGATAAATTTTAACCGTAGATAGGGTGGATGATTTTGATCATCTCTACATTGGTAACTTTTTTTTAAGTTAATATTTGACTGAGTTACAGACTGATTTATCCTGACGATGCTCTCAGTGTGCTCCAACTTAACTAATTCATTCATAACATGTGTCACAACGTAATGTAAATAAACAAGTTGTTCCATATCAACAATCTTTCTAATCACGGTCAAAAGCTCCACGGTGTTTAGAAAACTGTAACATTATTCTGTAAGGTGAATGAAAAGATGGTCTCTGATAAGGGCTATTATGTGAAATAATTTAAAAATTAAACTTACGATTACGATGTTTACTTACACTCTCCTCACACTCGCACAGCTTAAATAGCACTTGTACTCGTAGGTACATTAAAGTTCTTTTAGTAGATCATGAATCATGGATTTATTTCATTGATTTCTACCACCATCAGGGATAACTACGAATAAAAAACACAATAATGAAAACGAATCAATAAGTTGTTATTCTCCCTTGACAGATCAGCATGGTATTTTTTTAAATCTTGTACCATTGATTATACTCTTTATGAAAAGAGGTTTAGGTTTCTTTTGTAAAAGTAAAATCGTCCCTACACGTTACATTTTATAAGAATTACATTTAAAGCTGGCATCGTACACATTGTTGAAAGATATTCGAAAGATATTCCAAGAAGAAAGAGAAAAACGTAGGACAGCTTCGTCAGAAGAGGTCGACGTGGTGACACTTTAAAAAAAAGCCCGCGGGTACTAAGGATGTTGATATGACCTGTTGTGTACGAGATTTAAATTCAGTATTTTATTACTTACACATTTATTTAGGGAACTTATACCAAAAATATTTATAATTATTATGTATGGAAACGATCAAAATACGTAAACAGTGTCGTGTCGAGATGTAACAAACCAAAAATAGTCTTTAAATGTTGCTTACTAACAAATCTCATCCTGAGGTTTTATTACATCACTAGCTTCTGCCCACGACTTCGTCCGCGTAGATTCCGATTATCGTTATTGCTTCGGGAACTTTTAAATTTTCCGGCATAAAAAGTACTTAGCCTTTGTGTTAATCCATTGTATAAGCTATCTTCATTCCAAATTTCATCCAAATCGCTCCAGCCGTTTTTACGTAAGAGAGTAACAAACATCCATCCAAACTAACAAACTTTCGGGTTTATAATATTAGTAGGATAAAGTCGTTAATTTTGAAATGGAAAGAAATAAACTATGATTTGCTACTCGTAATACATGAAAATAAGTATAAAAATGTATGTTCTGGATTTTAAGTACCCGAAACCGATGTGCATGCGTGCATCATGACGATGTATGACTTTGGAAGAAACGAAAGAGATTTGTCAGGATCGTTTGTCGATCGTGTCAGGAGGAAATAAGTGGTCTCTGCTTACACCTCTGGAAAACAGGCGTGATTTAATGTTTGGATGTATGTTCTGGAAGTAGACCCCACGGGCACTTAGGTTCTCCCCGGACCTATCGACGCGGAATCGGCTTGAGCCGGTAAGAAAAAGTTTTATGTCCGTGCAGTAAGAGTGAAAAAGGTATCGCTCGGTTCGGCTCGGCTCGGCGTTGCGAACGGAGCGACGTCGTTTTCGATCTTATTGCGTGGACATAAAACGTATTCTTATTGGCTCAAACCGATTCTGCGTCGATAGGTCTGGGGTGACCCTTACACGTCAAATTCTATCAGTGCTTCAAGAGGAGACCACAGTGAAGAAGACAACAACGTCGTAGTAAAATCATTGAAGTAATTGGGATACACCAAATAGAATAACAGCTTGCTTTTATAATTTTATTCCAAATAATACCCTCTACTAAGGATCTAATTTGAAGCAATAATGTGAAGATACTTAAGATATTTCGTATTTACTTTTTATTTACAGCTAATAAGCTCGAATCATGTTAGAATTCGTTTTCGTAATATTATTATACTTTATTACTTAACTAGCGACCCGCTCTCGCTTCGCTTCGGTTTATGTGAGGTTTTTGTAACACGCGTACATAAATCAGTATTTATTATTCATATAAACCTTCCTCTTGAATCACTCTATGTACTGCTGAAAATTGCATTAAAAACCGTTGCGTAGTTTTAAAGATCTAAGCGAACAGACCACGGGAGCGACTTTGTTTAAAACTATGTAAAGATAATGAAGATAGACAAAGATACCAACAACCGTTAATCTGTTTAATGATACAGAACATACCTTCCAGTGGGAAGATTCAAATTAGTTAGGTAATTTTGTTCGTTTTTAGTAAAAATTGGATCATGCTGCCAATAAAATTTCACTCCAAGCTGCAGAAGGGAAAGTTTGTGTAAGATGGAATGAATATGTACAGTCTCTGAGCACTTAGAAGATGCTTCGGGTTTGAACTCGTCTCTTACTCGCTACCAAACGCACTTGTTAAGAGCGAGTGAGAGAGAAGGACAAATCCGAAGCACCTAAGAGCTATCGCGCTATATGCTGCGCTGCACGTAAGTTTATCGATTCCATGGCCTAGGAAAGATTGGTATTTTTTGTTATCTATGGTAAGTGTGACATCATCATAAATTATAATCAATTATGCGACGGCCTTTATATCCATGGACAAAATATTTTACATTTGGACTGTTGTTGGCTACTGCCACCAATACCACGCGGATCAATACGGAGGGCAATAATTGGATCGTGCAATCCATGTCTATCTGAACTTTTAGATGTCTATGAACTTATGGCTGTCATTATATGTCTTATATGTTTGTTTCCATACCATGTAAACAACGTATGGTGTCAGGTCATTGAACTTAGAATTTTGACGTTAGTTACTACGAACGTTTGGAGTAGTATAGTATCAGCGTCAAAATGTCAAGGTCGAGATATCGGCTGCGATACATCAAGTAACAAAATTAATATAATTAATCCTTCTTTTTTTTTTTACATTAACAGAAACAAAAATGAACCATATCAGAAGAACGTGCCCCGTGATCAGAATCGTGCGAACTATTACCCCGCCAAATATCTTCAATTAGATCCAAGACACCCTGTATATTTGGAGCCTACCTCATATAACCATGTTATAATGGCTAAACTCTCTAATCTGTGTTTGGTACTATGTTTTTTTTTCGAAGCAGATCTAAAGAGGATGACCTACTGTCCAGTAAGTAAAATACACACGGTGCTGCTCGCCAGTTCTGTTAGCTTGAACTTGGCTTTGACACGCTACCGCGTGTCTAGATACATACTTACTTACTGGACAGTAGGAGATTCCAAATTTAAAATCTCGCTTCTTACTGGACAGTTGTGAATAAGTCTCCGGTAGAGTTCACTTTCTGGATACTTTTTAGAGATGTTATGGCAACATTACATATGATTTTTGAGGAAAAGTGATAACTCGAAGTTTAATGTTATTAAACTATGTGACATGTCCTTTAAGTAGTGTTTTTACTTGCAATACAATAAAAAATCGTCGGATTCCAAAAAAATACTTTTATGAATTAGAAAACACAATAATAGTAATGAGGACGCCACACTGGACGCTCGACACCCTCTTAAGTTATTATGAAGACAAATGACAAATTATTTTGGGCAAACCGAAATTATGCATATGGCAAATAGTAAAAAATATATACGAATCATTAGACAACCTTTTTGCAACGGATATTTGAATAGTTCCGGAGGGAATTGCGTTAAACGACTTCTACGTGGTTCCGTACCCAAAGCAAACCCTATTACTCCACTGTCCGTCCGTCTGTCGGTCTGTCACCAGGCTGTATCGCATGAACCGTGATAACTAGACAATTGAAAATGGAACTATTCGTGCGCGAACCCAACTCGCACTCGATTACATATCAACTTTATTTTCTATGCAATAGGACCTTATTGCATTTTGACGAGACTAAATTTGTATATAGATTTTCAGTTTTTTGATATTTTTTCTAAAACTAAAATTTTAATAATTATCTTGAAAACAGGGTTTTTTCAGATCTATTAGTCTACAAACTTCAGAGATATAAAAACATACTTCACGGGAATAGTTCCGAAATTGAGCCCTTTCTTATGATACTCCGTTTGCTATAATCCAATCACTTTCATTTTTCAACCCCATTCTAAAAACCCTTTTCAAATATGTTCTAAACACGTTTTTACTAAACACAGATGCGGGCAAGCAAGTTATACAAGTATGCTACATTTCAAGTTGATAACTTCTATAGTTCCAGAGAAAAACTGCTGTGACATATAGAGAGACACCGAAATCTCACCGTAAGGATTCCTTTTTTACCATTTTGCTACGGAATCCTAAAAAGGGGCTAAAAGGCTCGGGTCGTTTGGAACACTAAGCTCTAATCCAGAAATCGATTAGCAAAGTCAACCAGTTTCCAATTCAGCGATTTGGAGTAATACTTTACGTAAAATATGATTCAATAAAGTTTGATAATACTAACAGCAAAAAAAATATAGATTGATGATTGTATGTATAATAAGCTCATATTTTTGATGTTGTAAGTGGCTTTATATGAACGTGCATTATCTGATTCTACGACTATATCATTTAACCGCACTGGAGTAAAGTATTTTATTAGTCGGGGAATATTTATAACGTACAAGCTCCCTGCAGGGTTTCAACAATAAAATGTAAATTCAAAACAACTATCCTTGCGTAAAATTGGTAGCGCGCGCTAATATTCGGCGATCACCCCAGCGGCAGCAGTCAGCGACTCCATCGGCGCGGCACTTCAGCATCAAACATTCTCTCGATTAAACTAGCTCTGCTCTTCGGTATCTGCCTTACTTATTTATACAATTGTTAACGGTCGTTGAGTGTAATTTTAATATAGGTACATAAGTACTACTTATACTTTTGAATCCTCAAAAACATATGGCATCGTAAGTTGCTAGAAAAAGTTATACTCAGAAAAGAGCAAAGAGTACAATGATATAAATAATATAATATAACTATTTTATATGGTGAAAATGAATCAATGGACACTTGATACAAAGGACCTAACATAAAATATGTAAAAAAAAATCTTCTTCTTCATAGCTTAAACCACTCTAGACCATTTTCACATAATATTTTTATCTTCGGTTGGATTCGGCGCCATGTAAGATAATGAGCAACGTGAATGCAACTTCACCATACAAAAAACCTGATAAGCTGTCTCTTATTCATCTTACGTAATGTCCGCGGGGCAATATTTTTGTTACCACATTTTTTAAGGTAAATGAAAGGCATATTTAATGTTAAAAGAAACTTTTTTTATAAGTATTCAACTTGCGTAATCGCTTGTTTGTTTACTGATGTTTTATATTTAAATATATTGAATAAACAGGTTGTCTAGGGGAAACCCTCACCAAACTGATCAATAACACAGTCCCGAGTACTTTGCTAAGAGCCCGGAGGCAGGCTGAGGCTCCCGGGTATCTATCACGGCAAAGTGACACTTGGATGTGCGACAGCCATCAGTCAGACCGAGCCATTACCATGACACACGGCACAAACAACAACTCCTAATACTAAAATAATCGATTTTATTTATTTTTTACTAAATTTTATGCTACGTACAGGAATATTTAAATACGATGTGTTTAGATGTTTATCTAACCTAACGATCATACATAAGCAGTTTTAAGATACTTATCTGGGTAATTTTGTCTTCACTGTATTTCGGCGTATACATAAATAGGTAGGTATTTGTATTTCCGCGTGCTTTAATGGATGCTGACTTGCTGACATCGGTGATTTATTTCATGAAGGGTTTTTGATAGTACGTAACTAAAGAATATCATTTAATGGTGGCAAGTAAAAACGTGTTCATGAATAGGCTTATCCTTTATAGTAGGTACCTACAGTTAAATTATACCTAAATCTTACCTTGCAAAAGGTCGCGTACCTATCCATAATTTTTGGATATGTTCTGAAATTAGAGCCTTTAATTAAAAATCCAAAAGTTTGGACCCTGAGTGGGGTGCTACCTCATGTCAATAAAACAATGCACACATTGCCATTTTTCAATATTTGTCAAAATTTGTCTTAAAACCAGGCAAGAGCATGTCGGACCATGCTCAGTGTAAGGTTCCGAAGCCGTTACGACAAACACAAAAAACTATCTGAAAAATCAACATGTTTGAACTAATTTTCTATTAAAAGTTACATGGTGTTTTAGATGATTTTTAATAGGTTAACTGCAGACACTTACAGGAAAAAGATTTTCAAAGAATGCTTCATTTTAATCATTCAGTACGTATAACAACTCTACATATTCTTGGTTTAAATGCTGTGTCATTTATGTTAAGTATAAAAAACATGAACGTCATAAAAGTATTTGACCAATCAATGTTGTTATTTTCCACATAATTTTCATGTTACCGAATCGCTGAACTTGTCGAAAATAAATTTGTATAGTATACGAATTATACGATACTCGAATCGTGGTAAAGTATTAAACGGTCGGGGGCGAGAAATCATCTTCAATGTATTTTAATAATGAAAATGATAAAACGAAGGTTCCTCTGAAGTCTTTGAATAGTCATTCTAATGATTTCTGAGGTAATAATTTCAAAGGATACATTACAGGAAATAATTGGACTGAATAATTGCAAAGTTTTAAATCGTGAGGTGGCTGCAACGGGCGTTTGTAAAAAAACAGTAATATCAACAAAAAAAGAAGAGAATGTTGTCAGAGAAAATTCTCGGAAACTGTTGCCTCCTAAAAAGGAAAATGAGGCCCAAAATGTATTGTCGACAATTTCGACGAATGTGCCGTAATATTATAGCAATTATGTAGCGCCAAAAAGTTGTTCCGACTGTACATTATTTATATATTTTAAGTAGGTAATATAATTTATGTTTTTTCCCAAGCTTTATAACTTCTTCGTGCAGAAATAAGTATTCTCATTTATCTGTACACTCTACCATTGACAATGTCAATTCATGTATTAATTCAGAAACGACATATGTGCTTAATTGTATTCTAATCGTGGTTTGATCCACAGATCATGCTGACGAAGAAATCGAAAAAATCTACGATGACATAGCCAGAGCAATGGATAGTACCTACTATAAGACTAGGTATACTATCGTAATGGGAGACTTTAATGCCCGACTTGGAAACAGACAAGCTGAGCACGAAACAAGCGTTGGACTCGGCACCAGAAATGCACGAGGACAAACACTCCTAAACCTTATACAGCAAAAACATCTATATATCATGAATACATTCTTTGAGAAGAAGCCGCAAGGTGAATGGACATAGAGGCACCCAAATGGCATAAATAAGAGTGAATATGATTACATACTAGTAAACAATAAAACCAAAGTAAGAGATGTCACGGTACTGAATAGTTTTACCACAGGAAGTGACCATAGGTTAGTGCGTGGAACACTCTACCTACTCTTACTTTAGTCTTAAAACTGTCCGAAGAGAACGTGACTGTAATTAGAGTATAACAAATGATATCAAGGTCGAAGTCTTGCGAACGAATGAAAAAAGTTACCAAACAGCATTGGTTTCCTTGCTTGAACATGGGAATTATGACGGTGGAAAAGTTCAACCAACACATAAGTAGTCGCAACCATGGGCAGTGTGTCAGTGTCACGAGATGATATCTCCAAATAAACTGCTAGAGACATCTCAGATACTCTCATCGGAGACACTTCAGCTGATGAAACAGAGACGCGTATTGAGTAGAGAGGGTAAAACTGATGCAGCTGAATTCAAAGAAATCCAAAAACAAATCAGGAAAAGCATTTGGAAAAATCTTGACAGTTACCATGAGAACCTAATAGAAAAGGCCATAGAAAGAAAAAGTAGTCGCCGAGTTCTAAGAATGAAGCATAGCAACGGCAGACGCCAAATCAGTAAACTACTCAATGATAGAGATGAAGTGGTCACAGATCGGGAAGGACTCCTAAACATAACCCAACATTACTAGGTACCAGAAACTCTACGCTACAACTGTTCCACATGAAGAACCGTGCGCTGTCATAACCTCCCACCGTCCACTTATCAATGTCGGATCAGAAGAAATCCCAGACGTGACCACACAGGAGAAAACGTTAGCCCTCCGACAAACCAAAAATAGGCGAGCCCCAGGAAAGGATGGTATACTGCCAAAAATGCTGAAGTTCACTCCGCTCGCTCGCTTTGGAATGGGATATCGATGCTTTTCACTAAATGTGCATCATAGAGACTACAGTTCCAACAGCTTTGATCAACGCATCATCACTCTAATACACAAAAAAGGGGATATCAAGAAACTTAACACCTACAGACCCATTAGCCTACTGTCACATCTACCTATATATAAAAAGGCTTTTGACTCGGCTGAGTGGTGGACCGTCGAGAAAGAACTAGAAAACTGCAGAGTGGACCAGAGATATATTCGGGTGTTGAATCATCTCCACAGAGAAGCAACGGCATGTGTAAGCGTTCAAAAGCAGGAACATTTATACTTAAAACAAAAAAATATATGTTTATTATGTTTATATACTATATATAATATGTTTATTTGCCAAGAAACTTACATTCACATACGTTACCCTGACTCAGCCTGTCACGTGGGGTCCATTTGTTACAATTACCAGGTACAAGTATAAGTCCTGCGCTATTACTAATTAGAATTACAGAAGAAGAGGAGGAGGAAGAAGAGGAGTACGTCAAGGCGACAAAATATCAGTAAAATGATTTACGGCGGCACTTGAGTATATCTTTCAGCAACTAGATTGGTCCAATAGAGGAATATTAATTGACGGTGAGCGGACGTCGAACCTGAGATTTGCCGATGATATGGTACTTCTCTCCAATAACATTCAAGACGTGATGACTATGATCGAAAACTTACGAAGGGAACCTGGCAAAGACGGACTGAAAATGAATGTATAGAACACAAAGATTATGACCAATATGCCTACAGCAGAAAACCTCCACTTGTCGGTAGATACCATCGACGAATACATTTACTTCGGCCATAAAAACACTCTCGGCTCTAAAAACAGACAGCGGAAGTGGAACGCCCCATCGCGCAGGCCTGGGCAGCGTGTGGGGTCAATAAGTAAATTAGTTCTTAGAGGGAAACTTCCCTTACGTCACAAGGTGAGGGTCTTTGAGCAAAGTGTCGTGCCAGTGTTGACGTATGGTGCGGAGATAATGTCCCTCACGAAACTGTCTCCTGAAAAATTCAGAGTGGCGCTGAGGGCTATGGAGACATTCGTTCTCGGAATAACCTTGCGTGACCGAATGCGTAACGAATGGATCAGAGACCAAACAAAAATGTGCGATGTTGTAACCACCATTATAAAGCGAAAGTGGGCTTGGGCGGGACATATAGCCAGGATGGACGTAAGCCGTTCGACCAGAGGTGTATTGGAGTGGAAACCACGCGAAAACACTCGAGCACGCGGGAGGCCACCCCAACGCTGGGTGGATGACGTCAGACAGCATGCAGGCCGTGACTCGGGGCAGACAGAGGGCGCAAGAGAATGGCTGATATGATGATGAGGATGATTAGTTACACCGACAAAGAGGTCAAATAAATTTTTGTTAAAAAATCTTTTTTGGGTACGTCCCACGTAAGTAACCTAGTGATGTTATTTTTAGCCACGTAACTTGGTGAAGTTAATTTTTTTCGTGGCTTCACCAGGGTGTTGGGTGCTGTTGGACAGGTCTTTCAAAACATTTTGGGTTTGTGAAAACAATTTTTAAGTTTAAGGGATCCATTTGTAAAATATTAAGATTTAAAGTGCTAATTTTTGTTAAAGTCAAGTTCCCCTATAGTCCAAAACTACAAATACTTAAATCCTGAAAGATATCTTAATAATGAAAGCATGTAATAACGATTTAAAAGATAAATTATGACGGCTAAATAAACTTGATTTGTTCCAGAGATACAGGTGGTTAAAGTGTTTATACGTCCTAAGTCATCTAACCTCCAAATAAATTTAAATAGAGAATAAGTTCATACTTATTGTGTTTTGAGTTAGTTTTTGTGTAGTACCGGCTTAGGAACCCCACACTGAAAATAGTCAGACATAATCTTGCCCGCTTTTTGAGTTATGTGTTTTACCGGTAGAAAGTATCCTAGGTCAAACAAAGGTTTGGTCTAAAATCCCCATTACCTTGAAAAACTCTTATTCAAGCACCATCACTATCATGCAACCGCTAGCTTCCCAGCGTCTACGCGTTGCTGGACTATTATGGCTCAAAGTTTCAAAGGTTAACTGGAAGAGATCCCTTATAGGGATAAGTTCGCCTTTGTACATACTTACCTTTTTTGTTTCTGTTTATTTTTGATTTGTTATTTTCTGTTTGTACAATAAAGAGTTTACATACATACATACATATATTATGGAGTTTTTAGGATTCCATTTCTAAAAGGCAGTCTAACGCATCTGAACTTTTCAATTAATTACAATAAATTTAAAGACACTCTATCAGCCTGCAGAGAACCGGGGTATGGGCGGGGGTCTATATTAAAATCCCTAAAGTATTGTCTTTTTTTTATATACTATATTGGTCATAACGATCGTTTGTCGTTACGCATAATAGCCCTAATTTAATTATAGTATTATTGTTTGTCCTAATACACATTATGTATACTAATATTGTATTTACTAATATATTTACAACCAAACATAACATTTGAAAATCTTAATAGTTTATATCGTAATGTCGTGTAAGTCATAACATAACACATCCCAAACTAACCTCACCAACAAAGGGGTTTCAAGTCACCAGTACCTGTCAGGAACTCGAAGAAGCTAGGGGCTTCTATTTTCTGCCCTGAGGGTGTCCTAATTGCTCCAACACATGGTAACTAACAAACCTACCTGTGTGAAAGTAGGGCTGTTTTTTTTTCGTTTAATGTCCGCATTATTAACCCCAATTATTGACGGCTACGTTACTCGTTACAGTTAACGTGACTCGTTAAACATGTCTATCTAGGTACCAAAGTTGTGCAAACACAAGATCAAAATTAAGACATGTAAGACGGGACCTTAGACATCAGCATTATACAAACAAGAAAGCCAACCTAACTTATACTCGTAGCAAGCGCCTGTTATTGTTATTGTGCATTATTATTCTGCTGATAATTGCCGTTTAAATTGGATTCACACAATAGCGCATCACGTTACATGTGGAACTTGAAGCACAATGCGCTCACAACCCAATTATCTACTATATTCCACCTGGGGAGAAGTTTTCAAACGAAATATACGCTGGCGGCATAATAATATTATTGTTATAATATATGTAATAATCTACACATGCAAAACTCTTGCGGGACTGACTGACGACAGTCAGACAACGGACAGCCTAGATCACAACACAATACCTCGGTACCTGAAATTTGGAAGGGACATTCCGAATTGGTAAAATTCCATTAAAATACATCTATTTAAGTACATCGATTAGAATGAACTATGTAATTTAATTTAAATTGTGAGCATTTTGGAAAGCAGTTGCGAAACTTACCTAACTAGGTCGCATGGGATAAACGTAGCTGTTACTTTATTTTTAGTCCATATTAAATAGTACCTACTTGTTGCAGGGTTTCTAAATCTTCATTAACTACGTCAACTTTGAGAGAAGTCGCCGCCTTCCCGAGAATTATTTTATCAATACAAAGATTCAAAGCTGGTCAATGAAAAACGAGAAATGCTATACTTAGTAGCTTACAAAGTATGGATTTAATGAAATTCTGGTGTAATGCTCGCTACGTTATCGAGGATTGGATATCAAATTAAAGAATTACAAATTATGGCTATTTTTATCCAAGGGACGCCAAAGTGTAGCGTTCTTTACCACTATCATTAAAATCCTAATAAATAGTAATAAGACCTATACTAATTTACATATTGGAATATTAAACCTCGTTAAGAAAAAGGCTTTTTAATGCCGTTATATTTATACTTCTGGGACACCTGTATATTCATTCTTATTCAGTGTACTTATTATATTATAATTTATGAGAACAATACTGAAAGCATGTTTTCTCACGCAATGCACACAAATATAAGTAGGTATATTAAATTTATCAAAAAAAATATATAAATACGAGTATTAAATTGTTTAACAAGTCTGCAAGAACGCTTTACAATAATATTATAGTAGCTATGCGAAGGAAAATAACTTGACAAATAAGAAAATCATATTTACTTTACTTCCCGGTCTTCCAAAGAAAGGGGGCGTAAAAGTAAAATAACACGTTATAGCATAGCACCGTCTGTCAAAACAACTCCATAAATATTATCTATCTATACGGATGTAAGTAATAGTTAGGTATCTTTTACAGTCGGCGCTTCCGAGCTTAATGAAATCCACCGATTCGTCGACTCGCTTTCCCTGTCTCTAATTTTACTACTTCAACGTTGTTGTTGCCACTACGGGTGCCCTTTGTCTTGAATCTCGATCGAAATTAAAAGTATTTACCTATATATGGGACGTCGTTTCGTTCATCACTTCATTTACATTACTTTTTACGCTGTTTTAAGAACTCAAAAATAGTAGATTGTACAACAAGGGCATAAAACAAACCATTTTTTCCGAGACTTATGGTATCCAACCGAGCCAGCAGGCGAGGTTGGATAATTAAGTCGAGGATAAAATGGGATTTAAGACCGAGTTATAAATACACTCTGCTTTTCACTTCGATTACGAGTAAATAAAACAGTGATAATGTAAAAAAACTTTAATAAGTTCTTTTGCATTTTTTTCCATGTGATAATGTAAAAAAACTTTAATAAGTTCTTTTGCATTTTTTTCCATGAGTGTGTTAGGTGTGAGCGTTATTTTCCTCTTCACTAGACGACATTTTAATTAAATTCCATAACACAACAAGTTTTGCAAAGAAAATAACTAATTAATAGTCCAAAACCTCTTTCCCGTTGATTTTTGATTTTTGATTTTTGATTTTTTAATGTTCTTGTTAATAATGCTTGATTTCAATAGTTTAAAATTTCTTCTTTGTTAGATGCAACTACGATGCAAATATAAATAAAATTAAAGTAAATTTATTCAAATAACAAGTTTATTTAATTTAGTCACCTCGTCTGTCTGGCTGTAGGGCTTAATTGTCTTAGTCTAGATGACGACAACCATTTATAAATGCACTAGTGCATAAAATGCGATTTTATGCAGCCTATACCCAGCATAAAGAAGGACTTTACGAGCATGAGAAGTGAAAAATGTGTAATTACCTATATACCCCTAAAGCATTGAAATGGGGTGGAAATTTGTGATTGTGTTCTGTGGGTAATATTTGAAATCAGAAATATATAAGTTAGTTATAAATAAGGAAATAAGTAACAAGGGACAATCTCACACTAAATAATTGGCCTAGTTCTAAACTAAGCTGTAGGTTTGTACTATGGATACCTACTTACTAGACAATAGACATTTATCGACAAACTTACTTATTATTTAGAGAAATACGCACTTTAGGTAATACATAAATAGGGAATAAAGGCTGGTAGCACTGTCAGGCGATGGGCTTACAACCTGTTACTAATACACTGGTAATCATCTTAGCCTCAGTGTGAAAAATGTGGTTACAGAATTATCAGCAAGTTTTTACAGTTGTTGGTAATTCTGTAGCTCTGCCTACCCCATTCTGGGAATAAAGGCGTGAGTCTATTTATGTATGTCATACCTAAATAGAAAACATCCAAGACTCAGGAACAAACACTTAATAATAATATCTGGCATTACATAGATTTGAAACTGCGACCGCTAGCTTTGTAGGTAGTCAGGTTCACTACGAACTGGGCTACGTGTCGATTTTAAGACTGATGTTAATATATTGAAACAACTAGCTTCTACCCGCGTCTTTGTCTGCTTAGACCACCCCATGGGAACAGTGATGTTTTATGAGAAAAAGGTTACAAAGTATACATATTTTTCTATGACTATGTGTTTAGGACAAAGTCCAAATCCACCCAGCCATTTCAGCGTGAATAACTAGTTTGTTAGTAGTTACACTTACACATTTTCGCATCTTACTACTCTTATCTTATCTTATCTTACTAATATTATAAATGAAAAAGTTTGGATGTTTGTTACTCAATCGCGCTTTGTAACGAGGTTGTTACAAGGTTACAACCTCCTTTGTTTGCGTTCCTGGCTAATTCTTTCAAAATTCTATATCGATATCCGAATAGAACGTTATAACGTTCTATTCGGATATCGATCCTTGGACTCATTCTCCAGAAAATTTTAATAGAACCAGACACGGGATCTGGTGTTATCTTCCTGTAAGCTTATTATTAGAAAAACGTATTAAAATGTATATTTTTTTAAAGTCATTAATTTACTATCAACTTCAATACTACTTCTCCGTGTGGGTTTGTCTTAGCGATACTACCCTATACCGTCAGAGCTTTAACCACTGAACGGACCGGGGTGAACCTTGACGCACAGCGTTATCTCCTGGAATAGGACATAGGATAGTTTTTATCCCGGAAAATTTCACAGTTCCCGAGCGAGCAGTGATAAGCGATTTCTACGCGGACGAAGTCGCGGGCAAAAGCTTGTTTATAATATGTTGATACTTCTGAAGAGGGTGTGTTGTAGGTAATTTTTTTATTATATTTTGGGCATTTTAAACTTAATGTATTGTATTAGGCTACGCTATAGCTACAGCTGTACAGCTACGATTAAATTACAATATTTGGTAAGATGAACGGTAATTCAAACATTTTTGTTTACATTTTGATATAAATAAAATACTAAGTACCAGGTCAAATTCTGTTTGTGTCGCGAATTGACGCGATTTACGTAATTACTAATTAGGAAATAACTCGTCGGGTGACAAGCAAAAGTCACTAAGTACACTTTTTAAAAAAGCCATTTTTTTGGGTACAATGTAATATTTTTTCGTCTATTTGCTAATAACCAAGGATCGGAAATTCGGATCGATATTTACCTAATCTTTGGCGGCGGCGTTGTTGTCCAGTTGTATGGAGGCGGACTCAATATTAATTTATTAATGTAATTCCCGGGATTGCGGAATAAATAAATTACGCCATCATAAATTCATAATTAAGTATTTATATGTACATTCACCATTTGAAGTTATTTTCTATACATATAAAGATTTACCAATAATGTTATTTAATTTACCGGTAACTCATCTAACCTAACGAAGTCCGAGGAGCAAATTGACGGAACGTTTTATCCTAAATGTAAAATAATTAAAATTAACGCTTTGTACAATCCCGGAATCCCGGAACTTATATTATGAAAATAATATTTTCAAGAAGCCGACGCCATATTCGCTTAACTTTTTCCGGGATTTTACCAACTTTAGGTAAATATCGATCCGAATTTCCGATCCTTGCTAATAACAAACACATTAATGCCATAAAAACAATTTAAAACTATCTTACGATTTACAAAAAAACATTAAGATACTAACGCTATAATAAAATAACACTCGGTAGCAAAAACTCACTGTTTCATTTAATGAGTTTGTCCTGCCTAAAGTTTGCAAGTTGCTCGCATATTATATATATTTATTATACATATATATTTCGGTACTCTTAATGATAATCTTGTAGAACATGCTATCTATTAGGTATTATTATTCAAGTAGTTTTCATACCGTATCAATATACAACCTATAAAAATAGTGACATTGATTTACACGTCAAGTAATTGCAGTTGAATTGTCACTTAGAAATAATGTATTATAATACGTTATGCGTGAAATAAACGTTATAAAAATATAAGATGTCCTTATTAGATGAAACTTCAGGAGAAATGTATATGCCTAGGAAAGCTACCGGTCTCGTGAAGGTAAGAATTGCATAAAGTTTTCAAATTTGTAGATAGAAATATTCATCTGACGCCTCTTGTTTAAATAGATTTCGCTAATAATTGTACAAATTTCATATTCAGGCAAAGAAGAACCACATCAAGTTAGTAGACTATGAGCTTGACTCCGATGATGATTTTACGGCCGATTCCGACGAAGATCCAGATTTTCAGTATACGTCCCAACAAGATTCAGATAATATTACAGATTTCTCAGATTATACTTGTGATCATGAGAATAATAAACTAACAAGGAAAAGAAAGAGAAATATACAAAAATGGAAAAGAAACCTCAATAAGGCTAAAAGAGCCAAATGTCTGCCTTACGAGAACAATAGAAAACATTGTCCAGCAAAAGAACCAAAATACATTGATTGCTCTCGATGTAAGTTTAAGTGCACTGACAATTTTCCAGAAGAAATAAGAAATCGGATCTGTAAACTTTATTGGAGCCTTACAGACTATAGCAGGCAAAAAGATTTTATTTTGAAACACGTCCAACTGGAATATCCGAAACGTAGAAAAGTAGATGTAACCAAAAAAGGGGCTCGCAATGTGTCGAAAAAATTTTATTTGGAAAACAGCAACGGCAAACAAAGAGTGTGTGCAAACTTTTTTGAAAAGACTCTGAGTATATCAAATGGGCCTATAAACACAGCTATAAAACATAAGGGCTCTACAGGTTCCTTCATAAGACAAAAGAGGTAAAAAATGTCCTGGAAATAAAATAAGTGAACAAGCTAAAAATATGCTCAAAATGCATATTGAAAGTTTTCCGGCTATGGAATCGCACTATGTTCGTAACACATCAAAGAAACTAAAATGCATAAATTGTATAAAGACAACTTTTGCACTAAACATGGTATACAACCAGTAAGTGAAAAAACATATCGTCGTATTTTTTGTTCAGAGTACAATTACTCATTTTTCAAACCCAAGAAGGATCTTTGTGCGATATGCTCTAAATATCAGCAAGCTACTGAAGCCAATAAGAAAGACTTAGAAGCTGAATACACTTTTCATCGTATGCGAGCTACTCAATGCAACGAAGCTAAGGAAAACGATAAACTAAGAACCGAAGAAGATTCGTCATTTCTTACTTGCACATTTGATTTGCAAAGTGTACTACAGCTGCCATACTCAAATGTGTCGGTATTTTACTACTCGAGGAACATTTATGTTTATAATCTAACAATTTACGTTGGATATGGGGAAGATGCTCACTGTTACACATGGAATGAGCTACACGGCAAAAGAGGAAGCAGTGAAATTGGTTCAATATTGTATCAATTTCTTAAGTCCCTGCCCACAACCATAACAGATATATCGTTGTTTTGCGACACATGCGGCGGCCAAAACAGAAATCAGCACGTTGCGGCGTTGTTACTTCAAGCAGTGCAAAATATACCACATTTAAAAACTATAGAACTCAAGTTCTTAGAGTCGGGCCATTCGCACATGGAATGTGACTCCAAGCATTCCGCCATTGAGTCTGCAAAAAAGTACAGATGTGCTTATGCTATGCATGATTGGGTGGACATATTTAAATCTGCCCGAACACAGAAAGAAAGAAAATCTAACGGGCCCTATAAAACACATATTCTAAATTTTAATAGTACATTGTGTATTAAGGGTGGTAAAGAAAGAATTACAAACGAGAGTCTGTTTGAATGACTCGAGCTTTGTATTTCCTTTACCACCCGTGTAACATACAATGTTTTTCATCACAATTGCGAGGAAATTAAATTAAATCAGACACAAGATCATATTTTTAACTTATTAGCGGCAGACTACATCATTGTCTGTGACTTACCACAGATAATGTCAAACGTGTTTGGAGTCCGATTCTAGTGACAGTCGAGATCAATAGTTTATATGCGAGATTTTTAGGAAATTGTATGCAACTGACATTTCATCTCGAATGACACTTCATATCGAATGGCATAAGAATTGGGGTCCTGACGTATTGTGATAGTTTGAGTCCACGTATAATATTTAAAAAAAAAGCTATTACGCACTTTAGTTACGTAATGGTAAAAAAAGGCCCGCGGGTATTATTTTGGATTTACGGTCGATTTTTCTAGCATGTTAGGACACTATTTACGAGCAAGTGTGATGAAAAGATTTTTACGATTTACATGACCTGGAAAAAAAAACAATAAAAAAACAGGGATAAAGACGAAACTGGAGCTGTAGTATCATGGCTTAAAATAAAATGCCTCAAATTTGAAAAGCAACTCCCGCGGTAATATTTTACCGTTATGACCATACCTCCGAGTCCTCCGACTACAAAAAGATAAATATCAGGGGTAAAGGTCGTCAACGGACATTACCGGTAGCACTAAAAGCAGCGTACAAAAACTTGCAACCTATTTCAGAATAGAAAAAGGCAGATCTCATCAAGCTAGTTAAAGCTAAGCAGATACCAGAAGAATTCGCTCCGTGGTATAAGAATCTTAAAACGCTGAAATCGCTCCGAAATCGCTTGCCGGAGCCAAATTACGACGAATCAGAAAGAAGTGATTCCGAAGCCGAGACTGATATTTAAGTACTTTTAATTGCCAAGATAAACTAGTTTATTTTTATTACCGAGTTGGTGTAAAGTTTTAATAAAGGTTACCGCTGTTCATACAAATGCTAAACTATATACACTGATTTTTCAAAACCGCGGCAGCAAGAACTCATTATGCATAATAACTATTAAACTACAGATGATATTATTATTATTAATACTTGCATTATCATATATTTGCCACATTTTTTAATACTGAAAAAATGCATTACACTTGATTTAAGTACCTAATATACGGATTTATTAAGTCGAAAAATATCAAAACATGGATTATCTCCCTTGTGTCAATTTGGTACTTAGTGACTTTTGCTTGTCACCCGACTTTCTAATTCATCGATTACGAAATCGATTGTAAATCGAGTAACAGAAATACTAATATGTATAGGTGTACCAGAATCTCATGGCAAATAGGGAAATTAAAAAATGTAGAGGGCAATACTGGGGAAACTGGACTAAACGGTATTGATATTGTGTAATTTTTAATCGGCTTAAATAAAACGAGGAAGTTTAAGATTCGACGAATTTGTATTTTTTAATGTTTTTAGGATTTTTAACATAAAATATATGACACTAGAGGTATATTACATTAAACTCCCAGTAAGTATAGGATAATAATTATTGCTCACCAATAAAATAATAAACACACCATTCTTACTCGCCAAATTGATATATTTATAATGAGTATAAGAAATAACTTGAAATCTCGTCTAGAACTAGAAAATGATTCCAAAAATTCTACTGTCATTTCTTGTTCTTCATCTGCTGAGGGCGATGAAGAGAGAGGAGTATTTATAATAAACCGCTCTTCTAACATTTTCTCTTCATGTTGAGAAAGCTTCTTCTGTCAATAATTTAATATCGCTGGCAGGTCTGTTTACATTCTTCTCTACAACTTTTTGTTTCATTAGACCCCAAATCATTTCTATGGAATTTAATGTACAATGATAAGGTCTTAAAACTTCGTGGCCATGTGATTCCAATAATTCATTAATTTCATATAAGGGTAGACTGGTTTTGTTACACGGCTTCAAGTAGTTGACATTTACGCCAACGATCATCATAGTGCCCTCGGTTATAATTCGACGTAATTGGTAGTGCTGGGAACCTCTGTAATAAGTAGCATTTATGTAAGACAAAATATACCTAAACCTAAAAGTATCAAAACAGTTCGTTTCAACTTACCAGTCAACTCTACGATACGCTTTAAAATCGAAGATTGTGTTTGATTTACACCTCCTTCTTCGTGTATTGTATTACACACATTGTATACAATATTCCTAGCTTGAGATCTAAGCGGTTTTCTCGACATTTTCACCAGATAACAATCGTTGAAGGTGAATTTCAAAATGTATGCAACAACGGTAAACAAACAATTTGACACGGCTGCCAGTTGACAGTTGCCATATGAAAATCAATGTTTTTTTACTTTTAAAAATGCCATCAGATTCTGGTAGACCTATATACCTAACCTATTTATTTTGTTATAAAGTTCTATGCCCATTATCGTTTGTGTTTTATCATAGATGTTATTATCTGTACCAGGAGATTAATATATTGTTTATATATGAAAGATGATTCTAGCAATTTTAGATAAAGATTCGATTGTAAGAATGCCGTTTCGAATCTACGATCATTGTGTAAAAGTGCCCGTACGGCCTACTTACTGAATAAATGTTTTTTATCTTTATCTTTTTTTATTGTTATAATCTATGGTCGTGGAATAATCTGTACGGAGCGGCGGGGAAAAAGTTAAATTGTTCTCCGTTAAAACGTGTGCCTTCCTCAAACCTGACATTGGCGAAATCATAGTGGCGACACTGGCAACACAAATGACATATGCCACTAAACAAAGATCTATCTATCTCTCCTTTTGACAGTGACGCTACGCTATACAGTAAATTCTAGTGGAACCTGCTGGTCTATTGCCTAACGTACTCGCTATCGCAATCGACTTTAAAGTGGAACGATTGTACATCCGGCGTACGCTCGGTGCAGTCTTAATAGATAGATGCATATCTTCGTAATGCTCGTAGACAAACATATCGAAGAACAATCGTTCAATTGGGACTTAGTTTCGACTCGAACCTGAATTTGTTGACAAACATATTTTCTCAAAAAACAGGAAAACTCAATAACCACGGAATGGTAAATATAATTAATCACATAATTAAGACTGCGCCGAGCGTACGCCGGATGTACAGTGGCGTCCTCATTACTATTATTGTGTTTTCTAATAAACGAAAGTATTTTCTTAAAATTTATCGGTATGTGTTTGTACTACAAATGAAAACGCAACTTATGGGCTATATTACATAGTTTAAAAACAATTCACCTTTAAGTTATCAACTTAACGGAAAAAAGGGGCCACCTTTTCCCGGTTAAGCTGAAAGGGTAATTGTTATTAAAGTTTGTTACGTATCCCATAAATTGTGTTTTGCTTGCGCTACAAAAACGTTTCGTCTGATTGCAAGGAAATTCTTTAGTTAATTAGAAAACACAATAATAGTAATGAGGGCGCCACTGGACGCTCGACGTTTGCTCGGTGCAGTCTTAATTTTCGTGTCTAAAAAAATTCAAGCAACGATTAAACCCATTGACAATATTGTCATAAGCTCGTTCACTCAGAGAAAAATATCTGACTATTTTAAAATTAAAAATCAGATAGGTTTTAAAGAGCAACATGTAGTAAAGAAAAGACAGGACAAAATTACGGACTACTTCACAAATCCTCCAAGGATCGTCTTAAAAGATCAAAACCTCTCGGCCCCAAAAACCGAAATAGATAAAAAGACAGAGCAGCAGATATTTCGAAACGAATAACATGGATAATTCACGAAACCTTATAATTCTACATCACAATATAGCAGGGCTACTAAATAAAAAAGAAAATCTAGAAGCATCAATAGATGACCTTTATGAAAATGGAGAAGACGATATAATCAGTTTAACAGAACACTTTATAAAATAATGAGAAAGGGAAGGATGAACCTGAATTTACTTAACTACAATCAAGCATCTGTATACAGTCGCGGTAAAAGAAGAGGCGGATCATACATTATAATACAAAATGGCTTAGAATGTAAGGAACTACTAGAACTTAAGAAAATGTCTATTTAGTATGGTTTTTGAATGTAGTGCGGTGCAGTTACCAAAATATAACATCATAATAGCATGTGTTTATCGAGTCCCTAATGATACAAACTTGAATGAATTTATGGATATTATGGAATCAATGCTGAATAAATTATGTAACTTAAGCAGGAATTCTTCATTACTTGTGGTGATTTTAATGTAAATGTCATTCAAAATACTTACCGCCTGTTTCACAATCGGCAAGTAAAGCGTATTTGACAGATAAATTTAGCCCTTTCTCTTTCTAAAACTTGAAAATAGACAAAGAGAGAGCTAACTTTATATGGCAGATAAATTTACTTGTCGATTATGAAACAGGCCCTAAATCTCAAGAGATTTTGTAAACTTGTTGCTAAGCTATAATTTAAAAATAGAATTTAGACAAACCACAAGATTAGAAAGTGGAACATGTGTGGATAACGTATTGCATAATTTGAGCGTATGCCAAAAGAAAATTCTTCACTTCCATTTATCAGATCACACTTAAGTGTCCTTTACCTGAAAAATATACTTTTGATGCCTGGTTCATAAAGAAACGACATTATTGTGAAAAAAACTTGAATAAGTTTTAAAAATGTTTACAAAGCCTTACCTTTAACTATGTATCAGACGATGCAAATGTAGCGTACAATAACTTTTATAATATGTTTAAATGGTTTCATAAAATGTAAGAGTAGACGAAGGTCAGCTTGCTTAACAACTACAATACAGAAGTCATGCAAACGTAAAAGAGTCGTAGGTATATTGAAAATATCTCAAAAATAAAAACCTTTGTCGAAAATCATACAAAACCTGTAATCGTATCTTTTGAAAAACTATAGCGTGTTCTCAAAGACTTCAAAGCTTTAGATTTATAAATAAATCAACAAATAAAAGTAAAGCAGTGTGGAAAATAATAAAGGAAGCCAAATACAATGAACCGCGAAAAAAAATAGCGTAGGTGAAATTTAAAGGTAAAAAGTTCCAAATCAAAGTTAATATTGCAAACGCTTTCAATAATACATTCATTGATCTTGTAAGAAAAGAGCAAAACCGCAGCTCATGCTCATCTCAGCATCATGGCAATCATATTGATTCAATTGAGCAGACCACCTTAATGAACCCAACGTCTCCGATTGAAGTCACTAAAATTATAAAAAAACCTGAAATATTTAAACAGTGTCGGATATGATGAGATATCAATCGCGGTAATAATTTAAAGTATTGCGTTGGCGAAATTTCAAAGCCACTTTCATTTGGCGTTATCGACAGGATCGTTTCCGGATAAACTGAAAGTAGCCCTCGTAAAACCAATCTTAAAAAAGGGTGTCATGACAATATGTGAACACTACCGCCCAGTAGCGTTAACATCAATAATTTCGAAAGTATTTGAAAAAAATAATTTACGTTAGAATTAAATTTTTTTTTTATAAGTATATTGTTCTGTCCAACGCTCAATATGGATTTCGAAAGAATAAGTCTACAAACTTAGCCATATTTAAACTCATGGCCACTGATTCTAAAAGCTTTAATACACGTTTACAAATAACAGCTATTTTCATGGACATGACAAAGGCTTTCGATTTCGTTATTCACGCATAGCTGTTAAATAATGAAATTGATGCATAATGAGGGAGGGGTATTAAAACAGGAGTGTGTGTTTAAATACCGAGCCGCTAGGCGACGTTTTTAATAGTATCACACGAGTACTTTATCTACTCTCATACATTACAACAAAACGTATTAAATGTATGGCGCCAAAACCTAGCACATCACCGCGCATGCGTTAAAGCGGGCGCTGTCACAGACAAGTAAAAAATAAATTGGAATGAAAACTGTTTGTAATGCTGTAAAAAGGACTCGAAACACATGTGCGTTCTATTATAAAAAAAATGATATGGAACCTCGTTGGTGACATTAACTTTTTGGATTAACTTGTATCGTAATGGTAAAAAAATTACTTTTCATCACACTTGCTCGTAAATAGTGTCCTAACATGCTAGAAAAATCGACCGTAAATCCAAAATAATACCCGCGGGCCTTTTTTTTACCATTACGCCCTAAAGTGCGTAATAGCTTTTTTTTTAATATTATACGTGGACTCAAACTATCATAATATGTCAGGACCCCAATTCTTGTGCCATTCGATATGAAGTTTCATTCGAGATGAAATGTCAGTTGAATACTATTTCCTAAAAATCTCGCATAATAAACTATTGATCTCGACTGTCACTAGAATCGGACTCCGAACCCGTTTGACGTTATCTGTGGTAAGTCACAGACAATGATGTAGTCTGCCGCTAATAAGTTAAAAATATGATCTTTTGTCTGATTTTATTTCATTTGATTTGATGAAAAACATTGTATGTTACACGGGTGGTAAAATAAATACAAACCTCGAGTCATTAAAGCCGGGCTTCAAACAGACTCTCGTTTGTAATTATTTCTTTACCACCCTTAATACACAATGTACTATTATAACATTATTTTGTTAGAGAAATAATGTTATAAAGTGTTTTTTTTTTAATTTCGGTATTGTGTTTATAGCGTATGCCAATATAAATTCGTTTTGAAGTTTATAATTAGAACTTAACGATATGAGAACTTATAAAATCTTTCTTGAGTAACCAAAAACAGTACACAGTTGTAGCACAAATCGATAAAAACAGCAAAACTGAGGTCGTTTCTAGTTCGACCATGAGGACCGTGAAGCACGGCGTGCCTCAGGGCAGCATCTTGGGGCCATTATTAATTCTGTTATATGTAAATGACCTACCAGATGCGATAGACGATGATATTGTTTCATTTGCTAATGCTACCACCATTTTATTAAAGTGTATAATGATCTTAAAAACTATCAGGCCAAGATAAGCTTAAGTGTTGATAAAGTTATGCGATGGTTTAATGAAAATCAGCTCAATGTAAACTTAGAGGAAAATAAAGCGATGCAATTCCACTTATCGCAATCGAAGCCCAAGGACATCATAGTAAAATATTAATATTTTACGCTAGACCAATTAACAGAAATTGGTTTTCTTGGCCTGCTGCTTGACTGCCATGGAAACTGGAAAACCCATACTAGTTACCTTTGCAAGAAAATAAGTAGATTAGTTTTTGCCCTAAAAAATATATTGAGAATCTCTTCTCAAAGCACCGCACTTTGTGCTTCTCACGGATATGTTGCATCTAACTTAAAATATGGCATAATGCATTGGGGAAATTCTGTGAACAGAAAAACTATGTTTAAAATGCAGAAAAAGTGTATGTAACAAGTTTTTAGAGTTGTTAGTAATTCTGTAGCTCTGCCTACCCCATTCTGGGAATAAAAGCGTGAGCTTATGTATGTGTGTATGTAAAAAGTGTATACAATCCCTTGTAGGAGTTTAAAAAACAGACAGCTGCAAGCTTCGATTTAAAAAACTAAATTTTTTGTTTCTGCCATCGACGTACATTTTGGAAGCGTGTTTATGTGTTAAGGAACACCTCTACTTGTTTCGAGTAATTAATACAAAAGGACAAGGACAAAATCAAAATAAATTTCATGTATATTCAGTGATCCCCGTTAGAACTTGATATGATAACAAGAGTACTTATCTAATGGCAGATAAAAGAACTAAACTTGACTATCTTCAAACGAAAATTAATAAAACTTTTAATGTGTAACATGTTCTATGAAATAGACGAGTTTTTTCATAGTGTATTCGATAATTATTAGACTATGTTTAAATTTTAGTTCATAAGACATAAGATATTGTAAGCCGAAATGGCAAATTATAGCTGTTCCTAGAAAAAACCGATAAAACCTTGTACATACCTATAATTAACAATAAATGGCTTTGACTTGTTTTGACTTTATGGGTATAAATTCACTCCGAGAACTCTGATTGGAAAAACTTTCTTACGGCTCACTTACACTAATTATTCTGCCTCCCATTCTATCTCGGTCAAATAAGATTGTTTAACTACATTAAGCGGCAATGAGAGCACCGGCGCGTTCCACGTAATTTGTAGTGCCCGTCATCATCGAAGGCACGAGGTGAGCCGATGAGTACTTGCAAACCGCTGTTAAAAGAGATGCAACCTCTTTGTAATTAAACAATAAAATAGTAATCAGATTATCGTATGTTATGATGAAAAGTTTCATAATAGTTTATTTAGAAACACGTGTTCTTGGTTAATTCATTTGAATCTCCTTAGGTTCTGCTGGGAAGTAGTCTTTGGAGGATTCTCCGAGAAACTCAAATGTTCGGTGCTCGCGTCCTCGTAGCAGCATACCAAGTCCCAGTTATAACAAACACGAGATATGTACAGCATTTTCTTTTCCATACATAGTGTTCGTTTTATACACTGACCCTTTTTTGCCTTACAGGAGGGATCTGAAATTAATATAAATTGATATTACTATGAAACATTTTAGGTGCTCAATAATTAATTGTACAGTTTTCTAAATCGCTAGTTAATACTCACGTATTTCTATTGCATAAAACAATTCTCTCCCTTTCTCGGACAGCGCTTTATAAACATGATCTTTGTAGGATGAGTGGTAGCTAAACTGTGGTATATATGACTTGAATGTATATTTTGATGATGCGAAGGTACTTTTAGTAGTTGCGGCTTCAGTGTAAGAGATACAAATCAGGAATATAAAGTGCACCAACATTGTCCACAAAATATCGTGTTACAGACAAGCAAAACAAATTAATGTTTTATGAGTTGAAACCTGTAATGAATTTTCTCTATGGTCGACCATAATAATTAAAGAACATTTTATAGGCAATAAAATCGATGTGTTTTGATAGTTTCCATTATAAGTTTCACTGCCGCAAATATGCTTGGAGTGCAGAGCATTTTACTGTCCGTTATGTTGAACCAAGGTTACTTTGCTATGACGTTTGTTTTACGATCCAAGAAACTAACGCATAAAACTTTAACGCCTTTGTCGTTCAACATTACCTCGGAGTGGTGCTGGTCCTGCGCCGCGCCGGCTCCAAGTACTCCACTGAACACTCGAAAACGAAAAACGAATAAAAGTATATGATATTCTCAATTTTTAGTTTTCATTCTAGTATCTTTCATAAAAATTAAATATTAATAAGTCATATTTCAGAATAACGACGTTATATCTTGAAACAGTATTCCATCCATTTTTGTTCGTTTATCTGCGTGTGCATACGCGCCTATCAGGACACAAATAAATACCTAGTACGTAATCCTCCACTGTGATTGCTATTAGGATTCAAAGTTTTATAAAGTCCGAGACTGATTTTATATTATTTTACAGAGCGTGCCATGCGTAGGTACATATTAGGTACCGATAGAAAAAAATCGTCCAGTCTTCTACGAATATTAGTTAGTAATAATTATGATTCATTTTATTTACGCGAGGTTAATAATCGATCCTAAAGGAAGAAAGGAAGGAAGGTTAAATTATCAAATTATCATAGACGTATTCCACCTTTTTCCTCGGGCTGGTATGAAGGAACCCTTATGGTGGGTGAGACGTCGGTCTCTGTGTGTCACAGTCAACAGAGCGGTTAATCTGAGCAACTACTGCACCTTCCAAATTAAAATTTGCAAAACTATAAGTAGGTGTATACGAGCAAAAAATACCCGGAATATTTGAATTTCGAATTTAAAGTTCGCCATTAAAAGAGGTCTTATTTTAAATTTAGGTTGGTAGACATGTTTTTCATTATAATATGTCAAAATTTCGGCCATTTTTATTTAATGCGTAGTATTCGTAGGAACATTAGTAAGACGTGTTTTCTTGTGATCGGCGCATTTTCAAGAGTTTTCCAGAATAAAAATGACGGAGCAAAGAATTTGCATAAATTTTTGTGTTAAAAACAAAATTAAATGCAATGCCGTGGTTGGAATGTTAGAGACAACTTATGGTGAGTCTGCTATGAAAAAAACGGCAGTTTATGATTGGTATAAACGATTCGACGAGGGTCGTGAAGACGTTGAAGATGACGAGAGGAATGGGCGACCAAAAACGTCAACCACCGATGACCACATCCACACAGTCAAAACAATTGTGCTTTCCAATCGCCGCATCACTATCAGGGAGGTCGCTGAGGAAGTTGGCATCGCCTACGGATCTTGTGAATCGATTATAACTGATATTTTAGGCATGTCTCGTGTCGCTGCCAAATTCGTGCCAAAATTGCTAAATTTTCAACAAAAGCAGTATTGCAAAGACATGGCCCAGCAAATGTTGGATGAAGTTGCGGACGACCCAGAACTGCTCAAACGAGTCATAACGAGTGACGAGTCTTGGGTATATGGATAAGTACGACGTTGAAACAAAGGTGCAATCGTCTCAATGGAAAACCTCGGAGGAGCCGCGGCCCAAAAAAGCCCGTCAAGTTCGATCCAACGTCAAGGTTCTTATTACTGTTTTTTTCGATTTTAATGGAATTGTACATCATGAATTCCTACCAGCAGGTCGCACGGTTAACAAAGAGTATTACTTAGAAGTTTTACGCCGTTTTCGTGAGGCCATCCGTAGAAAAAGACCAGAATTGTGGAAAAACAACTCTTTCCATTTGCACCACGATAATGCACCCGCTCACACCTCGCGGCTTGTTCGTGATTTCTTGACAAAAAACCAGACCAAATTGATGCCCCAAGCACCGTATTCACCGGACATGGCCCCATGAGACTTTTTCCTGTTCCCAAAGATGAAGAGAACATTAAAAGGACGGCGTTTTGCGACCATAGAGGAAATAAAAGCTGAATCGCTGAAAGAACTGAAGGCCATATCAAAAAGTGCAATCCATAAATGCTTCGAAGATTGGAAAAGACGCTGGCAAAAGTGTATTATATCCGGAGGTGATTACTTCGAAGGCGACAATATCAATAAAGACGAATAAATAAAGGTGTTTTTTAAATACTCAATTTCCGCGTATTTTTTGGTCAAACTGCGTATAACTCGCTTGCCCGCATTTATTTATATACATATATAAAAAAAGTTAAAAGTTTTATAATAATTGGAAATAGGGTCTAGAATGTGGTTTCAAAATGAAAGTAAAATTTATCTATAGGTATTTTAAAGTAAAAGTTTAACGAAGTTGTAAAAGTCCACAGTCTTTGAGATATAAAAAGAATTTGCTACTTTTCTCTTTGTCGACAGACGGCGCCTACTTTACTCATCAGTCATCACTAAGCACTCAAAATAAGGAAATAGTTCTGATACGAACCATATTTAATACGTTCTCAAGTACGGAACACTCGGTGAGCGAACCCGACTCGTACTTGACCGGTTTTATTAATTGTTTTTCTTGATGAGAAGTCATACCTAGAATTTATATTATTGTAATACTAACAAAATTTTGTAATTTGAAATGGAAAAAATGCCACAAAAAAAGATCAGGCCAGGCAAGATGTGACACAAAACGCAATATAATATAAGCTTTGCAAGTAGGTACACGCTGTATTGACATTCAAAAAATAAGCGACTTTAGAGTTTTTGTAATTTATCACTTATGTTATGAACTTATGACCTCAAAATATACCATTGCCGCCGAACTATTACCTACATCGGTGAACAGTGTAAATTAACCGATGAATTTAACCAGTACTTTACCAAAAATATAAAAGGTCATGAAGTTAAGGTCTGTTCTAAAAATAAACAAAGCCTAAAATTACTTGAATGAGGCGTTAATGTTAAAAAGACGAAAGTGATGGTCGTGGAGAGGGATGAACTGTAACAGAATGAATAAGGGCTGAGTAATGTACTGAATAAGGGCTATATCAAAAGCATCCAAAACCGACGCAAGTGCATGAAGAGGTTGATGAATGTAGAGGAAGCGCAATTTATATTTTTTAGACCGGTGCACCGGACGTTCCATAGTCTCTGCCTACCCCATCGTGAGACAGGCGTGAAGGTATGTATGTATGTGTGTAGGTACTTACTTTCTAAACTTAGTTTTTCGTCACAAAATCTTTTCAAACCGTATTTTATAGTTTGTTAAACCTAATGCTGTCAAGAACCTAAATGCAAGTAGGCATCATTGGACACCACGAGTACCTACCTACCACGGCGTATGAAAATCTCTAGGCAGAGCTCGCAGGATCAAACCCTGAGTTATATCATTGACTTGTCATAACTTATAACCTGTCGGGTTTCAATTCATTATTTAACAGCAGCTTATGGGTGAATAAAAGTCGTACATCCTTCACCTTTTAACTTAACATATCCGTAAAGCATTATGTATACCTACGAAACCACTTTAACATTATTCGATTTCCTATTCATATGTACCTACTAAAATTATTGTTTTAAAAATTGTAAACTTTAATACCAAATGTTTGTCTGTGAATTTAAAAATTAAAATAATAACAAATGCTACCAATGAAGATTTAAAACGTATATTCATTGGAGTAATCTGTTTGTGCTAACAGTAAACCCTTCTAAAACTCTTATCTGGTAATCGTCATTGGCAGCTCGAAACCGATTTCTAGAGTCAATCTATTTCCGGTTTTAAAAGCAAGCTAAGAGATAATTTTCTATCGCTTCCGTAGTTTTATTATGATTTCCTTAACTTATTAATGTTGTTATGTTTGTGTATTACCATATTTATCATATACCTAGATGTATAACGAATTATGTATGATGTACATTTAGTATGAATTTATTAAATTATTTATGGAATGTAATTGTGTATTTACACTTACTCTAATTAGTAAGTAGATTATGTTTCTAAATACCTAGTATCTTCAAATTTCTTGTAGTTTTGCTTGAGTTCTCAAGCAATTTGTTAACACCACCTCCCATGAATTTGTGTCCTTAGCTATTTTACGACGTGATAACAATTACTAGTCTTTAGTTAGGTTGATTTCGCAATCTGGTATAAGTTTTATCGAGACATTTCCGACCGAGGCTCTTGCACGAACATTTTGATATACTCGTACTCGTACGTCATACGTCGCGTTTTCGAATCGCCTTGGGTGAATAATAGAACTCTGTACTTAACTAAATAAATGTTTAAATAAATGTATGTACTCGTATTAAACAAATGTTTTTAAAAAAAGCCCGCCTACAGAAACGCAAGAAATAACTTAAAACGGTAGGTAATAAATAAGGCTAACCTAACCAAAAACCGACTTAGCTTGACTAACCTAACCTACCATTTTAAAAGAAGTTATTTCTTGTGTTTTTAAGGGGGGTGTTTGTTGTATAAAACATTTATTTTATTAGAAGATATGAACACTTTAGTCGCCGTATGTGAAGAAACAATCAAGTCTCCTTAATCGTGATAGTTTTACTTTAAAATTCGTTATAAGTAAGTACCTATGTGGTTTCATTTATGTAATTTTTCTGATTTGTAACTCCCGATGCAAAAAAGTGTTATTAGTATTTGTAGTTTTGGCTGTAGGGGTAAAAATTGCTTTGGTCCCCTTGGACATCTTGGACTTATTTTAAATACGGTAATAATTTGGAGTTACAATATTATTTTATACAATATTGCTACGTTATTGTAGATTGGAAATCAAGTCTTGTAATTAAAAACTATTTATGCCAAGGGAGTCAAAGGTCCTTAACGGTAGGTACCTATCGTTAAAACCTTAAAATGAGGCTCGTAAACTGATTTATAACTGATTAACACACAACAACTATATTCAGTGGCGCTAGACAAGGTGCATTGCTATGTGCTAGAACGTTATCGTTATCAAAAATGTATTTTATAGGTCATTGTGGTTACGTTACCTATATATTTGACTGATGTGTCGAGTGCTTATGTCAATTCCATACAGTTTGACGGTTTTTGTAAACCGTTAAACATATTGCCTAGGGCCACAGGACCGGTATTAGAAGGGGCTTCCTTAAGCCGTAATGTTGATTTACGTCAAGTTCTTGGACACCCTGTATAATGTATTATATTATTCGTTTGAGTATTATAAACTGATTAAACTGTTATTTCTAATCAATTAGATAGAATTGTACGATTGATGAAGTCAAGATAAAAGCCGAGGTTGCCGGTCGTATCGTCAGACCGCAGCGACTCTAACCCGTATCGACAACTATCAGGGCTTTGCGCTCTTTCGTAGTTTTGCGACATTATAAATATACTGATAATGTTATCCACATTACCGATGAGCGCAGATGGCAAATAGTTCGTGGACGCATTGTGTCCCACCACCAGGCTTATTCGCTTCGCAAAATGTGGGATAAGTTAGCCGTGTTCGTTACGATATCAGTAGTAGCTTACTTAACAATAAAAATAACCTCCTCCAGGCCGAATAAAATTCAGTTCAACTCGTATTTTGCTTTATTCTATTTTTTGTCTTCTTTGTTGGCGTGTGTGATATGGCCGTTCTTTCTGATCTGTCCAAAAAACGTGAGGAACGCCAAGTAAGTATCTAGAGATCTAAACCAAATTTGTGTTAAGTATATTATATATTCCAGTTTCTGAAGAATCGTCACATTTAATTTTGCCTTTCAATTGCATAAGTTACTTCATCATAGCACTTGTAAAAATATCATAGTGGTTATGGTCTAAATAAAATCACATCTTATTTCTGTGTAATTGGAAACCATGCTAAATACCTACTAGTCATTATTAAATGTCATGCTCTTTACGCTCAATACGCTACTACTAAAATAATGTAAGTAGAATATAAAAGTCCTTATCGATAGAGATAAAAAAAATCAATTAATTTTAAATTTAACGCGTATATTTTACGATATTTGGTTGTTTTGATTTCGGGAGTTTTCTTGCACGTGCAGAAGTATGTTTATTTGTTTACTTAAAACTTTTTCACAGTTAAACCACTAAAACGATTATTATTCAATTTTGTATTTAGTTGGGTACCTTGTACATTGGCAAAGGACCTTTTTAACCCCCGACGCAAAAAAGAGGGTTGTTATAAGTTTGACGTATAAATTTGTGTGTGTGTGTGTGTCTGTCTGCGGCACCATAGCTCTTAAACGGATGAACCGATTTGGATACGGTATTTTTTATTTGAAAGCAGGTATTTAGCGGTGGTTCTTAGAAATGTTTTATCAAAATCGGATCAGCCGTTTTAGAGATATTGAGCTTATAGGGGGTAAAAAGCCCCCGAATTAACGGCGACACCAACTTTCACAGCAGATATCTCTTGAACAACCGAACCAATTTTCATGAAATCCTGCGAAGAACCATCCCATCAAAAAAAACCTGCATCCAAATCCGGTCATCCGTTTGGAAGCTACGACGCCACAAACAGACACTCAGATACATAGACATAGAGACACACGTTATAAACTTTCAACACCCCTCTTTTTATTTAATTAGTTATTAATCCCTATTATTTATGTCTTTAAAGAGACGTTGCTAGCTATAGTCGTATTGTTAATTTGAAAAAGTTTAAAAATAGTGAAATTAAAAATATATATTTTGATTCAAGTGTCGACCGCTAAGTAAATGAAATTATATAAAATATATATTTTGATTCAAGTGTCGACCGCTAAGTAAATGAAATTATATAAAATATATATTTTGATTCAAGTGTCGACCGCTAAGTAAATGAAATTATATAAAATATATATTTTGATTCAAGTGTCGACCGCTAAGTAAATGAAATTATATAAAATATATATTTTGATTCAAGTGTCGACCGCTAAGTAAATGAAATTATATAAAATATATATTTTGATTCAAGTGTCGACCGCTAAGTAAATGAAATTATATAAAATATATATTTTGATTCAAGTGTCGACCGCTAAGTAAATGAAATTATATAAAATATATATTTTGATTAAGTGTCGACCGCTAAGTAAATGAAATTATATAAAATACCCCAGCTACTTAGTCCCCGACGTGGCGACGCTTGAATCAAAATGTTAATACCTACTTACTTATAATTAAACTTATAGGGCCAATACTTATTATTTTTTACTTTTTAGAGGTTTTTTATATATTCTGTTGAGTCGGAGGTTTTTTAAATTTTAAATTTTATCATGGACCAGCAGAGCTCTGTCAGCGACATCGTCCGCGTTGAATTCGTAATTTAGATTTTCGTACCTAAATCCAGGATAAAAGTTTTACGAGTATGATCTATATTATTTGTGCCAAATGACATTGTGCGAGATTGAGTCACAAACATCCAAACTTTCACATTTATATCATTATAGTAAGAAGTATGATTTTGCTTGAAGACATGCGTTGAGGGCTTGCAATGCCACAAAAATGGTCTCTTAAGTGAATTTTAAGTGATGAGTTTTTCCACTAACAGATTATTTTGTATGTTGTTATCAACGTGTTTCCCGTATTGGTTTAGTCTGTAATAAAGCTAAGAGCTAGAGTAGCGTACGCTTTCGCTCTCCCCTCCAGTTCCTGCAAGCGAGCCAGTTTCTTCCATTCCGTGTGAAATGCGGGCTGTGCCACAGAATATTACATTTAGCGACAACCCCACACGCCGACGAAGCCGGATGCCAGAATTCTTGAGCAAAGCGAATTACGAACCAACTCCCATTTTCATCAAGTTGTACATAACTTCTATTGGTAGTAAAATGTGCCTGCTTTGCTCCCCCCTTGGTAATTATGCTCCATGGTTATATTGAGGTAATCTGTATTGTAAATCATTCTATTGCTTTCATTATTTCGTAGCTGGATGTATACATCGATTCTTTTAAGCTTTGTTATCCACCTTGACTTATAAGGTAACCAACGAAATAGTCACTATGAAGCATAGTTACCCATGGGGCAGCAAAGTAGGAACATTTTACTTTAGAGAAAAAACTCACTAAGTACATATTATTATGTGTATAACTTACTATATCTACATGGGTACGACGACAATTTTAGCCTAGTTGGTAGTAGCCCCACGAAGCTATAGAGGTTCCGGGTTCGAAAACGGTATCTGCAAATATTTGTGTGATAAGCGCGAGTGTATGATCCTGACTCTTGGTGGTTTTTTTTTGTATTTCTTAATATAGATATGTTTATTATTATGTAGTACCCGTCCGTAGTTCAAGTCTAGAGCTTAGTTTCAAGACAATTTCTGTCAGATATCATTATTATTCGTAACTTACAATTTGTGCGTTTTTCCTCTATACATTCGATAAACCATAATTGGTATTGCATAATCAATGATATAATCAGGTCTAATTGCGAACTATATACTCGTATATTTTTTCTGTTAGCTTTTAATAAAACGGTTTATTACACAACGGCACCATTCACATTAATATTAAGAATGCAAAAGTTCGCGAGTGTGTGTGAGTTAGTAGGTATTCGTTTTACTCCTTCACGCTAAAACGGCTGGCTGGACTGGTATTAGATAACATTTGGAATGGAGATAGCTTACATTGCTTTAACTAAAATAGTTCTGTTACGCGTTTATGACTGAGGAGGTTATAATTCAAATAAAGCAAGCAAAGAATATACCCGTTACTAACAAGTCTCTGAACGAACAGGGTGCCGAATTTTTGTATAGCAGGAGATATCCAGTGGGCACTCCATGAGCCGACGTCACACAACCAACACAAAGTTTAAGCAAGTTTACATTTCCCATGATGTCATTGCAATTTAACCGAACTAAGAGTGAAATATTAAACATTAAAAAAATAGTTTTTCTTAACTAAACACTTAGAGCGGTGCGACCTTGGAATATTAATTGCAACTTGTTTCGACATTCTATTATTTTTGACACTGACGTAGACATTTAAGTGATTGACGAATTAGTTACTTCCAAATAAAATGTTTTGCATAACTTATTTATTAGAGAGCCTGCGTATTTAAATTATCATTTTCAATGCTATTAGCATATTTGATGAGTCAAGAAAAATCGCACTAACGAATGCAAATTTCCTGTGACAATAGTTATTTTCACCTCAGCAGCTCAAACAAGCAGGTTTTGCTGCTTAAAAACAGTGAGCAAAATTCAATTTTGCTGCGAGCGAGAGGCAAAGTAGCTTTTTAATTATTTTTTTTAAATGCCGTGAGCAGTGCTGGGGCTACTCACAACATTCGAAAAAATTGAACTTCACTTTGTTCTGTCACTTTCACTTCGATAGGAAAAAAGCGAGAGATAGAAACAACTTGATTCGAAGTTCGATTTTCAAATTCCACACATAGTAGGCCCAAAAAGAAACGCACGTTCGGATGCACACATAACCGTAAAATTGCAAATAAAACTATCTGTTAAACTTTGAAATGTGTTTATTATAACTATTTTATACAGTAGGTACAATCATTTTTTTTATTTAATGTTTTGAAGACAAAATTAATGAAAAATAAGAAGTTATGTATCTACATAATTTTGTTATCGTTTTAACAATCTTTAATTTCGTGACATAAACCGCGGGGGCAGTTTCAGAACGCATTTCAAAAATAGCGGGATTATTGTACTTAAAAAAAAAAAGTAATGTAATGTAAATGACGATGTAATTTTTGTTAATTTGTCCGCCATAGCCAATAGCCATAGACAAGGCCTAGTTAGGTTTTTTTAAAGCCACAGACTACATAAAGCTGTATAAAGTTGTGTTTGCACTACGGCATTATCAAGTTGAGTGACAGGTTTTATCTGTTTCATGTTTATTTTTTCCACTTTTTATTTTATTAGTATTTTGCAAAAATGCTTGTGATTGATGCATATGCGATCGTGTCGTTATTTAGTCGTGTATTCACCAAATGGTCACAACGGAAGACCTGCGTTGGCCCTACCAGCTTCACGCTGTGTTGTTCTCGCTGCTGAGGTGAAAAGTTGTATGTCTCACACGAGACCAAAGTTTTTTACGTCTCGTATCTTTGAATCCCTCGCTACGCTCAGGATTCTAACCTAGAATCACTCGCTACGCTCGTGATTCAATAATAGAATCCTTCGCTTACTCAGGATTCAAAATCATCACTCGCAGCAAAAAACAACTTTGCTCTCTTGTTGAACAAATAACTATTGTTCAACAAGAGAGCAAAGTTGGTTTTTGCTGCGAGTGATGATTTTGAATCCCGAGTAAGCGAAGGATTCTATTATTGAATCACGAGCGTAGCGAGTGATTCTAGGTTAGAATCCTGAGCGTAGCGAGGGATTCAAAGATACGAGACGTAAAAAACTTTGGTCTCGTGTGAGACATACAACTTTTCACCTCAGCAGCGAGAACAACACAGCGTGAAGCTGGTAGGGCCAACGCAGGTCTTCCGTTGTGACCAGTTGGTGAATACACGACTAAATAACGACACGATCGCATATGCATCAATCACAAGCATTTTTGCAAAATACTAATAAAATAAAAAGTGGAAAAAATAAACATGAAACAGATAAAACCTGTCACTCAACTTGATAATGCCGTAGTGCAAACACAACTTTATACAGCTTTATGTAGTCTGTGGCTTTAAAAAAAACCTAACTAGGCCTTGTCCATGGCTATTGGCTATGGCGGACAAATTAACAAAAATTACATCGTCATTTACATTACATTACTTTTTTTTTTTAAGTACAATAATCCCGCTATTTTTGAAATGCGTTCTGAAACTACCCCCGCGGTTTATGTCACGAAATTAAAGATTGTTAAAACGATAACAAAATTATGTAGATACATAACTTCTTATTTTTCATTAATTTTGTCTTCAAAACATTAAATAAAAAAAATGATTGTACCTACTGTATAAAATAGTTATAATAAACACATTTCAAAGTTTAACAGATAGTTTTATTTATTTGCAATTTTACGGTTATGTGTGCATCCGAACGTGCGTTTCTTTTTGGGCCTACTATGTGTGGAATTTTAAAATCGAACTTCGAATCAAGTTGTTTCTATCTCTCGCTTTTTTCCTATCGAAGTGAAAGTGACAGAACAAAGTGAAGTTCAATTTTTTCGAATGTTGTGAGTAGCCCCAGCACTGCTCACGGCATTTAAAAAAAATAATTAAAAAGCTACTTTGCCTCTCGCTCGCAGCAAAATTGAATTTTGCTCACTGTTTTTAAGCAGCAAAACCTGCTTGTTTGAGCTGCTGAGGTGAAAAGAATGCTTCACACTTGAGGAAAGCCACTCGCCACTGACGCAACGCGCCGCCCGCAGCCATCGTATTTTTTGGGATAGGGAAAATAAATATTTGTATCTGCAAGGGGTAGTAGTAGAAAGTTAATTACAAGCAAAAATACAATTTAATGACGTAACACACTCGGCTGTGTTGATTCTTGGCCTAGACTTCATATTCATTTGCCAATGATCCTGCTTCATTGTGCATAATTTTAATATGCATTCATTTATTTATATATGGCTTTTAAGCTCTTTAGCCATTAGCAGATATTTGTTTGAATATTAACTCAATAAATAAATTTAAAAATAATGTAGTTTGTTTCGTGACAAACCTCTATAAGCATGGTTTATTTCAGAACACATTTTATGCTGTCTATTCGTCGAAACTTGCCGCTTGCGATGCTTGTTCGAAACTTCGCCACTCGATTAGATTCTAGGTACTTCCTCCGCACTTGTAAGAAACCTACTTCATTCATTATAGGTAGGTACATCAATACATCATACATTGTATAGGTACTTTTTTTTCGTATAACTATAGGTTCTTTTTCTTGTAACTGTCATAGAAAACCATTTATTGTAGGTACTTAGTATTACAGCTACGAGTATATTATAAGTCATACCAATACCTATATCAGTATATTAGTATAGGGGCCATTCCACCGTAACACACGAAACAGCTACTATTTATTATTTACTGATTATCTCGTTATCCTCTTGTACTTTTGATTATGCGTGTTAAGGAAAAGAAAATATTAATCAAATAGTAGACCATTCATTAGTAATTTCCCTAGTTTCTTATTATACCTACCTATAATATCGAAATAAACCTTAACAAATAAAAAGTAGCTGTTTCGGGCGTTTAGGTGGAATGACCCATAACTCATAATATACTTAGGTCTATTCCCACTATTTCTATCAATAGCACAATCAGTAGAACTAGTGGGAATAGACCTATACTTATCCTTACTGATAACAGTGATAACAAAAGCGCCATTCGGCATATAGCTCGATGTGCTTGGGGCGAAAGGTGTTTTTCATTAGCTTACAAAATGTAAGAGCGAATCTAGACACGCGGCAGCGTGTCCAGCCAAGTTCAAGAAAAAGGAACTGGCGAGCGCAGCCGTGTGTTATTTACACGAACCGTTTGGAGCCACTTTTGACCCCTCAATAACTCCAAATCTACTTAACATAAAAACATGAAATTTGGTATATGTATTAAAACCCTTTAGATCAACTAGAACCCTAAATTTCATAAATAAAAGTGAAACGGTTATTGAGATATAAACGTCTAAAAATCGGCATTTTTACCACTGACTGACTGACTGACTGACTGACTGACTGACTAATCATCAAAAACCTAACCCACTTCCACGTGACCTAGAAGGTTGAAATTTGGCATACAGATGGGTAATTATGCGTATACAAATAAAAAAATATGAAAACAGTGATTTTATAAGTTTTATTATTATTATTATTTTATTTTATTATTTTTGCTAGTTACCTCAGAACTCCGTCATTTATTAACCGATTTGGAAAATTCTTTTTTTTTTTGAAAGGGCACACTGTCTGATTGGTCCCAATGTCACCAGGTCAGAACCTGATGATGGGGTCCTGCAGAAATTGAGGGAACTCTTCAAATAATTTGGGTATAGCTATATCGATTTGGGTATTTTGTATATATATACGAGTATATAGCATACATATATTAACTCGTGCATATATGCTTTTGAAAAGCACTATTTGGTGAAGTAAAACTGATGATGATGAATGAAGATCACAGATTCACCGGAACTACTCAGTAATTAATGTTTGTTTATTGAAACGCATGCCAACTTATTTGACAAAAATAAATGATATCCCATCAAAAACATATATGTGAAAATGCAAGCCAAGTTCAATGTTAAGAATATGCAATGCGTGTTTATCGACTTCACTGACAAAAAAAAATGAGATCTAGATGGGTGCCAAGTTCCGTAGATAATCCTGATATTTATTTATTAAGAACATACCTACAACATTCTAAAATAAATTAAAAACACAATTTCTTATTTTTTCTGCTACAACAATATTTGCTATTAAGTATAACTTCTTATATTTCAACACCCAAATTATTTACACAAAGCAAATAACTTAGGATAAAGTGAAGCTTAAAATCTGACTTGGCTAGTTTTCATATTTGTTATACGCAAGTTACTGTATTTTTAACCGACTTCTTATATTGTATGGTCATATTTTACTCTTCGAAATAATTGACTTGCTGGTAAAAAACTAGCCAAGTCAGATTTTGAGCTTCAGTTTATCCTAAGTTATTTGCTTTGTGTAAATAATTTGGGTGTTGAAATATAAGAAGTTATACTTAATAGCAATATTGTTGTAGCAGAAAAAATAAGAAATTGTGTTTTTAATTTATTTTAGAATGTTGTAGGTATGTTCTTAATAAATAAATATCAGGATTATCTACGGAACTTGGCACCCATCTAGATCTCATTTTTTTTGTCAGTGAAGTCGATAAACACGCATTGCATATTCTTAACATTGAACTTGGCTTGCATTTTCACATGTATGTTTTTGATGGGATTAGTATTAAACGGGGATCTAGAAGATGCCTGAAATTACTGTGAGTTCCGTCACATATCGGCTTGGCCAGAAACGAGGAGGCTGACCGGCTGGCCGTAACGGCCGCTTTTGACCGTGCTGAGACGGTTATTGCTCCTGATTTATCAGAGGCAGCCGCTCGGTACAAAAGCTAATCTTATGGTCGCCGGAAGGAATATCTTCATGAGCGGTCTCGTGATAAAGGAATTTGATACAAAACTATGCAGTGTGAGCCTCCTCGGGTGCCTCGGTTTGACTACGCTCGGCTACGCAAAGCCGCGGTTCAGCGCGCATAGGCTTCGGTCCAGACACGTTCCTTTACCTCAGCACATCCCATGAGGAAAGTAGAGTCGTCGGCCGAGAGCGAACAGTGCGGGGCAGTAGAGGATGTGCAACAATCTATCTATTTATCTATATTATTACTATACGTATTATATTTTATATATTCCAGATATTTATTTAATTTTCTGTAAATTAGGTTTTTTACAATAAATATTCAAATATAAAAGTAAAATAACAATACCTACTAATACAAAAAATAATCATGAATTTACTTCAAACTTGACGAAAATGCTCTTCAATGCAAGTGATGTGACAAGTATTTCAGATCTAACTGAAATTCAACCCCTAGAATGATAAAAAAGGGTTAGAAAGTTTGTGTAGAACAATATTTTTATGATCAATTTACTTGAAACTTGGTAGGGACGCTCTGCAATACATATATTTGCATGCTTCTGTCGTAAAGAAAAAGAACTCAACTATTTTTTTTGTAAAGTTGAGTTAAATTCATATTCGGAATCAGCGTGGTATCAATGGTTCTAATGTGGACATCTTCCAATTCATAGTGGCAGAACCTTTGTCAGAGGTTGCTAAATTTGTTTATGGCTTTTTATTTAACAAGATTTATCAGGCAGGCTTTTTTATGTAGCGTTTAAGTTGTGATATTTGTAAGTGTGTAAGTATTTAGGCCAGCTGCAGCTGACATGTTCAAGGTTTAACAAATAGCTTCTAAAATAAATATACTTAACTAGAAGAAAAAAAGAACTATACTATATCGCAAGTAGGTACAGGTAATCGTACTTTCATGACATAGTTCAAAAAGTTTGATTTAAAATTAATCTCATTATTTCAGAGCTGCTGCTAAAATACTAAAGAATATCACAAAGTTAATTGGTCTTAAATGGGAACTGCGGAACGGCGAGGTATTGGCAGAGGATCGGGGTGCTATCATAGTGTCCAATCACCAGTCAGCTTTTGATATTTTAGGCGAGTTTTTTACGCTTTTTAACCAGGCACAAAATTAATCCCTTATTTGGCTGGCGAACCGTGTAAATAAAATAGTAATATAAAGGAAAATAGTATTTAAAAAAAACTTAAGCTATTTGTAGTTATAGCACAGTGTGTCAGCCAATTTTAGAGGTCACATTGTTGTTGTTGCCAAGAATACAACATTAACAAGTTTCCTGGCCAGGCTCTTCTCATGAATCCAGCCAGCGAATGCCAACCCGCTGGATTTTCTTGACGATATAACAAGATAATAGAATTGAATAGTGATTTCACTCCTAATTATGAATTTCTAGTATTAAATTAGTTTACTGTCAATGTTTAAGGTATGTTCAACATATGGGAGACAATAGACAAGTTGACAGCGATCGCTAAGAAGGAAATATTTTACGTGTGGCCCTTCGGTCTAGCGGCTTGGCTGGCTGGGGTGGTATTTATTGACCGTAACAACACTGAAAAGTCATACAAACAGCTACAAATTACTTCAGATGTCATGTCGAAAGATAAGGTGTTTTTTTTGTTTCACTCAGATATTTAAAGTGCCATCTTATGTTTAAAAAAGTAACAATATGCCTACAATTTACCTACCTATTTGAAATTGTAATAGAATATAATATAACGTTGTAAACCGTGACTAATGGCGATGATTTTATTTCAGGTTAAAATTTGGCTTTTTCCTGAAGGAACTAGGAATAAAGACTATACGCACATGCTGCCTTTTAAGAAGGGCGCGTTCGTTATCGCGATTTTGGCACAAGTACCTGTTATTCCTGTCGTGTTTTCTCCCTACTACTTCATCAACAGAAAAAAACACTTGTTTCAAAAAGGTAAGTTGTTCATAAATAGTATTATACGAGTATAACAATAAAACTATGACTCAGCGACTTTCCCGTGGGCTCTATTCGATATCATCACAAGCGACTGTATTCGCGCGCAGATTTTACTTAGTACCCATCTTGCTAGGCCAAGAAAGGGAATAAGCAATATCGTTTCCGATCATAGCTGCTTAAAAACATGACATAACGATATTTTTTATTCCCCTCAGTCTCACATATTTCAAACTTTTTGTGTGTGAATCCCAGGTCATGTGATCATGCAATGCCTGTCCCCCGTGCCGACCAAGGGGTTGACCTTGGACGACGCGCCCGAGCTGTTGGAGCAGGTGCGGAGTTCCATGGAGGCTAAGTACGCCGACCTCGCTAAAGAAGTGCTTAGCGCGTTGCCTCCCGACTACCAGCATACATCAGTCGGATAGCGAAGTTTACATTGTGCTTTAAAATATTGGTTGAAAGCTATTACTGAAGATGAAAATAATACCTCAATTTAATTTATTTTACGAATACTATACATAAACATTAAGTGTTAGTTAAGATGCCTAATTGTTCACTAAAATCAGCAAATCTAACAACACAAATATTGTGTTAATAAGGGCTGATTTTTCAATCTCCAGACAACACTATCTGTCAGGATAATTGTAGCTCTGTTCTTTTCTTTGTCATAAGAAAGATAAGGACAGAGCTACAATTTACCTGACAAATTGGTGTTATCTGGAGATTGAAAAATCAGCCCTAAGCGTCACATTTTGGTTATCGCATAATTAGTGTGACGCGATTCGATTGATAAACATAAAAATTAGTTTGGCGATAGCGAAAATAGTTTTTCCAGCGCCTAGTAGTTATTTTAACAAATATGGTACCAAGACTTATTTATCCGATAGTAAGTTAGTACGAAGAAGTTAGTTAGTAGCCGCATGATGACGTGAGCTTATTCAATGAACCAATTTATCAGAGGTTTACTTACTACGCACTAGTGGCGCTTGTTTCTGACTCCGGCTGAGTTGTGTCGAGCAGCAGGGCGACGACATCGAGCGCCTCTGCGGTTGTGGCGTGTGGCACGTGGCGCGGCTCACATGCTTCTTGTTGTTTAGTGTTAGATACGCTAAAAAAGTAACTTTTCACTCCACGAAAAGGAAAAGAAAAAGATTATTTTGTTCCCTCAAAACCGTGATCAAAGTAGTCAACTGACGGTAATTATTTTGTACGGATTTCGTTATTTTTGCTCAAGTAGGCTTGCTAAGGTAGGTATAGGTACTCGTATTAATAAAATTTGTACCATATTCTTTGAATATTTTATTTGAAATTACCTAAAAGATGGAGTAATTAAAAAAGCAATAGTCTTCTGCGGTATCGCCCTAGTAATAGCTAGACTCATTCCTCACCAACGCATTTGTAGTCCTAGGATTAAAATGGATCTCAGATGCCACTATTTAAAATTTTCTTTATTAATAATGGATTTGCGTTTGACCTCAGTCTCACTTACCATCAGGTGGCTTGTACGCTAACCTGCCTTCTCCATGCTTTAAAAAAAGAGCTCTCGCCCTATATTCATAATTTTCATTAGTTTTGACACAATCTTATAAAAATACCCTACAAAACAAAGCCTATTGTAGGTAATTGTTTAAAGACCGGTGTCGACGAGACATATAATTACTGATTGATTAATAAATCTTAAATTGGTTGTTTACGCCAGGGTTATCTAATTATGATTAGTAATGTGTTGTTTTAATATTAGGCAGTGATACCGCGGCGACGACGTCAATATAAAAGACAATCAAGGACAACGAGTTCGGGAACCGTCTCGTTTCTGTAATCTAGTTTGCGCGCGACGGACAACCGGGGCCAGATAAACTATCTCTAGAAATTAGGGCCCCGTAATCATTAGAGCCCTTCCCCGGCCCTCAGTCGTCGGGCGCGATCTACGATAGGATAAAATAAGGGGATATTCGTTTCCTACGTTTTAATTAATGCCTAAAACAGGTTTACCTAATGAGGTTTTTCTGAGGGAATGATGTCACGTATAATGATAGGTAAACCAGGGTAAAACAATATTGAGCCAATTAACTAACATTTTTGCTTTGACAGTACCTAATGTACACAACTTTAACCGTGTACCGTGGTAAAAAAAAACATTATAGCTTTTTAATCGTTAGGTACATATCAGAATACCTCGTCCACTTTTTAAAATCATCGATATCGATCGAAAATCGGACGAAATACCAAATGGATGATATTTATCTAAACTTAATTGTTCTAAATACAACATTACAAAAGAATACTTAATTTTTAAATACCTAATAGATGAAATGATTTATGTCGGGATCACGGTTTTAACCTAACCTGAACTATGTACTAGCAGCAGCTTGGTCAGTCGCGGTTATACTTAACCAGGGATCGGAAATTCGGTTCGATATTTGCCTAAAGTTGGCGAAATCCCGGAAAAAGTTAAGCGAATATGGCTTCGGCTTCTTAAAATTATTATTTTAATTATATAAGTTCCGGGATTTCGGGATTCTACAAAACGTTTATTTTAATTATTTTACATGTAGGACAAAACGTTCCGTCAATTTGCTCCTCAAACTTCGTTATGTCAGGTTAGGTTAGATAAGTTACCGGTAAATGAAATAATATTTTTGGTAAATCTATTTATAGAACATAAGTTCAAATAGTAAATGTAAAAACTTAATTATGGATTAAAGAAAGCGTAATTTATTTATTCAGAAATTCCGGGAATTGTATTAATAAATTAAAATTGAGTCCTCCTCCATAAAACTGAACAACAACGCCGCCGAAAAAATTAGGTAAATATCGAACCGAATTTCCAATCCCTGGTACCTGGACCTAAGCTAACCTACTTTATTGGTAACTATTCCATTTGCGGTCACAATATTTGCCAGTAAAGTACGTTAGGATAGGTTAGAATTGCGACCCCACCAGATACGAACTGGTGCCAGTAAAGTAGGTTACCTAGATTTGACTATGGTTGTTTCTTGCTGGCACCATGCAATAAATTGGCTTTATCTTATTTAGACAAGATTCAGGCCTCGAGCCGCCCCTTTCTCTTCGAAAGCAGTTTCTATGTGATCGTTATTTTTTTCAGGTCTGCTCAATTCTCCAATCATCCATTACTATCTCGTTTAAACGATTTTATCCATATTACTAGACCAAAAGCTTTAGTATGGTTGCGCAGGCTACCCCTAACCCCTACGTAACATTCTATGGCATGACAAACGTTAATACCTCTTTTACTTTTTTTATTATTAGAAGCAGTAACACAATTTTATTGTGTCTTTTAATTTTTAGAAAATAGAACACTTATTACGTCAACATAATGATAGCTCTTCATTATCATATTTATCATTCAATTTCAATAAGTCACACCGAGGGGGCCATTTGCAACGTTAAAAGATGGCGGATGTGTAATTTGTTTTAGTTTTATTTTTTTGTGTATTTAGGTGTTCAAAGTTCTTTTCTGATAGTGATTTGTACTTTTTATGCCATTGTGTTGCACAGTGATTGAAAACTTGGACTTATTTCGCGTATCTGGCATCTTTCTTCTCGTTACAAGTGGACTCGAAGTGGTACATAGGTTAAAACTATCTTGACCTCTGTCCTACAAACTACCGAACAACGTTGCCCCCAATCTTCCCAGAGAAGATTGGATTGTATTTTATTGCTATATTGATTTATACTTATATACACTTGACACTGGCGAAATCACTGATTATATTCGTGGAAACGCCATAGCCCGGCGGTAGTAGCTGTTGAAGTCGCCGCGGGGCAAAAAGAAGAAGAAGTCACACCGAAGATGTCACTCCGTCTTTCTGGGATTGATGTGTTTGTAATTTGCAGGATCACTTCCAAAATAAAGCTCTTCGTAAAGATTTCTGATGATGTCTAAAGATCAAAGTATTTTGTACACACAACATCACACCTAACTAACCATTAAAGACAGAGCAGAGAGAAAAAGAAAGAGATGTATATATGTGTATTATGTCAACAACATTCGATTCTAGTGCGACTCTCTTTCATGCAATATTTCAGATTTCTGAAGTGTATAACTAGATGTGTTGCTGTGTGTACCTCGGCAAAGGAGAAAAAAGTCTGTGGATGCGTGCTCTAAGCGATCTGATAAGTCCATTTAGAAACCATAATAATGAGGTGCCATTTAATTCCAGGATTATTCATTACCACCGCCTGTGTGGCACGGTCTTCATGATGTTTTCATAAGAAATGGGAAAAAAATGAAATATGTCACATTTCCTCAGAATACGAAATTGGTTTACATACATACATAAGGTCACGCCTTTATTCTCAGTGGGGTAGGAAGAGCTACAGAATGACTAAAAACGCTAAAAACTTGCTAATAATTCTGTAACTACATTTTGCACAATTAGGTCAAGATGTTTCCAGTGTATTAGTGACAGGTTGCAAGCTCATCGCCTAACAGTACTACAAGCCTTTATTCCCTTAGTCGTCTCTTACGACATCCACGGGAGGACATGCAGTGGCACTATTCTAACTCGGCAACCACGCGGGGAAAAACGGGGAAATAAATGGTTTACATTTTAAGTGCATAATATACTTAGTCGCTTAACTAACAAAACCGCGTAAATCAAGATTGAACATGAATGAAGAATTAATTTATTATAATAGAAAATTCAAAATTGTACACATTAATTTGGAACTGTGCGGTATTGTTAGCTAAGCAACGATACGTCATAGAGTTTTTGAAGTGATTTTGAACTAAATCCTAATAAAAATACATAATGCACATAATGATTGTTTTCATTTCACCTAAGTACTTAAATAATAAGAAATGCACGTCCAAAGCTGTTTGTAAGGGTTAGGTAGGTAACTAACCGTTATTAATGCATTTTATAAACATACGTTTGTTCCGTCCCTCTACGGTTTGTTCCATCTTCACGGCATAGATAGTCAATTGCACAGACGTGATTTTAAATTTGATTCTTGGAAATAGAATAATTCCCAAAGAAATACAAACTTCTACCGTAACCTCGGGTTACTTTAGCCCTAGGGGGTAACATTTCCGACCCCTAAAACTATAATTATAATATTGTAGTGGTAATCATCTTAAATTGGTTCAAGAATTTTAAAGTTACACAAGTGGGTAAGGCCTGATGTAACATTTAATAATTAAATTTTTAAGATGGTTTTAGTTGTGGGAAATGTTATCCCCAAAGTAACCCGAGGTTACGGTACGCGGACTGAGTACACCACATCATACTTTTATTGAGCTGGTGGGAAATCAAGTATCAAGATGTTTAATTCCTATTATTTTGGCTTTGACCTCGAATTCGATCACCGAGTATTTATACCGGAGACCACAGAGCTGGCAGCTTCCTCGGGCAATGCATAAGTATTACCATACAACGAGGAAATGGCTGCCAGCATTTCGTCCCATTACTTCTAGAACCGCTTAAATTACCTTTTAGGCAAAATCAAGTTACGAACATCGTTAGAAAGTACTTTCCAATATCTACGTGTTGGTAAAACCCCTTTTTTTAATACCATGCTCCGTTCCTGTGATAGCCTCTTGCTTAAAGTAGTTTAACGGCGATTTTTTTAATATTGAACAAGCAAAAGCTACTAAATGGTTGTTATAATCGATATTTTTAAATTTTCAAGAAGAAAAACATTTTATCCTCATTAAAGTGGTTTTAGCAGGTTTCATGTTTAAATAAAATACAATTTAGTTACTCTAATAAGATACTAAACATGTGTAGTAGTTTTTTGGTGCTAACCATAAGATATAAACGTTTATTTTGCCATCTACAAAAACATTCAAACCAATCGATAATATGTTTTTCCACTTCCTAATTACTCAAAAGTCTAAAATATTAATCAGCAAAAACAACAAAAACATATTATAATGTGTTTTGTTTGCATCTTTTTTGCTTTCGCCGGTAGAATCCGATACAGCAAAAACCGCTTAACGTGCGCGTACGCGCTTCACGCTGTACTCCCTAGTGAGGGCCTCCCCGCTAGGCGCTAACCGCGCGGCGCGGCGCGGCGCTTAGTCGCGTCTCACCTGTTTGCAAGTGTCGACGCCGATTGCGTGCACGCATGTAATATTTACCTAATAACAGTGATGACAAGGGTTAAAACATGAATTCCCGTACAAAAAAAATGTTAAGCTTGGTGCTTGGAAACAGTGGTTTGCATAAAGGTAAGTAAAAATGACTGTTTCTATTAATTATGTTAAAATTGATAGGTTAGGTAAATCACGAGAACAATATTAAAGCTCCTACTGTTACTGTTACTAAAATCTCACTGAATAAGGCGAACTATTTTAGTCAATGTCATTTAAGACAACGAATTTGCATGTTGAACATATTAATTACGGCAAATCGCGCGGGGCGTTGACCCCAACATACCTAAACAAAAAAGTTTTCGTTATAGATGATGACAACAAGCTATCTTCTGGTGTCAATGAGTCGCCAAGTCACGGACAAATCAACAAAAGGATGTAAGTCGAATGTGAAAACAATTTAGGTAGGTATTACAACTACCTACTTCTTAACTGTTTGCCACGGATTATAACACGTTCCTACCTACATACTTACCAGTAAATAGGTATGTCACTTAACAAAATTCAATACTACCTATTTCAATTTTAAATGTCTTAGTTTCATATTAAGTATACAAAACAATTTTGAGTAGGTAAGTTTTTGATTGACTCAATTTGATACTATGTAGGTACTTACTTAAATAAATCTTGGAAGACGATTTTAACTTACTTTTCGTTGTTGGAGATACTTGAAATTTTGCATGCTAGTGTGATGCCGATGACAATACAATAATATTATGGTACCAACGAGCTGGTATGGTGATCGAGACGGAAGGTGGCCATCAGAACTCCTCAACGGTTTATAGTAGGTCCATAGAGTTTGGATTCGTTTAAGTCGTCTTTCAATAGCGAGTTTGTTATCAATAGTATAAGTACAGTCGGCAACAATAAAGTGTCAGCAAAATGATTTTTTTAGGAAAAACTTTTTAGGGTAAAGAATTAGTTATTCTACAGTGTATGTATTAAAATTATTTATTGCACAAAATGAAAAAAGAAAATACAATGTGTACAGAAAAGGGATGTAAGTTAAGTACGTAACTTAAAGCTAGTATTATGTTTCAGATAACTGTAATCCAGAGCCGCAGCCGACACTAGCAGTGACGAAGAATAACTTTTTTTTTTATATCAGTTGGAGGCAAACGAGCATGTAGGTTACCTGATGGGAAGTAAACACCACCGCCCATAAACACCATCAGCTCAAGAAGAGTTGTCGGTGCGTTGCCGGCCAATAAGGGAGATGTAAGCTCTTTTCTTGAAGGCACCCATGTCATAACTGGTGGAAAATACCGCCGAAGGGAGCTCATTCCACAGTTTCACTGTACGAGGCAAAAAGTGCCTAGTGAAACGCACGGTGGAAGAACGCCCTTCATCAAGGTGATGTTGATGGAACCTGGCATTGCGACGAGTAGTTCGGTGGTAGAACTCTGCGGCCGGTAAAAGTTCAAATAATTCATCAGAACACTCCCCGTTGTAAAGCCTATACAGCACGCAAAGTGAACTGACGTACCTTCGGATAGAGAGGGAATCCAATCGGACGGAGAGCGCTGGGTCGTTGACGATTCGAACCGCTCTGCGTTGTATCCGGTCAAGTGGAAGAAGGAGGTATTGGGGTGCCCCAGCCCAGAGATGAGAACATTACAGTACTCCATATGCGGCCGAACCTGAGCCTTATAAAGTTGTAGGCAGTGGTCAGCTGTGAAGTACCGTCTTGCTCTACTAAGCACGCCAAGCCTCCTGGAAGCCAATTTGGCTTTATCTTCCAAATGACTACGGAACTTAACGTCATGAGAAATGTCAACGCCCAGGATTCCGATACTGGGCTTGATGGCGAGGGAAGTGCCTTCGAACTGAGGTGTTGTGACGAAAGGGCTTTTCTTGGCTGATAACACGCACAATTGTGTCTTAGTGGGGTTAAATTGGACCAGGCGATGACTCAGTTTCAGACACAAGTTTTGCTCGGCAGTCTTCGGTGTCGGCTCGAGAGAGATTACTCCGGCCAAAGTAGCGCGTGTGACTAGTGCTATCATCTGCATAGCAATGAATGTTACTAATCTGCAACATATCGTTGATATGCAGAAGAAACAGCGTAGGAGACAATAGACAGCCTTGCGGTACACCAGAATTCACGGGCATGAGTTTCGAGCATGAGCCATCAACTGTTATTTGGATGCTCCTCCCCGTAAGAAAACTGGCTGCCCATTTGCAGAAACTCTCTGGGAGCCCATAAGAAGGCAGCTTCGACAGAAGTGCTTTGTGCCAAACCCGATCAAAGGCCTTCGCTACATCCAAACTAACGGCCAATGCCTCGCCCTTGCTCTCCACGGACTCAGCCCAACAATAAGTGAGGTAAACTAAAAGATCACCAGCTGAACGCCCACGGCGGAAGCCATATTGGTGGTCACTTAATAGCTGATTATCCTCCAGATACCTCAGCAGCTGACGATTAATAACATGTTCCATTATCTTGGAAAACAAGGATGTTAAAGCGATAGGCCGATAATTTGATGGATCTGAGCGAGTACCCTTTTTTTTTTTTTTTTGGTCTACTCCTACGTGTTTTTTACAACCCTAATAAACAATTTTTTAAACCTATGTGACGTTTATTTTAGTTTTAACCTCTAATTTCTCCAGTCAACACCAATGTTTGTCTCAATGTTGCTTTTTATCTAATAAACGCCTTATTAGTAAACATAATTCGATGAAATTTTGTAAACGAATAGTTTTAAGTTTTGAATAGTGCAAACTTTACAAAACATACCGCTATATCTTGTAGAGACGGGGCAGTCGGTAAAATAAGTTACAGTACAAAACATACTAGTAACATATTAGCATTTTAAGTGCACTTAATTCTGAAATATCATATTCTCTACAGCCAAAACCAACTAACTGACTCGTGACTGTAGTATAAATTAAGATAACTGCATAATTAATCACAATTCCCAATATTTTTCTAGTCCAAAGTGAAACTTATATAAGTAAGAAAGTTAAACTTTGAATTAATACTGCCGAAGCCTATTAGTTTAAAAGATACGAATAAATTGACTCTACAGCAAAAACCGCTTATCTGCACCACTTTTTTTACAAAAGCCTCAATTTAAACCATTTGTTTAAAGATTATACTATTTTTTTACTTACAGTTTTGATTACTAATAACCTCTCCTTATAAAATCTATAATATAATTTACTTAGAATTGGGTTTAACTAGACATTTAAACCCTCAAACCTTTAAATGCGTTTTTCTCAAAACTATACTTCATGCAGTTAAGCGGTTCTAGAAGTAAGGGGACGATTTGTGGTATTTTGCCACACTTTTTTAGTTTTTATTCATTTTTAATTTAATTGTTATTAGGTAGCTTAGTTATAAATAGGTTTTTTTGTTTTATTTTAATGTCATGGGTTCTAGTCGTAATTTTTAATTTTTGCTTTGTATTATCTTTGTAAATCGGCCTCAGAACTCAGACGTGCCAATTCAATTCAATTTTGGGAAAAATAATGGCCCCATCAATGTTTTGATGATTCTGCCAATGTCGAGGTTGGATAGTGTGCTACCAATACTGCCATAATGATAGGTATGACATTTTAGTCTTGTTCGGTTCGACTTCACACGTGTGGATAACATTGGTCGATAACGACACTATTTTTCTTGACATGTCTATGGTGATGTAGCTGTCAGGTGGGTGATCATTTCTTTTTCACATCTGTCATAAACATGTAACAAGGCTTGTCAGTTACGGAGAACCACGGTGAGCCCAAGTCATCGATTCATTCATATTAATTGAACATCAGAGACACTAACAACTAGTCTTATTAAGACAATGGATAATTTTCGGTAATTTTCAAAACTCCGCGATGGGTTACTTAAGCTACTACGCTTATCTTCTTAAAGGTGAGTCGGCTTTCCACGAGTTACCTTTGCTTGCAACCTATAATATAGGTTATAAGTATTAATATATTATATTAATAAACAGTATTATATTTATCGAACTTTCTACGGACTTCACGATTACCCTCTACGATTAAACAAATAGCGAAATTTAGATTTTTTTTCTTTCATGGGAGATAATGTGACCTGAAATGAAATACCTGAATTTATTTGAGCAGTGTGGTTAAACGTTATAATGACCTACATGCTAATATTTGTTAGACATTGTCTTAACGAACTCGATTGCCCTGGACCTGGCTGCAGTCTTGTAGGGAAGTTCGCGTATAGAGGTTTGTTTCAAGAATGTTTAGTAGATGTCGTAGTGAATATTTTAGACTTGGGTGGACATCCGCTACCTGGTATATTTTCTGGCTATGATGTCATCATTTATTTTTTCTTCAGAAACCATTCGAGTGGGGTAGGGTCATGGGGCCCTTTCATTTGACACTCCAATTTTTTGTTGATATATTCTAAGTGACAATTTAATTACTTTTCTATTCTGACTAAGTTTCATGCAAAAATATGAAGTGTTAAAAGACTCTTAGGTATTAAATCAAGTCAATAAGCAGTTCAGAGATCGAGCGGCTGCTGGCTGCCTTGGATGACGTCATAACTGGAAAATGTATCTACCAGGTGGCACCTACGAAACTTTCCCGAAAGAAAAATCTCCATACGCGAACTTCCCTACAGGACTGTAGCCAAGAGATTTAACGTCTTCCTGCAAGTAGTCCTTAGTTCATCGAAGTATAATAAGTATAGAAGGATAACTGTCACTCAAAATGTGTTCCACATACTTAGTGCTAAAATGGGCGGAGCTAATACATGGTGTTAAATCGGCTTCCGGTAGGCTTTGAGTTAGGTTGTGTCAGATGGTTGTCATTATAAGTATTTTAATAAAATTATTATAAATCACTGATAAATAAGTTAAAATATAGCAACAACGACGCCGACGTGCACCGTAAATTGGTGTAGGCGTCGCACGGACCCTAAAAAGGATGTAATTTCATTCCATTAGTACGGAATTATAATTAAATAATTTCCTTATAAAATGGACTTGGGTATATTAAACATTAATGAATTTTTGTAGTTTTCCTAGAAATTAAGGAAAACGTTTTGGTTAGGTAGCTGAATAAGGTAAATGTACGTTTCGACGAACGCTTAAGACCTGGATGTACGTTTATTTTTTTAATAAGATCTGGGATTTTTGTAGGATTATAATCAATAGAATAATGGTAACTTTAACACATTTGTCATCCTCTTAATGTACCTGAAAATTAATTACATGGTTACAAATGTTTAAAATATTTTGAAAGGTTTTTTCAATCGCTTACCCCGTTTTGTACCATTTACCGAACTAAGATACTAGATTTGCACATAATACCGAACCGGGCTGTCGCTTCACCGAACTAGGGAAAAAAAATAATGAAATTTTGCTGTTCAGTGGTGCTCAAACTTTGGTCTAACAATAGGCATATTTTATTTATTTATTCAAGTGGTAAGAATTTTAAGGAAATAGTAAAAATATGGAACAAGACGAGCTTTTTTTTGTATTTGATAGGGTGAATCGCTTGTTACTGGCCAGTTTATTAAATTACTGGCCAAAACTTTAGTACTATGCAAACTTTCGACAATACGTAGTTTTTGTCCAGGAAATTCGATAATTGCTCATACAGAGAACCCTTCATTTAAATGATATTTTTACATTTTGGCTAGTAACTGGCTGGCTGTTAGCCAGTAATAGGCGAATGATGCAAAATTACCTACTAAAAAAAATCCTAAAAATTTAAATCATTTTCACACCTTTGACACCGTCATGCTGTGTAATGTGACCAAACTGAATAAAATTATAATTTGGAAATTAGTATCTAAATTCAAATTTAAAATATTAATTATTTAAAACTTTGAACCCAGTATTTTTTATTACCTTGGTATACAATTATTTTTACAACTCTATATGAAATAACATTAACATTAGGTGTACTAAAAATAATAATTTAATAATTAACTCCAAGCTAGTATTAAAACATTAACGGCTTAAATGTTTAAAACCGCTGGACTTTACAAAAATGCACGAAAATTAAAACATTATCAGCCTAGCTGTTAATGGATTAAGAATGATATTTCAACGAACACCGTGTAGTAATTTGGTTGAGGCAGACATGGATTCGGTAGCAGAGATCATGGGTACTATTCACCGAACGGCCTTTCGGTGAATTGGGCAAGCACAATTATGAGGAAACTATCAAGCGAACGGATTTTAAAAATAGTGTTTAGAAGTAATAGTTGCGGTATAATTACAAATCTGTCATTATTACTTATAATTAGAACTATTACATAACCATAAATGCATATGGTTTTTCCTACTATTAATGTTTTTTTTTATTAACTCATACATAATAAACTTAATTTAATTATGTTCGGCAATTACTCATAAAATTGGAGTACTTTTAGTTATTCAAAAAGCAAAGTGGAGTTTATTAGTAGGTAAGTCATTATCAACCAGTAAATAATAAATTAAAAAACATATGATTGCCCTGATTCCGGACGCTGTTCGGTAAAACCTTCCACTCAAAATCAGGGTTAACTCATCACCGAATCCATATTTTTGTTAATTTCTATAAATATGACCTCACAAAATTCACTTTAGGTATTTATCAGAACTTAGAAACTAATTAAATAACAACCTAAGTTCAACAAAATGTCAGATGTGTCTTTTCTAGCGTGTTTCAGTAGCCATAACGAGAAAAACTATAGACCAATCAAATCTCTTGGTATAGCAGTGAAACTAATCAAAGTTATCTTATATGGGAAAACATATAGGTAAAACCTCTAAAGTAATGGCGTCTACTCAAACGTTTCAAAGTGTAGAGGAAATGGGACGTATTTCAACGTCTTGTTCGTTGTTACTCTTCCATACTTATTATATTGCGATGCCTTAGTTATAAATTATTAAACCTAACTATAGCAAAAGAAAAAACTAATACGACGATAAATACATTTTAATAATTATACAATCTAAAATTACGTTCAAAGCAACCTTTTCTCCATAACTTTCTAAACATGCAAACCGAGATTTAAAGCGCACGGTATAAGATAAAAGGAGAGCACGTTCAGAAACCGTCCGCGGTCGACTACTTACTAGTAAATTATAAACATAACCAATGACATAACGCTGTTTTTTTAGTTATATTTTATACCTTAAAAACAAGCATTTCTAAAAAAACGAGCTTATGCTTAAATTGCGTTTAAACTGTTACCGACGTCTATGTCTGTCTTGTGTTATTTTTCTATTATCTGTGCTGAACAACTGTCATATATTATTATTATGTACCTATGAAGAGTCGAAGAGCGCTACAAACTGCCTACTAGCGACATCTATGGAACTGGTTTCATAAGATTTAATAAAAGCCTAGAGAGAGTAGACAGTGTTGCCAGATCTACCTGATAAAGCAGTAGACCTACCTGATTTTGGAAAATTCTACCTGCCTACCCTACTGCTCTTGTCTTATTCTTGTAAGAAATCTACCTCATTTTTCACAATCATGAAGATATACTTATATTATTTCCGACTTTGCGACGTCGTGTCGTGTCGTCTAGCCATTATGATTAACACATACCTACTTACGTAAAATATTTTTTTAATTGATCCGAAGAGCTAAATTACAGTAAAAAATATCATAATTAAACAACGATTTAGTATTATACCTACGTAGTTTGTTTACCGTGTTTTTATTATGCTGATTTATACTGTAATTTAGATCTCTTTGGATCAATTATAAATATTATAATACAAAAGTATTTTCATGTCATGAGTTTCTTGACAGTTTTTAGTATAGTTGTATCAGCGAAGCAGTCTTCATCAAGTTATTTTTTATCTGTAGTGTAATGTAATACAATAATGTGGTTTCGCGATTTGGGGTGTTTTTATTCTTCTACTATATCTGTGGTGTAGTATTGGTTTGGATTACTAGTTGATTGCTTAGTTATCCGACATCTTTTTTTTTGGAGGACTGAGGACTAAGACGGAATGCCTCTATGCTAGTCATTTCACCGGCTGGTATCTATGGTTGGTTTTGTGTATAGGAACTGACTGTTTGTTACTGTCAACAGAAACTTTCAGTGCAGTGTAGGGCTGCCAGATTGTATTATTGGATACAAAAACTGTATAATAGGCCAAGTAAAGTTATGGAAGAGATGGAGTTTTTTTTTTTCGATAGGTGTCATTAGCCTATTGGGTGACTGATTGTACCTCTCTGTATCCTGGAGCATCATATTCCATTATCTCAGTTATATGATAGCCAGACAGATACGAATAGTAAGGTTGTGCATTCTACACGAACAGTCAGATAGTGTATTCTGCCTGACATTCAATTTCGTATAATTTTAAACTCCAGGCTGGATAATTTTAAAATCTCAACTGGCAACCCGGACAGAAAGTAGAAACTTAAGTTCAAATTTCATTTAACTGTTGTGTTGTAGTAGAGTGTGAAATGTAATTTAGTGACGAGTGAAGTAAATAAAAAAATCAAGCTGTTTTGTAGAGAGGATTGCGTTTACTGCATTATCAAGGTAATTTATCTTTAAGTTTGTTGGCATCAAATAGTAAGTTAAGTACCTACTGGTTTTCTTTCGTGGAAATGCGTTTGATGCTCATGCTAATATATTATATTACGCTCAGAATTTGACTTCAAGCCCATTTAATGTGTAGACCCCGTTATCTTGTCGCACTGACATTACTTTTCACTAGAGCGTGAATGCTTTTTTTATCGACTATCTAAATGTTGATAGTGTATGTCACTGATAATTTCAAAGGACCCCGGACCTAAAGTATGGAAAATGTGGTTTCAGTTAAATATCCTGAGATTTTGATATGTTATAGATTTGAAAGTCCTGAACAAAAGTCTCTAGGGGTGCTACCACTGTTTCCAAGTCCTTTTCAGAGTTTCGACCGATTTTGTACCAGATAACAAAAACTATAAACAATGGATAAAATGAAAGAAAAATAGCGTTACAAGTTAAGGACAAATTGCACATGGATAATACCGATGTTTTTGAGTTCGATGAACTAAATGAGCATGGCCTAATACGTATGAGAATACGCTCGAGGTTCCGAAACGCAGTTAAACGTCAGTTATGGATAGCGTTCTAAAACGAAACTCCGGAAGAAGAGCCAATCCTGGCCTATTATTGTATGTGCAAACCTGGGGCCAGAACTATAGGTTGTTGTGCTCACGTTGCCAGTGTCGTATGGTACCTTGGTTATGCACGACATCAACAAGACGTGAAATACCCGAGTACAGAATTATTAAATTACATACTGGACTGTGCGAATAGAAATGCTAGTTAAATGTATTACCTAAACTAAGTTAAAAGTGTACATTTGTAAAATATGTGATTCGGTACATGTGTATTCTATAAATATGTAAATATAGATTGATTGATTTAACCTGTAACGCTAGTTTTCTTTCATTTCATCCATTGTTTATAGTTTTTGTTATCTGGTACAAAATCTGTCGAAACTCTGAAAAGGACTTGGAAACAGTGATAGCACCCCTAGAGACTTTTGTTCAGGACTTTCAAATCTATAACATATCAAAATCTCAGGATATTTAACTGAAACCACATTTTCCATACTTTAGGTCCGGGGTCCTTTGTCTCTTTTTGGAGTGATTTGTAAATTGCACCATGTGCAAAACAATTCGTTTTCTACTTTTATCAAGCAGGGAAAATCTTTAGTGTATTTTGTTTTTAAATCTTCCATTGTAGCATATTATTATGTACGTACACACCAAGCAATTAAATAAATTCCACAATTAAACTAACACTATTCCAAAGAACTGCAAGTTATAGTTTCTGTCAATGTGACATGCAATTGCAAATCATTTATCTAAGGTTATCGCTTCTCGAAAGGCCAATAAGGTTATGTACTTATTTGTAAACAAAAAGTTTTAATTGAAATTGAGTATATACACTTAAAAGGCGAAAATTCAATTGCATTATAAAAACATCGATATCAAGAAGGTCGATAAAAAAATCATTCACACTCTACTGAAAAACAATATTTATGCGACAAGATAACGGGGTCTATAATAATGTGTGTTGTGAATTACATTTTTAATTTTCGATATATACCTGCTTTTCTACACCTGCAAAATTTTGCATTTTTCTAACTGGCCGTTTCATGTCACTGCAAACGAGACATCTATCGGGTTTACACACCAATATAACTCTAAGTGCTGGCAGATTCCATCTGGCAACACTTAGAGTTATATTGGTGTGTAAACCCGATAGATGTCTCGTTTGCAGTGACATGAAACGGCAAGCCCCTTGCCTTGCCTTCCTTGTCGTATTTGCTTTGCTTTGTTTGTGTTTGTGCGCGCGGCGTGCGTCGCGCTACTCGCGCTTGGGGCCGTCGATTCGTGCAAGTGCCAACCGAATTATGAACTGTGAAAACTTATTTAGTTAATGTTTTCTGTTCTAGCAGTGACTCATTGCTTATCTTTAATAAACAAATTCCCACATAGTCTCTCAAAGTGAAGATTCCATGCGACATCATGCTGGACAAAGCAATTTACCTAGTCGTAATATCTACAGTGGCTTATGTTCTTAAACAATCATTTTCAGAGACACCAAATTTTGTGAAATTTAAACTGAAATTTCTTATATATTACGTATGGACCTCCATTATTTCTCTTCTGTTGATGCCGTTCTTCATGTTAGACCCGAGAAATGTCAAAAATATTCTGTAAGTACAGTACAACATTAATTACGTACCTACCTACTGTGCTGATGTTTACACTGCTGAAATGTAATTTTCTTTTGACAATTTCATAATTGGGATTGGGACGAAGCAATTTTTTTTGCACCAAATCTATAAGTACCTACCTTTTTCTTATTTTAATGCTGTGTGATGACTAAGTACTGAACCATGTTGATGTTGTGCCTATATTGTTACGTTTACTACTCGCTCCATAGTCGGCATATACCAGTTCCGTTCTTGAGCAAGATGTTCAATTAATTTAAAAATATAGTGATCTCATTACTTGGACATCTACAGTAGTGCTGGCCACTTAATAAGGAATGGTTGCGTTTTTCTCATGCTAATACCTATAAATAGGACGTTATCAATTTTGATGACAAATCGAAAAGCTTTTAACAAACTTTATAGTTAATTACAATTATTGTTAATTAATAAAATAAACCAAAGTTTAAAAATATGTACTTACTAATAATCTCTATTAAAAACAGCTTTCATTTTGTATGGATTTGAAAAAGAAATATTCTCCATTCATACAAAGCTGAAATAGTTTGTGTTGATGCATCAGAATTTTATATTTAAACCCTTATAAATTAAAAGGAGGAAAAATGCAAGCATTATTTTATGTAGCCACCACTGTATATTGATTCTGTTTAATAATATTAATTCATGAAGGGGAATATATTTATCATGTAAAAAAAAACTTGCATTTAACCCATCGTATGCTTAGGCATGGATCCGTGCTCAAAAATTGGATATCTTTTTGTATTTTTATTAAGTTTAATTTTATGGGCTATGTCATAATCAGAAGAGACTAACTTGGTACATTTTTGACCTCCCGCATACGAGGGGTTAAATACCTCAGGTTGATTTACATAATAATATTATTGTACTGTACATCAGACATTGGAATTCAATTTAGGTTCATAACTATTCATAAGCCATTAAATGGTATGAGTTGATTTTGAATGAGCTTTGGCTAAACCTGAACTATGTTCTAATACCTTATGTACTGTAATTTGGTGAAGGGATGATCTAACTTCATGAGGCACCCTAATCCAGACATCAGTTGGCTTGAGTGGTGAGGAGTTTTTTTGCCCTAATTACTTATATAATGGTGTTTGAGGTTTATTACAGTGTAATATTTGTAAGATCTTATAAATTTCAGAAAATGATTTACTTATGTATTTATAGCAAATGCATTCAAGCCAGGTACAAATACATTTACCCAAGATTTATGTATATTTCTTTAGAAATTTGGTTATTTTTTAGTAACTTTTTATTTGTTTGTATCATATTATATTTTCTAGCTTGAATAAGGCTGCCAAACATCTAGATTTTCCTGCATTTGTCATAGTTTGGGAAAGTGAGCAGAACTCTCTTAAAAGCTACGTAAAGTTCCTTGTGAAACTGGATTGTAATAATCAGGGTTTGGATTTTTCATAGCATGATAAGACTAAAGCGAGCTATGGAGTTGACGTTAAAATTAAAACTTTCATCATACTCATCGCAATAAGTAATTGTATTTATTGCGATTTTTTTTTTATTGTAATACACGATAATCAGAATATTTAAATAAAGTATTTCTTTTTTTTAATAAAAGTATTATGATCATAACTATATGTACTTAGGTAACTAAGTATCCATAACGCATGTAGCTAGAGGAATGATGCCTTAATAAATTTGTGGAATATTATAAAAGCATACAAAGTAAATTATATAAATAAAAAGAATTGTTACTTTAATTGTTAATGATATGAATAAATTTTGGAATGATTTAAATAAATGATTGAGTATGAGAATGGGGTGAGTCTTAATATGAATTGTGACTCCATATCTCTCGTCTTACCATGCTATGGGAACTGCAAACCCTGGTTATACTGGATTGATACTGAGCAAGTTCAAGATTTTTCTAATTTCTCACCACTGTCATGCACAGCCTACTCAGTGGCAGTCACCCAATCTCAATAGCACAATTGAATAAAATGTATACCTAAATACGAAGCACAATTAATTTATATTTATTTTATGTTTTAAATTCAAAGAAATATATTTTTATTTTCATTAAACTGGTTTTCAATGTGTTTGGGCCAAAGACTTAATCAAAACTACAGGTGTTTTAGGATGGCTTCCTTGAGTCCACTTTCAAAGAGCAGAATCAAACTCAAGTTTAAATTTTCAATTTTACTACAGAGCCCTGAGCTCAATAGTGAACCTTTAATTTCTAATTAAATTCTAAGTTAATGGCTTAACACATTTGCTGCCAAGAGCTCTAATTTTCATACAAAACGGACTCGCCTAGCGGGTTGGTGGCAGTTAAAGTGTGTTAATGGCTTTCACTCCTATTAAGGTGTATTTTGCCAATGTCAAGGTATTTATCACACTCCCATGGACTTATAAGAACCATTGTTCAGTTAAAGAGTACTTTCTTTCGTGGACTAAACTGAAGCACACAGGTTTAGCTCCACACATTTCTGTCAGTTCAAACCTTTAATTATTATTTTTATTTATAAATGGCATTAAAGTCGGATTTTTATTCCCAGAGAAAAAATGTAAACAAAGTTACGTCACTGTCAAAGTGACATTTCAGGGGATCTCAAAGTTTGGGCCGGCAAGAAATATAATATCATTAAGTTATCATTTCGCTCGCACCGTGATATAAAAATAAATTTGAGATATAATTGAAATTAAAATCGCATAAATTAGTCACTAGAAAGCGATTACGACGGGAGCACGAATGGTGAAGCGAAGCGAGTGAAGTCTCAAATCGACGTGAAATGACGTGAATCGCGTCAATGATACCAGTGCAATAAATAAAATATGCGTAAAGAACGGTTTTCACGTTTTAAATTAACACAACAAAGAGTTTATATCAAAATGAAGTTTTCCATCAACAAATTAAATTCTTTAATCTTAATTACAATATATAGTTTTTTTTATAGAAAGTCGATTTCTTATAATTGTGGAAAATAAAAATATTTTGAATAGGTACTGCAAATGTTTTTCGTTTACGGCAACACCTTTGTTTACATTTTTTCTATGGGAATAAAAATCAGACCTTAAACACTTCTTATATTTATTTGTTAAAATACACCAATTTGAAACAAAAATACCAGTTGTCACAGTTTTGATAGGTACCTATCATCTATTTATTTTAAAGGTGAAAATCGAAATAATTATGATGTCAATTTGAATGTCAATTGTGTAGGAAACATGACGATGTATTTCTTAGTTATATATTTATATCTAATAGTTTATATTTTACTATAACTAATTTCCCAACTAACAACTAACTGGTGTTTTAGATTTTCTGTCGCTATAATTAAACATATAACAAAAGTTATTGAGGTTAAATGGCATCTTCGGAATGGGAAAATTTTGGCGGAGGATCGTGGAGCTGTGATTGTGTCAAACCATCAGTCTACAATTGATATTCTAGGTAAACCTCACCGCTTATATCTTTCACTACCTGTTCTAAATGTATATCTACACTGTCCAGTGCTTATTTCTAAATACATAGTTGAAGAATTTACTAATGTGTAATCCAAATAGCTTTATAATGTATTTTTTTTTGCAATGGAAATCTGTCTAGTCCATTCTGTTAAGTGAAACATAGTTCACTTTGTGATACCAGCACCAAATTTTAGTATGTTGTTAAACATGTTATTCTATATTAAAAACCGTCAGGACCCCACCTGTAAAATACTGGTATTGAGCTAACACTACTACTTTCTGTTTTTACTATCGTTTTTTTTTTTTTAATGTCCACTAAACTACCCTCGTTTGTTAGTTTTATAAAATTACGATTTTGTGATTCACCCATCTCTTTTCTCGCTTGAAACTAGTTGAAACCAACACCATACACCCGTGTGGACCAGCCTTACTAGTAACGGCCTAACGGCGTATTTAAGTCATTTTTCATCCGATTGAGTTCTGGTTTCTTATATTAGATAGAGCAGCTGATAAATTTTTAGCTATGTTTGCCATACATGTTGTATAATGTATACTTCCGAGGCTGTAACCGAAAATAGTGAGATTTTATGTTTTTTTTATATGATTTAAAATATTTCCGCAACTCCGCAGCTGATGCTGTGTATTATAGTACATTTCATTCCCATTCATTTGACACCCCACACATGTAAGTACCTATACAGTGTTTAAAAATAAGTCAGGCCCTGGAGGAAAACTACCTTAAAGCCTTAAGTTGGCTCATTTTACTTAAAGGGGACCAGAGATGGGCATTTCGTAATCGATTATTAGATTAGACGATTACTTGTTTTTTTTTTGTAATCCATTACTGGTTATCAGATTACATGTTATGTAATCAAGTCAAACGGTAATTACCATTACATATTAAGGAATCAGTTATCATCTATACCAATATTACAATTACTAGTAATTTTGGCAATCAATGTAGATTCCAAATTACTGGAATTGTTGACTTGATTACCACCAGATTTCCTCTATATTATTAAATTATGTATATAAATAAATACGCTGGGAGCACAGTATATATACTTATAGGGTGGAAAGTTCGAAAGCCACATGGAAGGCAACTACATTCAATATTGGAATCAGCACATTCTGTGTAAAGGAGACGTTCCTTTATTTTTTTAAACTATCCTATTTTAAAATCTGCTTTTATGGATTATTGAAAAATCGTTTGTCTTAACCGGGACTCGAACCGGTTAAATTCTGTAAAATAATATGCCGTATTTTATGATACAGATAGAAAGGGTTACCTATATGGTTCATTTAACTCTAAGTAACAAACACAATCAAAATAACGGAAGACCATGAATACTAGCAATTACCATTTAACTTTGTTTTTGTTTAAAGCAGTAAAGAAGCTAGGTCCACTTTTCGACATAAATTCTCCAATTGAGCGTTAGGGTTGTCCTCAATATTTTTGTAAAAATTATAAAAGTGTTTGGTATTGTATCTTAGCTAGTTAGTGCAAAATCGATATCTGGTGTGGTCTGTGACAGCGAATCCGTTAACAGATTGAGAAAACGACGGATTTCTTTTGAAATTTACATCTGGGGATCTGTGTGGTCTCCAACAATGAATCCACTAACGGAATAAAAAAAGGTAGCCGCCATCTTGAACTTCTTATTTATTCGACTGATTGCTTCCAAAATGGATATCTGGGGATCTGTGTGGTCTCCAACATGGAATCCTTTGAAAGATAGAGAAAAGTAGCCGCCATCTTGAACATTTTAGTTAATCGACTGATTGCTTCCAAAATCGATACATGGGGATTATTCTCTTCTCCAATAAGAAAAATTTCATCCGTTGACATAGATACATTTCATGTATATGAAGATTATGTAGGGGTTTGATATTAGCTAATGGTTTTTATATAACACCGATCTTGGGGAGAAAATTGGTTTAGCTAAATGTAAATAAGTAATTTATGTAATTTAGTTAAGTAATTCAGATTACTTAAGTACCTTCATTACTGATGAATCAAGATTACAGTAGTGGTTTATAATACCGGTTCCAAAGTAATGGATTACAAATGTAATCATAGTACCAGTATTACAGTAATTTTGATTACCCAAGTAACGAATGAAACCTACTGAGTTATCACGATAAACGATTACTGTAATGTAATTAATTCCAAAAATATTTGATTACGCCCAACTCTGAAGGAGACATTCCTTTATTTTCGAAAAGAAACAAAACTGCATACAAAGATTTTCTAAAATTCGCTTGTTTCAACCGGGAATCAAACCAGCTAAAAATGTAAAAAATTAAAACTCGCTATTTCATTCTTCTAATCGATAGGATTATTGTTCGGGATTAAATGACTCTAAGAAACACTTAGTCTTATACATAAAAAAAACGTGAAATTTAACATTCATCATAGCGAGTGTTTATTTTTGTAATTTCATAGCTGGTTCAATTCCCGGGAGAGAAGAATTTTTTAGAAAATCTTTGAATGCAGTTTTGGTTCTTTTTATAAATAAAGGAATGTCTCCTCTAAGTAAAATGAGCCAACTTAAGGATTTAAGGTAGTTTCCCTTCGGGCCCGACTTATTTTTCCACCCTGTATAGGGTTCATAGAATCGCAATTTTCAAAATACACCGCCCGCCCTTTTGATGACATCACAAAGTGAACTATTCCAGCCTTTTTTGAAGCTGACAGGACGCACTATTCCAAGTCTAGTGGTACACATATGTACCATGCAAAAAGTCCCCATTAGTTTTTTTCTTATAGATGATGGATTTGCTCTTGACTAATAACTCTTGCGAGTTCTTTGCGAGTTCACCCAGAAGACGCGATTTTAGCGCATAAAGGTACAGGGAACAAACATTTTTAAATGAGGATGGTGTAAATTGAGTTTTGTTATTAGGGTAGGTATGCCAAACTCTAAATAATTTTTATTAATTAGGTACTTAAATATTACCTACAACATGATATTTTCAGACCAATCCCTATAAAGGATTTGCTGGCAACCCCCATGGCTTCGTGAACTCAGAAAGCCACATCTAGGCCAACTTACGACCTTAAAATATTGGAAATAGCAAAAATTATTAATATTTTAATTGTATTTCAACGACAATCTTCGAGCAACACGGCCTTCCTAGCGGAAGGGAGTCGCCTTAGCTATGAATATTACAGTCAAATAATTCTGTCATTTCTTGCGGGAAAAAAATGCACCCAAATGCAGCTCTGCACATCTATAATACAAAAACAAAACTGTAGTCACAAAATAAGTAATAGTACAATTACAGAAGTTGCATTCCCTCTCAAAAACGCTCTTTAGGCATGGGAAACGTGCCAACTCTATGCCTCTCTTCCTATCGTATAACTTGTATTCATTCGCACGCGGGACGTTTAGTGTTAGGGTTGTAACACGCCTAGAAAACATCAATGAGGGCGCTTGCGGCGGTCGTATCGACGTGTTTTTAACCGAGTTAAAAAAGGAGGTTCTCCATTCGCGAATTATTTTTGGTCACGTACGGATCTGATTATGGGATCCAAGAAAAATCGAGAGAACTCTTCAAATATTATAAGCATACACATGGTGATTTTTTGGTATTTTCATAGAATAAGAATAAGAAAACCATAGATGGCCATCATCATTTAAAACACTATGACTTTCCCGCAGCGGAGCTTGTGATGACCTTGAAATATGTTATACTTACATACTTATTATAGTTTTTCGCGTATGACTGCGCAAACAACACGCATATTTTTGCTGTTCACGCACATTATAATTATCTTTAAAACTACGCAACGGATTTCGATACGTTTTTTTAATAGATAGAGTGATTCAAGAGGAAGATTTTTATGTATAATTAATTCTGTTTTATGTACGGGTGTTACAGAAAACTCACATAAACCGAAGCGAAGGGAGGGCGGGACGCTAGCCATTAATAAAAAGTAGCCGTTTCGGGGGTTGCTATGGAATGACCCGAACCTGTTAAATATGTCGCGCCACAGTATAAATAGGCCCTACTTATAAATACTTACTGTTGAGTGAGGTAGAAAGGGTTTTTAGTACCTACAAATAAACGGATTTATAGAAAATGGGTACAAAATGAAAAAAAAACATGATAATTTAATAATTATTTAACTACCTACATCCTATTACGAAACTCATGATTAAACTTCATGTGCGACTTGGATTGACGTAGATTTCGAGAGAAAACTAGTATGTTCATAAGTAGGTTTTTTTTTTTACAAAAGCACTAAGCAATACGTACCTTTTTATTTTGACTATTTTTACTTTTTTGACTATTATTGATATCTATAAAAAAGTCCAAGGTAGGTATGAAGATTGTAACAGGTGTGTTCTGCTATGAAAATTCTTATACGATACCTGGGCGATCTTGTTTACTAAACTGTTACTGTCACCGGAGTGATAAAAAAAATGAACCGCCAATGTTGCCCGTTCTTTTTCAAATGGATATTTCATTGTAAAAGAACACGAGAATTCAGGCCTGTGATGATGATATTCGGTCAGTAAAATCAATTCTGGGGTCTAGCTTACAATGATAGGCAAGTTAAATCATTCCGGGACTGAGTCGTCAACGTGACAAGATGTCCAGTGGATGAATTTTTTAATGGTCATAAATTCATATTCATAAAGTAAGAGTGTCAAAACGTACCTACAAATGTCAATATGTATAATGCCGGCGCCACACGCTTGGTGTTTGCCGCAAACCCTGCAGGAGGCAACTATATCTTAGAGTGAGCACGATGTATTTCCATCTCATTACAATGTATAGCTGCGTCCTGCACTGTTTGCGGCAAACGCCAAGCGTGTGACACTGGCATAAAACAAAATGGCCACAATGTTTAGGTAACAAATAATGTCATTGCTAAACATTATTGATTTAGGCTAACCGCGCACTGCGAATTTCTGCCAAGCGTTTCTTTCCACAAAATCTGCGAAGTATGGAACTTTCTTGAAGTGCGCGCACTGCGGAGATTAATCCGAATGCGAATTAAAATCTGTGGCTTGCTGCAGATTGGTTGCGGTGCGGCGCCGCACGAATTTTCTGCATCCTATGGACTATTGAATAAATCCGTGCACTTCGGAATAAAATCTGCCGGCCGGAAGCCATCCAGTGATGCAGTTTTTTTGGAAACAAATGCAAGTCACTGTACCTAATGAAAAAGAATCATTTAATAGGCCGCAATAACACGAGCGGATGTATTAGGTACTTTTTAATGAGCGACAATAAATCTAGACAGATCTGCGTTTTGGTGTGATGTGATAGTCCATTTTCAACGTCCGCTCTTTAACTTGAGTCAGTTGGGACTAGAATGGCAAATCGTGCGGATATGTCACCGTTGTGCGCGTACTGGGGTGTTATTCCCTCATAAACAACGGACACGGTCGAATGCACGAGCGAAATCACAGCGGCGAGATTAAGTAGTCCCGTCAGAGCGAACAAAACACATTTCAGCGCGTGCATTCACAATTAGGCAGCCTTATACGGTCAATCTTATCGACAGAAGCCAAGCTGCCAAATTGAAAATGCACGCCCTAAAATGTGTTTTGTTCGCTCTGACGGGACTATTTAAACTCGCCGCTGCGACTTCGCTCGTTCGTCCGACCGTCCGTTGTTTTTGAGAGAATAACACCCCTGGTCACTCACGGTTTCTTTTCCTTAGCGATTTTAAAAACACACCGCAACTCACCGCACCGCAGTGCGCGCTTAGCCTTAAACAACTCTAGATAGGGTTGTCCGAACAAAAATGTCACATAATTATGTTTGGTCAAGAAACAGTAGCGGCATCTATCAAATAGCTTATAAACTACGTCAAACTACATAGACTGACAAAATTTAAAACGGACTTCAACATACTTTGTTTTTGTGCGGTCGACGTAACCTTCTAAAGACGTTTGGGCTATTTTATGGGGAACTGATAAAAAAGCTCAGTATACCAAATATGTTTAACTGATCGTTACTGCAATTTCTAATTAAATAATTTGTAGTATATTATTATTACCTACTGAACAATAAGCAATGTTCTATTCTTATAAACATTAGTAGTGTATGTTATTACGCTTACGCATAACGATTAAATTAAATACCTACACATCGGGCAACACTTTTGTGTATTCGATTGTATATATCTACAGTTGGCCTAAATTATTTAATTATAATATTTTCTTAGAGGTCCGTACCAAATACTGAAAAACGGAACCCTTAGAAGGTGACTTTTGTTGTCCTTCTGTCCGTCGGATTGTGAAGTGAAGACACTTTTTCTATTAAATAGCTGAAGCTATCGGCCCGGAATTTGGAATAGTTTTGTATTCAGTAGTTTACATAAGGTCTTATAATAAGAAATTGGAAAATAAAAATAGTCTCAAGGCAGACTTAACATTGCGGTTGTTAAAACTTTACTGTTTTAACAACAGGTAAGCAATAGGTAAGTACAGAAATCGCAGTTGCGGTTTTACGACTTAAGTGCTTCCATTACTATTTATGTATTTTATACCTACCGATTATTTAGTAAAAACTATTTAAAGTAACTTGGATTTCTAATATTTTAAATAAGAATAGGCGCGGAAACCTCGGTGCTACGCGTGAAATTAAGTGTTGTGGAGCGACTTCGTAGTTTAACTTACTATGATCGTATCGTATTAGACGTATTAACCTTCGTTTTAAGAAACTAACCAGACTAATAAATACGCGTATAATCTAAAACTTTAATAACAAAAACATTACTTTACCGTAAACCTATTACAAGGTTATATCCTGCGGATGTTAACGCGGTATGCGGTATTGTTAAATAATGTTGACCAGCCAAACTAGAAGTGCGTTGATTTAGTACGCTACACTCGCGTCACCATGCTACGTAACGCGGTCGGGTAACCAAGCAACAGGCATATTTACATAATAATTAAGAATGCTAGAAACAATGGTTTACTCGAGTAATAATACTACTTAATATGCTTATCGGAAAATATAAACTCCATCCTTGTTTTTCGATACTTTCGTGGTAGGCACTTATAATTCTTGCACTTATTCATGTCATGACATGACACATGGTATTTTTGATTTTTAATAGTACGTCCTAGTTGGTGCTAGAGCTTTAGATTTTGCACCAATTCAATCGCCGGATTTTTGGTACTACATTTACAGGCCTGTCCATACGAAGTAATATATTATAATAAGTATATAATGTTGCTAAAGTGTATGCAAGTTAGAATGTGTACCTACCTACATGATAAAATGTCCAAAGCATTCAATGTATCATGGTCATAAAGTAAAAATGACACTATGTCTAAACGTATACGTATAATTCAGTAAGAATTTCAATAAGTACCAAAATGTATATATTAGGTACCTACTTATCGTGCAAATGACACGTGCATGAAATGCTTAGTGTATTAGTTGTTAAATAAAGTCAGGAGTGCTGAGATATTTTATCGATAATGGGTTTGCGTTTGATCTCAGTCTCACCTGATGTCCAGTGACGCCAAGGTCGAAGGAAATACACGCTTATTCAGAAAATGCCTACCTATTCACTCCTGCCTTGGAAACACCAAGGTTATATGATTCCGGGAATACATACCTACTCACTGAATACGTTCCACACCTTGGCAGTGCGGGAAAAAAAAAACATGTTTTAACAAAAAATATTCTCTTTAACAATTAAAAAGGCTCTAACTTAAACCTTACCACGACACCTATACACACATAGCTCACTTGAACATGAGCATTCCCCTAATGATTGTGTTGGCTTATACGAATTAACATTTACACATGCTGTTGCTTTTTCATTTTGGTACTTGGGTTATTTAAACACTTACATAATATTTAAATGTCTGTTCATAGAGCTGTTTGTAGCATAGAGGCATTCCATCTTAGTCCTCAGGGTTGGCAACGCATTTGCAGTCTTAGGATTGCATTGCAGTCTTGTGAATGCGAATGTCTATGGGCCACAGTTTCCACTTACCATCAGGTGGCCTGTGTGCTCGTTTGTCTTCTCTATGCCATAAAAAAAAAAAAAAAACCTAATTATTTAGAAACTTGTTACGGTTTACACACGCTATAGTAGGGGAGCCCACGATGCTAAATCTGGAGTTACTCGAGCGTCATAGAGACCTATTGCGTTGCGAAGCTCAGATGATGAAAATAAAAAAATGACAAATAATAATACCTTTTCATCGGTGGGGGGAACGGCTATAGATTTTCAAAAACTGTTGCAGACAATACCCGAGCGCGTCAGATATTGATATCATCCATGTCCTACGTATTTAAAAAAAATTACGAATGTAATCTGATTGTTTCCATGATGGGGGCGGTCGTACATAAGGGTTAAAAATTTAACAAAAAAAATGTCATTTAGCGCGTCAGATTTTCAAAGGGGTGCATTATGCGTGTTAAGTGAACCTAAAAAAAAGGTCTTATGTAATAATTGACGATTTGGATGTGACGCAAACTCGCGGTCATTATTGGAATGTGTATAAAAAAATCGACATTTTGAAATACTCAAGCGCGTCAGATTAAGTTAATAATAATATATGGTTCATCTTTATGCCCTAGACGTGCCTTCTCATAATCTGACGATTATCTGGAGGGATTCGCCTAATCTGTTTTCTTTTTAAATAATTGAACTTAATTAATTGAAAATCTCAGGAAACCTTATAGTTTCGCCATGTCCGTCCATCCGCAAGCTAGCTCAGAGATCCTTAGTGCTAGAAAGCGGTAATTTGGCATGAATATACATATTAATCACGCCAAGAAGTGGTAAAATAAAAAATGTTTTTAGTGTACTTCCCCTACACGTAAAGTGGGGATGTTTTTTTTTCGTCTACCCCATAGTGTGTGGGGTGTCGTTGGATAGGTCTTTCAAAATATTGCCTGTTTACTAGAACAGCTTTTGATTAAGGGATCCGTTTATGAAATATTAAGCTTTAAAGCGGTAAGTTTTTGTTAGTGTCAAGTGTCCCCCCCCCCCCTTCAGACAAAACTAAAAATACCAAAAATCTGTAAAACGTCTTCAATGAAAGCATAGCATATAGGCACCACGTAGCTGCACGCATTAAACTTTATCGATGATTTTTTGAAACTTGAACTTCTTGGAAATCGTCAGATTATATATTTTTCGTAATCCTTGAATTATTCCCTTCAAAATAAAATCAATTTTAGCAACGCCTGAGAATGTCGAGATGAGGTTTTTGTTTTTACAAGTTGGTAGCCCTCCCCCTTCTTTACGTTACTCTTAAATTGTCAGATTAGTGGAATATACACGTTTTAGTATGTAACTACGAGTAACTCACCCTACCTTAATCTGACGCGCTGGAGAATTTCAGATGATCAATTTTTTTTTACTAATCTGATCCCTTATCCTTGACGGGCGGCCATATATAAGGGGCTCACATTTGGTGGAAGTACTTAAGCGGGTACAAGGTATTCCCCTGTATATTCATCTGCCGCGCTGGAGTAAATCCCGAAATCCCCTCTTGGACTTCCCTACTACTATGGCATTTGGGTCATTCCACGGTAACACCCGAAACAGTTACTTTTTATTAGATATTCTCTCATACTTTTGATTATGCGTGTTAAACAAAAGAAAATATTATCCAAATAGTAAACCATTCCCTAGTCATTTTCCTAGTTTATTATAACAATATCGAAACAAACCTTAATAAAAGGGTGTTACGGTGGAGGGTCATTATTCGAGCGTTTCAACCGCCTCACTTTTGTGGACATATTTTGAAGAATTGGGTATATTTTGATGCCGTTTTTGGATATTTTTTACATGGCTGGTAAACTTAGATACCTAACCAGAAATGAAATCGAAATCTGCAGCCACTTCTACAAAAATGTGACCACGAAAGTGATTCCGTACAAACGCCCAAATAATGACCCTGGAATGACCCATTTGCATTTTGCCACTTGGTTATATTTACACCAGGGACCCGACCACCCATTCCCCGATAAATGCCTTTAAAATACTAACCTCTTGAAGTACAACCCACTAAAAGAATAACCCCTTTGGAAGAAATATACAACTTAGTTGTTTGTTAAACTAGCCATGACATAAGGGAAACCTACAGAGCAGCAGTAAATTGATATCCCATCAAAAACATACATGTGAAAATGCAAGCCAAGTTCAATGTTAAGAATATGCAATGTGTGTTTATCGACTTCACTGACAAAAAAAATGAGATCTAGATGGGTGCCAAGTTCCGTAGATAATCCTGATATTTATTTATTAAGAACATACCTACAACATTCTAAAATAAATTAAAAACACAATTTCTTATTTTTTCTGCTACAACAATATTTGCTATTAAGTATAACTTCTTATATTTCAACACCCAAATTATTTACACAAAGCAAATAACTTAGGATAAACTGAAGCTCAAAATCTGACTTGGCTAGTTTTTTACCAGCAAGTCAATTATTTCGAAGAGTAAAATATGACCATACAATATAAAAATACAGTAACTTGCGTATAACAAAAATATGAAAACTAGCCAAGTCAGATTTTAAGCTTCAGTTTATCCTAAGTTATTTGCTTTGTGTAAATAATTTGGGTGTTGAAATATAAGAAGTTATACTTAATAGCAAATATTGTTGTAGCAGAAAAAATAAGAAATTGTGTTTTTAATTTATTTTAGAATGTTGTAGGTATGTTCTTAATAAATAAATATCAGGATTATCTACGGAACTTGGCACCCATCTAGATCTAATTTTTTTTGTCAGTGAAGTCGATAAACACGCATTGCATATTCTTAACATTGAACTTGGCTTGCATTTTCACATGTATGTTTTTGATGGGATATCATTTATTTTTGTCAAATAAGTTGGCATGCGTTTCAATAAACAAACATTAATTACTGAGTAGTTCCGGTGAATCTGTGATCTTCATTCATCATCATCAGTTTTACTTCACCAAATAGTGCTTTTCAAAAGCATTATGCACGAGTTAATATATGTATGCTATATACTCGTATATATATACAAAATACCCAAATCGATATAGCTATACCCAAATTATTTGAAGAGTTCCCTCAATTTCTCCAGGACCCCATCATCAGATTCTGACCTGGTGACATTGGGACCAATCAAACAGTGTGCCCTTTTAAACAAAAAAAGAATTTTCCAAATCGGTTAATAAATGACGGAGTTCTGAGGTAACTAGCATAAATAATAAAATAAAATAATAATAATAATAAAACTTATAAAATCACTGTTTTCAGATTTTTTTATTTGTATACGCATAATTACCCATCTGTATGCCAAATTTCAACCTTCTAGGTCACCTGGAAGTGGGTTAGGTTTTTGATGATTAGTCAGTCAGTCAGTCAGTCAGTCAGTCAGTGGTAAAAATGCCGATTTTTAGACGTTTATATCTCAATAACCGTTTCACTTTTATTTATGAAATTTAGGGTTCTAGTTGATCTAAAGGGTTTTAATACATATACCAAATTTCATGTTTTTATGTTAAGTAGATTTGGAGTTATTGAGGGGTCAAAAGTGGCTCCAAACGGTTCGTGTAAATAACACACGGCTGCGCTCGCCAGTTCCTTTTTCTTGAACTTGGCTGGACACGCTACCGCGTGTCTAGATCCCTCTTATTGCATAACCAAATATAAGGGTAACTCTTAAAAATAGCGCTTAAAAAGCCAATAGAACGGCTTTTTATAAGGGTAACCCTTATAAATAGCGCTTGAAAAGCCAATCGAACGGCTTTTTTTAAGTTAAAGGGATATTGGTATCACTCAAAATATAGCGCTACAAAAGCAAAACCGAGCAGGACTTACACGAAATGGATTTGCTAAGGGTAACCCTTATAAATAGCACTTTAAAAAGCAAATCGAACGGCTTTCAAGCGATAGGTAAGGCTTTTCTAAATAAATCCTTATAAAAACCCATTCGAAACCACTTAAATGGGATAGCGGGCCGGTCCCTGATTTACACTTACGTATTTAAACGTCACTACATTTAAACTCATAGGTGTTCATTTTGACACTCACTTTATGACCATTAAACAATATCTCCAGTGGACATTTTGTCACGTTGACGACTCAGTCCCGAAATGATAGCTTAACTTATAATGCCGCGAGTCGTTAGAAGGAGGTACCTACTGAGTGATACAGAGCTATATCACGCTATACGGCGATTTTTTTTTGGCGGTGTCTACGACGTCACGTCAGTCGCAGAGGGTTAAAGTACAAAAAAATATACGTTGATCTAGCCTTTCAAATAAGTAAATGAACCTTTAAAAATGAACATTTGTAAAATATTTGCATAAAAACGTGGCATATATTTCGAAGCTATGATACACATCAATAAATCACAAAATGACGGTACAATAGTAACATGCAGTAGACAAGTACATAGTTAACGTCAATTTTTCACCTGAACACGGAATATAGAAATACATTGACGAACACAGCCGCTCTAAACAAAAGTAGGTACCAGAAGTAGGTAGAGGGCTAAAATTTGCTAGGTACCAGATCTATTTATCGATGTTTGAAAACAGCCCGCTTTTCTGAAATGTATAACAGTTCTACAATCGCTATATTATTTTTTTAGATGTGGTATTCCACGGGTAGTACTTTGTATCAACTCATTAAGACGGTACAAGGGTTAATCTCTACTTTTGTAAAAGGGCCGAGGGTATATAGCAGTGTTTTTTAAAAACCTGTGGATCACGAACACTTGGGCGGCTGCCAAGTTTTATTTGAAAATAAAATTGAAACTTCGTACCTATTTGAAATTACTGACACAGTTCTTATACGGACATCTATTGTTTTGACTTGTAAACAGGCCGCTAATTCAAATACATTGAAATTCACTGGTTAGGAACGACTAAAGATTAAAAAAAAACTGAACCTCCGTTTTGTGTTCAATATAAACCACTACAACATTCACAAATATAGATATTGTTTTGAAACATTGTGAAATTGAGACCCTGATTCCTCTTTTTATGATATTGTCCTTTGACCAAAAACATTAAGAAAGTACGAGCATGTGGAATTTACTAATAAATAAGAGTAATATAATTATAATTATCATCATTTCATCAAGACTAATTCAAAATCTTTCATTTTTCGGTTCATATGGGATTTTAGAATGTAAATGCTGTCTAATTAAAAAAAAACTTCAATATTTCAGGAATGTTCAACATTTGGCATGTAGCTGATAAGGTAGCGGCAGTTGCCCGCAAAGAGCTGTTTTATGTGTGGCCGTTTGGCCTGGCAGCGTACCTGTGCGGAGTCGTGTTCATCGACAGGAACAACGCTAAAGATGCGTACAAACAGTTGCAAGTTACGTCTGAATTAATGGTCAAAAACAAGGTAAATATTGTTCATGACATGATCATTATAAAATCAGGATTTTAAATAATCAGGTGTTTGTTATAAATATCTGAATATCCGACATTAGATATAAGTAATAAAATAATCTATCTAATATGATAATAATCAATGCACAATTAAAACATACGATTCACCTAACCTTGTTTACATGGTTTACAAGGTTTACAAGTTCCACTGATGGCTTTATTAATACTAATAACCGGCTAAGTTTGATTGCGGCTCGGGGTGCGCCAAAGTTCACATGTTTTTCGACTCCCTTTATCGTGCGTCCGAAAATGTTTCTTAGTAAGCTTGATAATCACTGTCCATAACAGGTCTCTCTTATTAATGACCGTTACTCCGTAATATTTAAATTCATATATTTTCTAAAAATGACTGTTACTTACACTGTGGATTTTATTCATAAACATTTTTTTGGCGAAGAATTACTGACTGGATTGAAGTGAAGTTGCTGACTATACCATGGGTTTGCTGTAGCCAGCAAGCAAAGCGAGCAAGCCAGATTTGTCAGGGCAAAAGTGACTCGTTCGGTATTTTATTTAACAGGGCAAAATATGTATCTGCTTTTAACGAGCAATAATATTATTAAAAATATAACTTTTGATTTATAACAATTTTACTAAAAACCGAATTATGTAAAGAGATAATCTATGTAATGCTATTATTATGCCAAGATTAGAAAACCATACTCTGTTATGAACACCGATAGTACAGTCGCGGAACGAAAAGGTTGACCAGTTTTCAAATAAATTTATTTACGCGTTGCAAGCACATGTTACCTTTTTAAACTATGTAACAGACGAGAGAAATAATATTGAACCAATAGTGGCTGTTGTTTATACGTGACCATAGCAACACTTTTGTACCGACCAATAAAGACTTGAGTTCAGTTTGAACCATCATCGGTGGCTGTTGTTTATACGTGACCATGGTAACCATGTATCTGTGGGCCCTGTAGTGAAATGACGGAATGTGTCATACTCGGTCGATAAGCAGATACTGATAATTTATACTGAGCAAGCAAAATCAGATCTTAAGGTGGTCAACCTTCTCATTCCGCGACTGTACAAAAACATGAAGTAAGTAATTCGGAAAAGTGATGAATCTGACTACACATCGTAAAGTAGTAGGGCAAAATTTCGGGCAAAAAATTTCACACCCTAGGCTCGCGCTGTGTTTTTATTTGGTAAAGATAAAACATTCATATCGAAATATTATAATCAAAGAGCGGAATTCTTCATAGCAAAAATCAAACTGTCAAGAGGGATTGACCTAACTGTTTTATCGACTTATCGATGTTACGGAATAATATCGCATTAGGTATCCATAATAAACTTAAAAGATTATTCTGTAACATTTGACCTCTTTGATAAGCAACTTGCGTCTCCATATTAAAGTAAATCATGTCAACGTCACATATGTCATTTATGTCACTTGAGTTTTCATGAGTGATTTCCGTGCCGTGCTACTAAAATGGTTAATCCTAAAAGAAAAACAATAAAAAAATGGATATAGAAAATAAAGAATAAGATTTCTTTTATACACCGTGTTTTTTTTTATTTACGATAACTTTAAGGGAACGTTCTTTAGGTCAAATAAAGTTAATTTCCCAAAGACAGACAAATGATAACTCTTACGGTTTTAAAGATATTTAATTTTTAAATTTAATCAGTTAATCACGTTGAACTAGTATAAAAGGCTCTTAATTGATAACAACAATTTTCTTTTAATTCTTATGAGTAAAGAGTTTCCAATTGTTAGGTTTGTATACGCGTCCATGGAATTAGTAACTAACGTACATCTGGAAGGTGCACTACACCGATAACGCGAGCCGAAAGAAATGTACTAAAGCTTACTGCGTCCCTTTCTAAAGGTGACCATATTTGAATTGCAATTTACGGACAAATTAATTTTACAAGCCGGTAGGGCAGTAAACGAAACAATATTTACTTATTGAACTGATTGTTTTCAAAATCGATATCTGTGGATCTGTAGATCTGACAACTAATCCGTTGACAAATTGAGGAAAAGTAGCCGCCACCTTGAACTTTTTAGTTATTCAACTGATTGTCTCCAAAATCGATATCTGGGCATCTGTGTGGTCTCTGACAACGAATCCGTGGATAGACTGAGAAAAAGTAGCTGCCGTCTTGAACTTCTTAATAAGAGCAAGTACAACCATATACAAGCATTGAAAGATGTCAAACAAAATCTAGTATTAAGTTGTCATTCAAGTGTCAATTTCGAATTATAGGAGACCACACAGAATACACAGATCCACATACAGGTACATTTCTTTCGGCTCACATTATCGGTGGAATGCACCTTCCAGATGTACGTTATTTATTACTTACTAATTCCATGGTCACGCCAACATTGACATATTTGACACTCACTATTAGTTAACTCTAAAGGCCCTTTTAGAATGATCAAAGATATAACATTCAATTACTTTGTTCTAAACAGAGAAAATATTATATCTAATCTACCAATTAGTTTCTATGGATATACCTAGTAATATGCCGAAGTTATCGTAAATCAAAAAAAACACGGTGTATAGAAAATTAAAAAAAAAGTATTTTCTGTTTTATTCTTTACTATTATACTAAAATACAGTGGCGGTCAGCTAATTAGGGACACCGTTAATTTGTTTGTATGTATATCCAAAAGCCTGATTTAATTACTTTAACTTTGTTTCGTTAATTGACAAAATTATTTATCGATAAGTCGATAAAACAGTTAGGCCAATCCCTCTGACAGTTTGATTTTTGCTATGAAGAATTCCGCTCTTTGATTATAATACTTATTCTACAGCGGTAAGGATCCCTCGGTGCGCGAGCCTGACTCGCACTTGATCGGTTTTTTTAAGTATTGTACAAGGCAGCATAAGACCGTAAGACCGTTTTATACACCGTGATTGTAAATAAGTTTTGATTTGTTTTGAAAGCTCCATCCGTCTCAGAGCTTGAAACTGGCTATTAGGTTTAAAATTAAAACAGATCAAGTCAACACTCAACAAGGAACCCATATAGTTTAGCCCGGATCCCTTTGACTGCTATACATATCGTTGGTCATAATGTATTGTTAGTCATACATTTTTTTGTCATAACTTCTTTCAGGCTGAAGTTACAGTTTTATATAAACGTTTATCGTGTAGATTCGTTAGGTTAGGTTAGGTTAGTTTTATAAAAATCCTGAAAAAATAACCGTGTCCTGAGAAAAATGCATTATGACTTGCGAAAATTATGACTTAAAACACATTATGACTAAAAATAATTATGGCAGTCAATAGATACCCAGTTTAGCCATATAGTGTCGTCGTCCTTTCCTCCGCACTACAAGCTAAACCGTAGCAGAATACGTAACAAACTCAAAATATATTTTTTTACGACTAACTAGGAAGGGTACCCAACTGTCCGACTCCGATTTGATTCATTTTGATATATGTTATAGAGTAGTCTAAAATAACGGACACGTATTTGCCGCAAGTGTCGACGCTTGAATCCAAATAATAATACCTACTTATAATTAAACTTGAAGGGCCAATACTTTTTATTTTTAATTTCTTAGAGGTTTTTTTTCCAAACTGCTTTGAGTCGGGGGTTTTGTAATTATTATTTTTTTGTAGCGGGGACGGCGCCCTCGAGTCACCCTACCGATGCCGCTGCCCCCAGAACTAGTGTAAAGGACTCCAGTTCTGGGAGTCCTTTTCATTACGATTCGAACTCAAATGACGAGGCTCGACTCAGTACATAGGTCTCCCTTTATTGCAGAACTTCCAACCAAGCAAGTCGCGCGAAATAAGCGAGTCCCGCATAGCACTTTTTCTGCGTTCTTATCCTTAGGTATTACGAGCCGTTTGAGCCTACCTCACCTTCAACGATGATACTTACAATACAGTTCTTAGTACGGCGGTGTAGCTCATTTAGCTGTTATTATATCATATTATTTTGCATTTAGTTACATTTTGTACTATTCATTAAATTTCAATTGGTACAATAAATTTTCGCTGTTACGAGGGCTGCACTGAAAGTTTCGGGAATCTAATACTTAGAAACATATTTTTGACACATATCATACCTTTTTATAATCTCTAGAGTTTCATTATTTTAACACACTGGCCACATAGAAAAAAAAAGCGGTTCGGTTTCAATTGTTTTTTGAAGTCGTCGAGTCGCTGCTGAAAATGGAATTGTCCCGTGAAAATTTAAGAGCTATGATTTATTACGACTTTAAAAGTGGATTATCACAAAAACACTGTGGAGACCGGATGATTGTTACTTTTAGTAATGAAGCACCTTCAAAGACGACAATATACAGGTGGTATGCAGAATTTCAACGTGGCCGTCTATGCCTCAAGGACGACGTGCGTGAAGGTCGACCAAAATCGGCAGTCACGCAAGAAAACGTCGATGCTGTGCGTCAGCTGATAAAGGAAGACCGACATGTGTCATATCGGGAGATTCAAGAGTGTTTGGGCATTGGAATGAGTCAGATACAAATCATTTTACAGGAACAATTAGGCGTGCGAAAGTTATTTTCCCGTTGGATCCCTCACTTGTTGTCTGAGGAGCAGAAAACGACTCGTGTCAATTGGTGCCTCAGAACTTTGAATAAATTCAACGGAGGAAGCTCAAATGCAGTTTTTAGCATTGTATCTGGTGACGAGTGTTGGATATATGCATATGAGCCTGAAAATAAAAACCAATCTCGAGTATGGGTCTACGAAGATGAGCTCAAGCCGACAAAAGTTATTCGTTCTCGCAGCACGGCCAAAAAGATGGTGGCTACGTTTGTCTCCAAATCGGGTCACGTGGCTACTATTCCTCTTCAAGATCGTAGAACGGTCAATGCCGATTGTTACACCACTATTTGTTTGCCGAGTATCTTTGCTGAACTCCGAAAAAAAGCCCTAGTCGCCGCATTATCCTTCACCACGACAATGCCAGCCCTCACACCGCTCGGAAAACAACTGAGTACCTGGACGGTGAAAAAGTCGAATTACTGGAGCATCCTCCATACAGCCCCGACTTAAGCCCCAATGACTTTTTCACATTCCCCAAAATTAAGGATAAGTTGCGTGGTCAGCGGTTTCAGACGCCGGAAGCAGCATTGGAGGCTTTTCAAATGGCCATTTTGTCGACCCCTACTTCAGACTTCAATAAGTGCTTTAATGACTGGTTTGATCGCATGGAAAAGTGCATAAAATATAAAGGAGAATACTTTGAAAAACAATAAAAATACTTTTATTCAATTTAACTGCATATTTTTTTCTATTCCCGAAACTTTCAGTTTGACCCTCGTAGACCAGGAGCCGTATTGTGAATCTAGCCCCGTGTCTTATTTGGAAACTAATAGTCGCAGTAAAAGACACCAGTTTTTTCAGACTCAAGCTACAGAGAAAACTCGACTCGCTGGACACGCTCGAGTCCGACCTGACTCGGGACTCTGAGTCTTCGAGTTCACCGAGTGGTCTATTAAGCCCCGACTTAAGCCCCAATGACTTTTTCACATTCCCCAAAATTAAGGATAAGTTGCGTGGTCAGCGGTTTCAGACGCCGGAAGCAGCATTGGAGGCTTTTCAAATGGCCATTTTGTCGACCCCTACTTCAGACTTCAATAAGTGCTTTAATGACTGGTTTGATCGCATGGAAAAGTGCATAAAATATAAAGGAGAATACTTTGAAAAACAATAAAAATACTTTTATTCAATTTAACTGCATATTTTTTTCTATTCCCGAAACTTTCAGTTTGACCCTCGTAGACCAGGAGCCGTATTGTGAATCTAGCCCCGTGTCTTATTTGGAAACTAATAGTCGCAGTAAAAGACACCAGTTTTTTCAGACTCAAGCTACAGAGAAAACTCGACTCGCTGGACACGCTCGAGTCCGACCTGACTCGGGACTCTGAGTCTTCGAGTTCACCGAGTGGTCTATTAAGTGAGTCGAGTCTACAAAATTAGGACTCCAGAACTCGAGTCTTTTAGAACACTACCCAGAACCCTTTGCGGCCTCAGACTTTCACGGCTAACCGCTATATTGGTTTGGTTATAGCAAGTAAAGATTCGATATATTAAAGGCTGATGATTATTAGAACGTGTATTAATGTTGTAGAAGTAGAAATTATAAAAAACTAGTTAAGAGCATTTAACTTATGGTGAGCGAAGATTATGGAAATTATAACAAGCAATCGAATTTATAGCTACTAAATGATTATAGCAAATTAATTTAGAAGAAGTGTAATTATAGGCATGATTTTATAGCAAATAAGAGGATAAGTACCGTTCTAACAGACCGTGCGCGCTTCGACACCTCGCTTCGCAGCTCGTTTTCCAAAAGGTTGGATAAATCGGTTCAGTGTATTAACTATCTCCATAAATGTATATTACTTTTGATATTTTGCAAGGATATCTTTAACTCTGGACATTTCGTAATGTGTGTTACCTTTATTATTGGTACTTGGGTTAATCAACTCTTTGTTGTCGCTCGTTGTCATGGTGACGATAGGTCTCCTGAGTCACTCTAATACTATTCAATGGATATAAGATAAGTTCACTATAAATCTGTTTTGTTGGCAATTCAAAACCCATTCTTTCATGGCTTTCTCCTGAGTGTGCTAGAAGTATATAAATTATTACGTATTTTCTAAGAGACTATCACTTGTCTCCTGGCTTACGGGACAGTACCTATATTAATAATAAAAAGATGAACACCCACTTAACAAAATATATGAATACCTATTTATACGTACATATTCACAACTCGGGTATAAACGTACACGTAAATCTCACAAAAAATGCCACTAGCGGGATTCGAACCTGATAGCCTCTGCACAGTCGCATCAGTCGACTGCACTGCCGCTGGACCAGATAGTGTCAACGCGTTTGTAAACATATCTTGAACTTGAATTTTTCAGACCAAGATTTGGCTGTTTCCTGAAGGCACTAGGAACAAAGACTTTACGAAACTGTTGCCGTTCAAGAAAGGCGCGTTCAACATCGCTGTGGCGGCGCAAGTGCCCATCATTCCTGTCGTGTTCTCGCCGTACTACTTTATTAACAGGCCGAAGTACATCTTTAATAAAGGTATGGTTTACCCTACGTTAATAACTTACTCGTATTTTGGTTACTAGAATATTTAAGAGTGACGAATATTTTTTAACACTACACCGAGCGTCCAGTGGCGCCCTCATTACTATAATTGCGTTTTCTAATAAATTCAAGTATTGTCTTGAAATCGGAGAATGGATTTTTGTTTTACAAATGAATACACAATTCAAGGGGTAGGTATATGACATAAACATAACTTAATAGGAATTTAACTAATGTCTAGTTTCAAATAGCAAGCCAAATGACGACATTCGACTTGTTTTGTCTATACATTGTCGTTGACACACCAGTCCTTTAAAATGTCGACGGTCATTAATCAGTAATGTAAAACAATTACGCAGTCGAAGCTTTGTAAGTTGATTTTAGAAGCAGACTGGAACAAGGTAGCGGCGGAGTAGAAACGGGCTGTTAATAATATGGGTCCGAACCTCAAGAGAAAAATCGGAACTCAATGTCTGTCCGTCCGTCCGTCACAATCGATTTCTTTTTTATGTAGCGAGTTTTTTTATAGCTTTTGAATGTACCTATAACTATAACCTTGAACTATTTATGGTATTATAATGATGTAGGGCTAATGTAGGGTACTTTATACAGTACCTACGGGCCAATAATATCCTTATATGGCCTTTGTACTTACATCTCATACGATTACCTGCAAATATGACTTACCAAAATTGATAACTACTCGTAATCAAGAACTAGTTGACCTATTGCTATTATTCAATTCGTTAGCTGATTAAATAAGGTTCAAAACGGTTTGTACATATCGTAGATTTCACGGAGGAAGTATTTTAAACACCATTGCCGACGAGCTGATACAAAATTTACGAGATTTGTATGAACGCGTCAGTGATGGTTTTTGAAAATGAAATGGTTTTAATACATTCTTTACATAAAATGAAATAAAATGACCGGCGGTAAGTCACACCAGCTTTTTTTTGGGTTGGTTAGGGTATTATATCGGCACTTTTTAACCGACTTCAAAAAATAAGGTGGTATGTTCCAATGTTTTTTATGTATAGTTGTGATCATTGGAGCTGGCCGAGTCCGGCTTAGTTGGTTAACAAAGCCATTATCATTTATTGTAAAGTGTGGCCGCAAAAATACGGTTAGAAATAGAAAGTAGTAACTGCAAACACCTTGACACGGAAAGCGTCTTTAAGTCTTAGATAAGAAGGTTCAAATTAAAAAGAAGGGCATATTGATATTGATACGTTTGTATTTGGAACAGCAGTCAAGAACACTAGACGACTTGCAAGTGAATACAGTACCAAACACGACTTGATACTTGAAAACTACATAAATAATGTTTAGAGATAAAGTAAAGCACCCGTTTACAAATGTTTACATGTTTGTACAGGTAGGGAAATATTATTAAAACTTTCACTTTTGTGTAATGAGTCACCATTGTGGAGGGGTTGTTTACCTGGCGTTGTTTGTTTGGCGGAAAGAAGTCAGTCGCTTATGTGATGTTATTTGTGACAATCATACCTAATCTATTGTTTCTGTTTCGACATTGGATGGAATTTCACGACCTGGGCTTTGTTTATTATTTATTTTAATGTACAGTTTGAAGTTTATGTTTAATTCTTTACATTAATTATCCGGTTTCTTTTATTTTATATTTTATTTTATTTAGACGATTTTATTATTTATGTAAAAATATTTTTTGTGTCTGTATATAACAATATTTTTCAAGTATCAAACCTAGTAGTCATCCTTTACTTCGTCATGCGTCTGAACTGTTGATTTAAACATTAAGTTGTTAACACCAATGCGTCCTTCGTTTTAATTTGAACCTTATTTCTATAAAATTAAGGCACTATGAGATTAAAATATCGGTTGCAGATAGCCGCTTTCAAATCAAAGCAATTGTGGAGCGTGAACAGTACAATGAACACAATGGCTTTGTTTGACTGATGGGTCTACGAGATGAGACTCGGCCAACTCCAATGATCACAACTATATGTTCACCGATTTCTCTGTCAATTGTACCGATCTTCAAAAATCTTTTTTTGTTTTATATGTTAAATTTTAAGTTATAAATTTTTGTGTGTTACTCTGTAGGGTTTTTGTAAATATGGCCCTTGTTGCTAGAAATAAAGATATTTTATCTATAATATTCTATTCTATTTCTGCCATCGGAACTCCTTAATGGTACCTTTTTCAAGGGTGGCTATAAGATATCTCAATTAAGGTTGGGCTACTATCTGCGGCACACAGAGACGTAAATTAAATTTAACGCTTGTTTAGTGACGTGTTGTCTTATTCTATTCCAATTGCAAAGAAAGTGACAACAGCTACTTTTATCAAGCATTAAATTTAATTGACGTCTCGGAGTGTGGCAGTATAACGAAGTAAATTTAATTGTTTAAATATGTCTATGACTTTCCCTCGGCGTTGCTCGTGGCGAGCTTGATATGTGTTAAAGTTTCATATTAATTAAGAAGTGGGGCTATGTAACAGCTTATTATGATCGCTAAAAAGTGTAACAAAATATTTAAGAATCAAAAACCCGCTTTCAAAGAGCCCTAATATACCTTATTTAAAAAAAAATAGGGCGTCCCACAATATTTTTAACCAAAAGCCGACTTCAGTTGGAATGACCTTTTTTTTTTAACAACCTCTTTATTACCTACCATTTTATCTCAACCAATTTATTACCTACCATTTTAAAAAAAGTTACTTTTTGCGTGTTTGAAGGAGATTTTTTGTTTTTTTAATCCCTGACGCTAAAAAGAGCGGTGTTATAAGTTTGACGTGTAAGTGTGTGTGTGTGTGTGTGTGTGTGTGTGTTTGTCTGAGTGTCTGTCTGTGGCACCGTAGCTCTTAAAACGGATAAAAATATTTGAAAGCAGTTTTTTTAATTTGGAAAAGTTTAACAAGCGTGTAATAAAAAATTCGACGTCGAAAATTAAACGTCAAAGGACCTCTAAGTAAATGAAATAATATAAAATACCCCAGCTACTTAGCGGTGCCCCGACGTTTCGAAGCTTGAATCAAAATATTAATACCTACTTATAGTTAAAGTTATAGTTATAGGGCCAATACTTATTATTTTTTACTTTTTAGTCTTTTTTTACAGACTGTTTTGAGTCGGGGTTTTTCCTACTTTTTTTTTAAAATACTTTTATTGATGATACATTTCTTACACAAAGGTAGGAAGTTGGCTTAAACCCCCATTAGATAAGCACAATTACGCCGTTCCGCCTTTTGCACGCTGATGCGAAATCCTTGTGAAGGTCATTGGATGTGAGAAATGCTTTGAAACCTAATAATTGCTAAAATCTGTAATTTCTTGAAATTTCAAGGCAAGTCGAGTAACGCAATTACCATCCGGAAACGGCTTAAAAACATTGAGACAAAGACTTCGTTATGATAACAAAAAAATGTTCAATATGCTCGATTAAAACCAAACTATAGTGGTTTCAACGCATGATGTGATGAGGCGCCCTCTAGTCATTAAGTCAACTGAAATAACTTTGTCTGGTTTGAAAACAATTAACTATTGTCTATTGGCACTTCATGACTTCCTTGAGACTGGATTAAGGGCATAGAAACCGAAAATTGAATAAAATTATTATTTCGGAAAAAACTTAATTAACTCGCTGAACATTGTTTGTCGTAATTTACAAATTACACTTATAATAGAAAGAATACAATACAATACCCCTGAACATAATATACTAGCTGTTGCCCGTGACTCCGTCCGCGCAGAAAAACAAAACGTAGCCTATGTCAGCAGGGATAATGTAGGATCCTAATGGTGAAAGAATTTTTCTAATCGATCCAGTAGTTTATGCGACTGTTGCATAATGAGAGGCTTTAAAACACGAGTTTAAACGAAAAAATTACAAAGTACTTAGGTACAAATAAAAACGTGCATGTAATAGTAGTTTGTGCAACTGATGAATAATGAGCATACCCCGGCCGGCGAGAGCAAAAATGCGTTGACAGCTTAATAGTGCGAGGACACACTTTGGTCGTTGTCGATAAAAACAACACGATGTACTGGACCACCGTTATGATATGCAGAAGTATTAATTATTGTTGTAAACAAAATTAAAACCAAGTGATTGTATTTATTCAGTATTTTATGTAATTTTCGTAATATACAATTAGCATTTTTTCTAAATTTTCTGATTTTAAACTCCTTCGCCTTGGCGATAAAATCCATTTCATCCAACTAAAGGACCGTTCTAAATCTACTGTAGTAATCGGAGCAAAACGAAATAATTCATAGTGATTATGAATTTGTTCTGTATTAGGTAGTTCCACTTCTCTGCCAGATATCAAACATTCCCGTGAGTATGATAAATTGATTATAATTGTAATCAGTTTATTGAAATAGTATATAAGCTTAAAAATAATAATTGTGCTTATTTAAATGTCGACTATTCTATCGACATCCATATGTCGATAGAATAGTCGATATTTAATTAAGCACTAGGAGCAGAAGCATTTTTGCTCTCGCCGGCCGGGGTATGAATGAAAGGCCTTAAGACACGAGTGTGACAGGATCCCACGAGTGTTCTAAGGCCTAATTATGTACTGTTGCATACACTACTTTATCTTCACACATATAAGTACTCTAAGATGGGTTCAGAACCCGTAAAGAAATGACCTGCAATGCTACTACTAACCAAAATAATACAATAAAAAATAAACTTGAGCATATACAGAAACATTATTATTACAATCAAACAACAAACAAAACACTTTTCACAATCGTACTTTAGTAACAGCAAAAAACCAACAAGCAAATGACATCAATAATGGCGGCAATTCGATCCTCCGTGAACACGAATGTTTTTTTTTAATTATAGACAAACGAATGAAGTCCCTATTCTCAAGTCACTCGAGATCAAATGTCCTGCGGTTTATATTAAATAAACATACTGAATTGACATTTCGAGTCGATAACTGTTTTAATATCTATGAATACTAGAATAGAGACCCTCTTGAGTTTTGACAGCTGTTCCAAATTTAAACTCATAACCAGTAGAGATAAACTACGATAACATGGCACGCCCCTCCAAAATATAAAACGGTTGGATGTATTTGTGAATGTATTTATAAAGTGTCACAAAGATTCACATTACATGTGTGCGTGCTGAGATGGCAGTCAAACAAAAGAAAATAGTCGGATTAGTTGCTTGACTTGTGGTGTCACTAATAAACTCATTGCCTAGCAGCATGACGCTGCACTAGCGCACTCTATGAAACTAACACGTGCGTTGTGTCTAGGGTTTGCAATATTCGTTCAATTTTAGTATTCGAATAATACGAATATTTAGATTTCCAACATTCGAATATTCGTGTATTTCGAATAATTCGAATATTTTTGAAAATTAAACAAAATAATGATTCTAAGTTGTGTAATTGTAAAATATGTGATGTTAATTTAAAATGTAATGACCTTACAATTCAAAAAAACATTTATGGTATCTTCTCCAGATACCTAGCATGTAGCCGAACTTGCTAGCTCCCTAGCTCGCTACCCTTTTACCAATTACGGTACGGTATTTAGTTCTTTTTAGGGAGTTTGATTTTGGCAAGGATAAAGCAAAATAGGTAATATACAGTATGTAAACTTACTAAAACCATCTCTTTCAACCAGTTGCTAGGCTAGTTGAGTTAAGTGTTTTACCACATTTTTTGCTAGTGTGTGTCGAATATTTTTAATTTTATCATTGCATAAAAATTATAACATCTCACCTTTTTCAAAGTCGGTTAACCCTAAAAGTATCATCCCATGTGTAATGTTTACATCGTTGTTCAGTGCCCATTATAAAACCCGTATGTAATGTTTTCATCGTAACAGATTATTGAACTTGCGTCCAGTGCATTCTTTATTTAAATTAGAAAAAGTGTTAACATTTCAATAATTTATATACCCCAACCTTATCTATCGCCTAGACATGCTCGGGTTCAAATAAATGGTTTTAGTAAGTTTACATACTGTATTGTTTGTCTTACATTTGTAGTTATTTTTAATATTTAAATCTATTTCCACGAACTCGTTAATATGGCGGATAATTAATCCTGGCATTTTGTTAAAGTTTTGCTAAGGTAAATAATTACAGACAAATTTGTGCACTATTCGAAATATTCGTTTTATTCGAATAATGAATATTGTCGAATTCGAATAACATTTATGGCGAATAATTCGAATAATCGAATATTCGAATATTCGAATTGCAAACCCTAGTTGTGTCGCGCGGCTGGCTGTATAATGATTAGTTGACCAACAAATCTGGTAACAAGTGACATTTTAAGAGTATTGATTGCAAAAAAAAATGTGTTCAAATATTGAAATTGAATTTACTCTAATATTTGCGTGCTTATTTTTTTCAATATAAGCTGAAACCTTTGTTTTATAGGTATATATTATTTTATTGCTTAGACATCAAAACCATTAATAAAAATACGTAATCACACGTAGGTAATTTTAAGATAAAAAAATGAAAATAAAGTTTTATAAACCCGACTACATTTTTTGTTATTGTTATTAAACAGGTTTATTAATTTAATGCTACTATATTCGTATACATATATTTGAGATGGTCCCGATGGTTACATTAACAAACCTTGACCTTGACCTTTCAAATGATACCTATATTGTAATAATTAGAAGACTTTTTTTGTTGACATAAATAATTGTCATTTTTGCCATTGTTGTTATTTAAATTTTAACAATTTAGGTAGCCTATGTCACCCGGGATGGTGAAAGAATTCTAACGATACCACACACAGTTAAATCGGCTCAGGCGTTTAGAAGTTATGGTGGAATAAAGAATCGTAAGATACATACATACATGAACCCTGAAAACATTACACTCCTTTTTTTGGGCAGTGGTGCAAAAATTACAAAAAGTTCAAATTCTTAATGCTTTGGAATTAGTAATTAGAATTTTCTTCATCGCTGTCATAGGAGCTTGATGTGTCATTTTCAGAATCGGATTTTCCTACGTGAATAATAAATTCTTGTCCATCGTCGTAGTCTTTCCAGTATTTGGATTCCGTCTCCTCTACATGTCTGCAATGCAAGTGTTGGTCCACATCGTGCAATCGATCACATCAAGACGCTCATGCATGAAGATCTCATGCTCATGATTTCATAATCGATGTGTAGTTTTGGTCTACATTTTTATTTGCCACATAATTTTTTAATACCCCCCAAATTTTCTCAATCGGGTTCAAATCGGGATGATAGGGATCCCTCCCGCTCCCGCCTTAAAATATCACAGTTATATTGTTTAGCTTCTCCATCAATGGCGTAATTTCTAGACCACTCTTTGTTTTTTAAAATTATATCGTAGAGTTCGATGTTTTTCATGTTTTCCTCGAAGGCGATGTTTTTATTTCTTAGCCAATCTTTCATGGCCGCTTTGTTGCTGTTGGAGGTATATTGTCGTGATAGTAGCCAATCAATCAAAAATAAAAAAACAATCAAATAAAAAAAAAAATCAATCAATTGCCTTAAATATTTATAGCGGAGCATTTTAACGTCATGTTTTTCAACAAGCGCTTGACGATTACCTTCGGTAGTTTTCCACCTTTGCCTTAATCATGAAGTATATGTACAACGTAATGTCTCCAAACATCCATCAAAATTTATTTTTTCAGTGAGCACCCTTTTTAGAGCTTTTAACGTGGGGAATTGTTTATACTCTCTATGAAAGTTACTGATAGTATGCCTTATTACCCCTTTGTCAAATGCATCGATGTCACGCTTGAAACGTTTGCGAGGATTTTTAATTGTACGCGGTGATCTCTTGCCTGTGCCAGTTGCATTACATTTCGCTTTTTCTTTGAGAATTCTCGATACAGTCCTTTCACTAACTCCCACAGCTTTTGAAGTTCTCCATCTAGCGTCTGTCAATCGCTTAACCCCATTTTCAGCCTCATACTTCATGTGTTGGTATACTGTGGCTATCACTTCTCTTGCCTAAAATATATAGAAAAGAGTTTTACATAAACAAAAATAAAACTCCATCATAACGTTACGTAAATGTATTGTTAATATTTGGCCGTTGGACGAATCTGTGTACTCCTACAGAAAGGTATAAGCAGGTCCGGAATAAAAATAAGCATACGATAAATTTGTTTCAAACGAATTCTTCTTGGTAATAAGTGGTCTACTTAAGGGGCTACCCGGCGTATTTTAGCGATTTTCAAGTCGATTCAAATAAGCCAAAATGTAGTACAAAAATCTGTAAAAAACATATATTTAAGCTTGGCATTTGTTCTTTATTTTTCACGGAAAAATATTTCGCAAATGTTTATATTTTAAGAGTATAATAATTTCCCGTGAACCCTTTTCTCGATCTATAATCCATTATAACTGCCTAATTATGCGATATTTACACATGAGACTTAACTTATAATTGGAAAATAATGTGAACTTTAATTTGGCCGGATGTTTTTTTAATTGATTCTGTAGTTTTTGAGAAAAATAAAATATTAATGTTTGCGCGCTAATCCCCACTCCCGGGTCTCTGCGGGGGCGACGGGCGGCATACGCCGCTTGGCCGTCGAACGGGGAACCCGTGCCGCTCGGAGCCACGCGCGACATGGCGACATGGCGACATCTAACGGCAAACCATGTACCACCAACTCGCCAGCGCCAACAGCGTCACAACGTCAGACAGCGGAACTAAACTGTTCTACAACGCGCAAGCGAAATTTCAACAGTCAGTTGATATATGTAGCACTTCCAACTTCATCCCAATGGACTTTGGTCCCCAGGCATAACACCCGCCTGGAGAGAGATTTCTCTATTGCCCTCTCTAACTACATTGGTGACCCTCGACAATGGACAATTACGCAACCTGACGACCTTCCAAGCAAATGACGCAGAGTCTCACAGCAAGCCGACTTACCCGCACTGTGCACCAACTAGCATTCTGTCATAACTCTATGCCTGGTGTCTACAGTGTGCAAACACTACTCTCACTCAACATCGCGACTCACTGCGTCCAACTACGAGTACTTTACGAGCAGGTACACGACTCACTGTTGTACTCCACTGACGAGTTTGTTATATTTCTGGTAAATATTATACAGGGTGTTTGACAGTCGGGTGTAGGAGTTTTAAGGGATGATAGGTAAAAGGGTCATTCTGAACATTTTTGACCACATTTACTATTATGCTAAGTTTCACGGTTTCCGAGATATTGATCATTTTAATAGGATTTTTTGTAATTTTTCCTTATATCCGTCATACAAAAAACCCCTTAATTCAAGTATTAATTTAAAAAAAAAAAAATGTTTTCTTGCATGACTTGAATCACTATGAAATAAGGAAGTTTTAAAGCTACATGCCATTTTTTTTTCCTTACAACTTTTTGAGTAAACGCGCCTAAGTTACTTTCTTTTCTCCATACTAAGAGAACCCCGCGTTTGTGTTTCACCAAGTATGGAAAAACCAATTTTGTAAGGTTACTCAAAAAGTTGTAAGGAAAAAAAATGGCATGTAGCTTCCTTATTTCATAGTGTTTCAAGTCATGCAAGAAAACACTGTTTTTTATTTAAATTAATACTTGAATTAAGGGGTTTTTCGTATCACGGACATAAGGAAAAATTACAAAAAATCCTATTAATGATCAATATTTCGGAAATCTCCTATTAATGATCAATAAAAAGTCTCAATACCAACTGCAAGTTATAGTAGTACGCCAACAATCCGTAAGATGTCGTTAGCGGCCTAAAAAGTTGGCCATTGTAGTACATTTACTTTATACTAGATGGCGTTACGAAAAAGCGATGGCGCATGTACGTAAACTTGCAGAGGTGAGGAAAGGAAGTGGGGAGGGAAGAAGTTGAAATGCTCGAGGTCATCGAGACGGGGTACGCCCTTAACACAATTTTACATGTAAAAAACATAACATAAAACTTACCTGGCTCCGCATCACTTTATTTACTGAATTTTCCATGACCAACTTATTTTGCAATTAGTACTTTCGTGTCACTGAACGGCGTAGTAACAATAACTTGACTGTCCCAGTCCGCAGCCGGACTGCTACTGACGGCGGATACATATAGTACAAATTCTTTTTCGAGAGCGAATCCACTTAGCTTTGTACCTGACAGACAATACCCATTATCTGCATTGTTCAGTGTGGCCAAAACTGCCACTTCAAAATGAAAAGTATCATAAGTGCAAACAACTTTAAACTAAAGTATTCTTTAAGTCAAATGCAATAAGGTTTATTTTAAACAAAGACGCAAAGATGTTGGTCACTTTGTATTTAAATGAACAGTGAAGTTCGCATCGATGCTTAGAACGACGACCACAATTTGATACTTTAAATACAAAGTGACCGACATCATTGCGTCTTTGTTTAACAATAAACCTTATTGCATTTGACTTAAAGAATACTTTAGTGTAAAAGTTGTTTGCACTTATGATGCTTTTCATTTTCAAGTGGCAGTTTTGGCCACACTGAACAATGCAGATAAGTAATGGGTATTGTCTGTCAGGTACAAAGCTAAGTGGATTCGCTCTCGAAAAATAATTTGTACTATACAACTACATTGAAAGAGTGATTTGGAGGGGCGTGCCATCTTACCGTAGTTTATCTCTACCAATGACCTTCTATACACAAGGACTTACCATCAGCGCGCAAAATGCGGGACGGCACAACTGTGCTTAATGACGATTCAAGCACACTTCTTACTTTAGTCGTCTGTTGGTCGCGAAGCCGATAAGATGCCGAAGTGTGTCATCAAAAAGTGCCGAAATAATACCTTAACGACTGTAAAAAATTATGGTGGGATTTACCACCGGTACGATAATTTTATAAACACACGCAACACCCGAAAAAGAGTAAAGAATGTAATAAAACTATTAAATTCTCAATAAATATCTAAAATGGTTGACAACTATTGACAACTTTTGTCAAGTATTACGTTGAGTATTCCATATCTTTCTGTCACGCGCGTTAGAAAGAAACAGGCAAAACGACGTGTCAAGAACATAGTCAGTAAACTAAACAATACATAACTACACATAATTTAAACATAATTTTACCTTAGCATAAGAGCTGCTCGCAGTAAAATAGGTTAGGTTAGAAGAGCTACTATAACAGGACCAGTACCGAATTGCAATTGGTGGAGTAATTGGTGGTATTTTTATTATTATAGGTACCAGGGATTGAAAACCGGTTTATTTTCCGTACCGGTTAGAGCCGCACTTTGAGAGCCTAACCCATAATAAAGGTTACGCTCGCAAGAACATCGCTCTAACCGGTATCTCTATGTCGGAGCGTAAACAGGGAACGAAATCAATTTACCGGTTAGAGAACGGTTCCTCCGTGTGAGCGGAGACTAGGGTGAATGACCGCTCGTTTAAGGAGACAGGATTGGTTTGCTATGGTATTAGATTCGATTTTTCATTTAGTTGACTGTCATTACTAGCAGTGGACGCACGCGTCGTTATTTGTTTTGAACAGTACAGGTTCTTTCACCTACTGTCACCTGCCATCATATCATGGATACACAAGATTTTGAGAAAGTAAAGGCTTTAATCAAACATAATCTTCAGCAGCGTAAGTATTGTTAATTACTTTCATGCATGACTCGTAGACTCACTACTTCGTCCCACAGCCCACAGCTCTTTTTGACGGAGACCTGCCTCGCAGCAAGGCTCCTATTATTGGGCGGTTTGGCCTTCGGCCATCTAAAGAATTTCTGACGATAACGAATAGAGCAGTGGGAGTCCCACTGTGGGACGAAATAGTGGGTCCACGAATCTGTCGCTATTATTTTTTAATACGTAGGTAATATGAATTCTGTTCAGCATTTAGGCTACGCACGCACGAGCAACTTAGTTGCCTCGCGACAGTACATCTGTCATCAAGAAGAGATGTAGGTACTGTGTACTGTCGCTTGACAACTAAGTTGCTGGTGCGTGTATAGTGTTACTAAATAGTGTTACAGTACGCGCGCGAGTTCAAAGGAATCGGGGGCTGAGGAAGCGGGCGGGGGCGCGACCTCGCTTGATAGCGTAGGTACCCTGCCTGCGCCGCGCGGTAATATAATAGAGAATGCGGGGTACAGGGCGATAGATTTGGCTTCCTTTGATCTCGCGCGCGCACTAGGTATTTCTAGTTGTTGGATTGACTTCTTCAGGTATATACTTGCCGCGTGGTGTCCGGCAGAGTAGAGTAGCACCAACCCATTACACTTTTGGGTGTCGTACAAGGCGACTAATGTCTGAAGTAGAATAACCTAAGCTTCAATACACCAGAGAATGGGCAGCAGCGTTCTCTGTTATGTGTTTTTATACTCACTGCGATCGCCAACCCGCCTGCCCAGCGTGGCGATTAGGGCATTACCTCCCAATATGAATATGACAATGACAGACACACCAAATCAATGGCCCCCAGTTCCCGGCCGCCCCACCAGGCTTGGCTACGGTAGCGGTCATAGCGTCGGTGAGGCACGGGGTGCTAAGAATCCCCGGGTTACGGACGGCTACCACCACACAGCTGAACTTGGCTACGTATAATGGACGAACTCTGAGGCTTGACGAACATCTAGCAGAATTGGAGGTAGAGCTAGAAAAAATACGATGGCATATTCTGGGGTTATCTGAAGTCCGAAGAGAGGGGGAGGACACAGTAACCTTGGAATCAGGCCATCTACTCTACTTCCGAGAAGGTGACAGCCTTTCCCAGGGCGGTGTCGGCTTTCTCGTCAACAAGGTCCTCACTGGCAACATTGTGGAAATATCCATTGTGTCGTCAAGGGTGGCATACCTCGTACTGAAACTGACCGAGAGATATTCTCTTAAGGTCGTACAGGTATATGCGCCGACCACCACTCACTCAGATGATGAAGTGGAAGCCATGTACGAAGACATAGACAAAGCCCTACACAACACCTCAAGGGCCCACTTCAATGTTGTCATGGGGGATTTTAATGCCAAAGTGGGAGTACACACGAACACCGAATCGGTTATGGGGCCACATGGTATTGGCAACAGGAATCACCGGGGGCAGATGTTGGTCAACTTCCTAGAACGACAGGGGCTATTCTTGATGAATTCGTTCTTCAAGAAGAAGCCCCAGAGGAAATGGACTTGGCGGAGCCCCGATAACGTGACCAAAAATGAGATCGACTTTATCATGACGGATAAGAGGCGTATATTCAGAGATGTCTCTGTGATAAATAGGTTCAACACCGGAAGTGATCACCGACTTCTACGAGGTACTCTGAATATAAACTTCAAGCTAGAACGCACCCGTCTGATAAATTCCACGCTCCGACCTACCCTGCTCCAAGCCATTGCTGGCTCCGAAAGATTCCAACTGGAACTTCAAAACCGATTCGATGTGCTGGAAACCGAGCGTGATGTTGATGAGAACTTAAGCAGGGTAATGGAAGTCGTGAGGGATGTGGGTAACAGGTTTTGTCGGAATAGGCATGCGGGCAGGAAGTCCAAACTTTCAGACGAGACTGGAACTCATGAGGGAGAGACGCGTAAATACACAGGCTACGGCGGCAGATCAGCGAGCACTCACGAGACATATTCGAAAAGCGGTTCGGCGGGATCTTCGGAGTTCCAATACACGCCTCATTAAGGAGGCAATAGAACAAAACCGAGGATCCAAAGTATTCGTGAAGCGTCTCGGGAGAAGCCATATGTCTAAGCTGACTACCGCCGACGGTCGTGTCGTCTCCTCTAAGCCAGAGATCCTCACGGAAGTGGAAGACTTCTATGGCCAGTTGTATGCCTCGCAATCTCCACTACCTGAACCCGTTCCTTGTGATCCACGAGCTGCTTTAGTCCGACACTATACCGACGAACTTCCCGACGTCAGCATTGACAAAATTGAGCTGGCCCTCAAACAACTAAAAAATGGAAAAGCCCCGGGTGAGGACGGAGTTACAACTGAGCTGTTAAAGGCAGGAGGAACTCCTATTCTTGGACAGCTGCAGCTTATATTTAACTCCGCTCTCCACGAAGGGAGAACTCCAAAGGCGTGGAGCAGGAGCATGGTAGTTTTATTTTTCAAAAAGGGGGACAAGACCCTTCTTAAAAACTACCGCCCTATATCGCTCCTGAGCCACGTCTACAAGCTGTTCTCGAGGGTCATCACAATTAGGCTGACGCGACGGCTGAACGACTTCCAACCACCAGAGCAGGCCTGGTTTCGCGGAGGTTTTGGCACCATAGACCACATACACACTGTGAGGCAGATTGTACAGAAGACCCAAGAGTATAATCAGCCTCTGTGTCACGTTTTCGTGGACTACGAGAAGGCCTTTGACTCTGTCGAGACGTCTGTTTTGAGCTCCTTGCAGCGGTGCCAAGTGGATTTCCGATACATCGAAGTGCTGAGAAGTCTGTATGACGCTGCCACTATGTCCGTCCAAGTACATAGCAGTCAAACAAAACCGATTCCATTGCATCGAGGAGTAAGACAGGGGGATGTTATATCCCCAAAACTGTTTACGAATGCATTGGAAGACGTTTTTAAGACTCTTACCTGGAACGGGCGGGGCATCAATATTAACGGCAAATACATCTCGCACTTAAGGTTTGCCGATGATATCGTAGTGTTTGCGGAATCGCTGCAGGAAGCTCAAGAAATGCTGTACAGCCTAAATGAAGCCTCCAAACGTATTGGTCTCCGGATGAATCTGGACAAGACGAAGGTTATGTTCAATGACCTCGTCGTTCCGGGACCAGTAATCATCGATGGCACACCTCTCAAAGTTGTCAAGGAATATGTCTACCTCGGGCAACTAATGCAGTTAGGTAGATACAACTTCGAAAAGGATGCCGATAGGAGGATCCAGTTAGGCTGGGCAGCGTTTAGGAAGTTGTACCACATATTTTCGTCGGATATACCGCAGAGCCTGAAGACGAATGTCTTTGACCAGTGCGTCCTACCTGTGATGACGTACGGAGCCGAGACGTGGACACTGACTGTGGGGCTAGTCCATAAGCTTAAAGTAGCTCAACGTGCTATGGAAAGAGCTATGCTCGGAGTCTCTCTGAATGACAAAATTCGGAACGAAGTGATTCGTCAGAGAACCAAGGTGACCGACATAGCTCTGAAAGTTAGTAGGTTGAAGTGGAAATGGGCTGGTCACGTATGTCGAACGGATAACCGCTGGAGTAAGCGTGTTTTGGAGTGGAGACCGCGTCTTGGCAAACGTAGCGTGGGACGCCCTCTGGCCAGATGGCGGGATGACTTGCATAAGAGGGCCGGCAGCGACTGGATGCATAAAGCATTAAGGTAAGTACTAAGTACCAAAATGCATACTATACTATTAATATAGGTACATTATTATTTATTATTAGGGACTGTATGGTTTGCGAAACATTATTTACACCAATTTGAATCCCTACCTACGTGACGTGACTGGTAGACAAATAGCAAATAATTAATTAAATAGTTGTCTATTTCACAACTAGTTACCTACATACAAAAGTGGCATTTGTTAAGGTTTTTATCTCTGGGTGGGTACCTACCTACCTAAACCTTTCAAGTCACTTTGTAAAAAAAGTATAGATAGGATGGGTGGTAGGTAGGTATTATAAATATAAATCGAAAAACAACGAAGTCTTAGTTCGGTACTTACCTTTATTTTTGTCGAACAACTTCGGCATTTTGATATTTGCGCATTTTCGTCGTATTCAAAAAAATCGTAAATTATGCTTTTCTTCTTTCTTCCCATTTTAATATTAGTAGGTATGTATTAACTTGTCTTGGTAATGTAAGGTTGGTTACAGGACGTTAGGAGCTGCGTGCTAGCGAGTCGGTAAAACACGAACGAATGAATGAACAGCTCGCAGGTTGACCTTGTAGTGAAGTGACGCACGCGTTTAGTTTGATAGCGCAGCCACCAGCAGCGCCACCGCCGCGACTCGACACTCGACGTGCGACAGCGGTCATTCATCCCGTTATCGAAACACAGAGTAACCGGTTAGGGAGCGCTTCGAAATAACGTTCCCAAATCAATTCGTTCGAACGTAACCTAAATTATTAACCGGTTTAACCTAAATAAATACCGGTTTATTTGTAACCGGTTACAATCCCTGATAGGTACCCACAAGTTTAACTACCCATAATACAAATTTCGTCGAAACAAAATATTCTATCATAGGACTATTTATTCTAATCAAATTTGTGCCAATATACTATTCTGCCAAAGACAATATGCTAAGAAATTTATCGGAAAAATAATTCTACGAAATGATGATTCTGTTAAGGGTTGGTATGCAAAACGAAATTATAACAATCAATTTTATGCACCATAAGTGTTAGTTGAGGTAGTCTGTATTGTAAATCACTCAATTACTTTAATTCACTTCGTGCCTGGATGTTTACATCGATTCTTATAAGGCAATTTGTCTTTAACCTTGACTTATCCCATTTAGGAATAAGTTCGCCTTTGTACATTATTTTAAGACTGCGCCGAGCAACCGTCGAGCGTCCAGTGGCGCCCTCATTACTATTATTGTGTTTTCTAATTAGTTTATTAGAAAACACAATAATAGTAATGAGGGCGCCACTGTACATCCGGCGTACGCTCGGCGCAGTCTTAATAGCAATGTTGTAATATTTATATTTTTGTGCAATAAAAAGTTTACATACATTACATACATACTTATAAGTAACAAACGATATTGTCAATATGAAACATAGTTACCCATGGAGGAGCAAAGTAGGAACATTTACGGTAACTAAATAAAAATATTACGTTTAAAAAATGTTGGTTTTTCTTGCATGTGCAAACCTTATTTTTTTGGAGTATGCACAGTTGATATGTTTGAGGTTTCAGAAGGACTAATAAATATCGTTTACTACGATAATAAAAAGTTACCGTACATAGCTATCCACATAATTATAATACCATAAATAGTTCAAAATATAGGTACATTTGAAAACTATAAAAATCATTATCTCAAAAATAAAACGACTGACAGACCAACAAACAATGAGTGAGTTTTTACAAGCTCTCCCCTATAAAACCTCCTTATGGGTTCCGTGTTGAGGTGCAGAACCCTAAAATTAACAGCCCGTTTCTGCTCCACTGCTACCTTGTTCCAGCGAACTTCTTAAATCAGTATAATATGAAGCTTCGACTTTGTAATTGATATACATTACTGATTAATGACCGACGACATGTTAAGGGACTGGTGTCTCAACGGCAATGTATAGACAGAGTAAGTCGAAGCATAATAAGGTGAAATAAGATGCAGTGCCATGTTTGGGCATTTTTGTTGTATGATGTGATTTTGTCCATGTGTATCATGTACAACAGACAAGAAAGTTCTCATAGTAAAATTGGTTTTAATAATGCCGGTCATTTCCTACGGGTATTGAACGTATAATAGAGGACTTATGATACGTGTGTAGATAAATATATTTTTTTATATCAGAAATATTCACTGACTTTTAACTCAATTTATTTAATTTTTTGTTGCCATACTCTCATAAGTCATAACTCAATCAAAATGATAACTTCTAATGTACTTTGCCTTTAACTATTGACCACAGTAGAGAGAACATTTGTTTTTTCGTGTGTGTATGACCCACATAATGTTTTAAGCAAAGACATTTTAAGGCTCAACGAAAGGTAAAATCAGAAAGTACCTTTAAAGACGTTCTAGCTCTTCAAATACCTCTTCAAGTAATATGCCGTATAATTTAAGTGTAGATCCTGAGGAAGTAATGAGAAACCGCTTGCGCGCTGATAAATGCAGTCATTAGTTTAATAGAATTAACTTGTTTTTGTAGGACACGTCGTTATTCAATGCCTGGATCCAGTGCCTACTAAGGGTCTGACTATGGAGGACGTTCCGGAACTGATCAACCGCGTGAGGAGCACTATGGAGGTGGCGTATAAGGAGCTTTCTAAGGAAGTGTTAAGCGTTCTGCCAGCCGACTACCCGCTGTATGCCCCCAACTGACATCAGATCCACCCCACTGCTAATTTGAGTGACACTCGACAGTCCAACAGTGCAGTGCAGTGTAGTGAAATCGTCTACGCGGAGGATTGAAGGCGCTGACTGACTGTTGAAGGGGTTGACTTCTATAGTGTTTTCAATCCACGAAGGCACGTCCCACCAGTCAATTTGACGTTATACAGTTTTGTCACTCTATGCTATACTAAAAAGTTGAGCACACGATCCTGTGGATTGAAAGCAGGTGTACTCGTACCTATTTGAGTTACCATTATGGTTGATGTTTTGACTTCCAATGTTTTTGATGTCATAAGTTAACACGTTCACTGTCCCCATACAAAACGATCTGACAATGTCACACGTCCAACTTGTGTATTTAGTATGGGGATGTGGCCCCATAGTGGAGGCACGGACTCCTGAAAAAAAGCTTCATGTCCCCACATTGGGGGCACCCGGACAGGGAACGTGTTAAACGATTGACTCATAAAAACTAAACCGTAAGACAACCGTAACAATCTCTGAAGAAAAAACTTTGCGATTAAAAAAGGTTTTTATGTTTCGATTGAACCATAAATACCAATTACTTTCAGTATTACATTAATACAGTATTTAAATTGTTGCCCACCAGACCTTTGTTTTCATTGAAATGAAATATTTGTCTAACAGATTAAACACATAATATGTAAATTACCGTGCAATCGAGTGCAAAGAAATTTATGCTTGCTACTCATTTCATTGGTTTATTACTATTAAAACTGACGATTTTCAGGTCTAATGTATAACTATCAAATCTTACATCGCTAGTTTTTGAAGTAGGTATAACTACAGATCGGTTATGGTATGAATTTCAAGAAGTTTGTCAGTCAACATTTTGTCATACATAATATGTACTAGTACTCATTGGAAAAGAGAACTCGTGTTGGTGTGACTAATGCCTGTGCCGAGTTATATATTCTGAACTAGGTTCCGAGTTATTCATGTGCTGGCAAGAGACACTTATACTGTGTGCTCCGAACATGATACGAATAAATGAAAAAAATCCGGCTTAGACTGCAATGTGGTTGTAGGTTTTTATTGTTAGAAGACAATACACATGATATGTATTGAAATACCTATTTTTATAATTTATATTTATCTAGATGCAAATTTTACTGTCGTAACTGTTCATAGTGTAGTAATACTGTTACAAATGTTGATGTATTTTTGTAAGTATTTGGAAAACTGTAAATTTACTGTATTTTAGTTTACAACATTCTATAAAAGTTTTATACATGTAAGATCTAGATTTATAATATACCTTGAAAGATATTTATTCCAAAGCTCTCATCAATTCCACAAATGAGTACATAGGGATTACGTGTTGTGCCATTTAATCTTTCATACTAAAATTTAGCACAAAAGTGCATAGTTTATTTAAGTCAAACTTGACAGATATTCAAGTATTTGCCTTTGATAGTTTCGTGATCTGTATACTTACGTGCGACTTGAGGGTCCTCGCTGACGTATAACCTCCTAAGGCCCACGTCATATTTCGTTAGTTTGAAAAATAATCTTATGTCAGTCAACTAAATTCAAAAGTCACTTTGACAAAGTCCTGTATGTAGGACTTTGGGCCTTACGGGGATATGAGCATTTTTAAAAAAGTTTGTACATTTCATTTACGACTTTAATTTGCGAAAAAAATTGCAGGTTGTTAGGGTGAATGAAGCTGAGCCTAAATAACATAGTATACCAAAATGACCTGATACATTTGTATGAAACTTTCCTAATTTGTTTCCATGAACCAAAGAAAGTTAGTAACAAAATAGGAATATAGATTACTAGCGAGCCGTCCTCGCTTCGCTTCATTGTATGTGAGTTTTATGAAACACCCGTAAGTACATAAACCAGAATTTAAAATAAAACTTTCTTGTGAAAAATTCAGATCTAAATCCGTTACGTGGTTTAGAAGCCTATACACACAGACAGACGCGGCAAGCGACTTTGTTTTATACCTACTATGCAAAGATAAGTATAGTTGGTACCTTTTCGTTTCGTCACTCATATAAACTAAATTATTTACCATTCTTATTTACTGCATTACTTACTTAGAAGTACCATGCTCAATGGTAATATTATATATTTATAACACTTAATCATCGTCTTCAAGCTCATTTTGAAGTAGTAATATAGTCTTTTTTTTTATGAAAAGCACTTCCGGTGAAAATACAATAAGAGCTGACAGGCTGACATAATATTACACTTTTCGAAATATTCTTGTCGTTGAAAATGTAGTGAAGTATTTATAGATTTGATTGATTAATTAATTAAGATAGGTTTTTCCCAGCAGAGCGACGGACACGAAATAAACGTTTAAATAACGAGAAAATCAATGGTGCCTTTAAATATTTCGAACGGCTTTTTGTTTTAATGATAATAACACAAACATATTAAGATGGATAAGGGTAAGGACCAAAAAGTTGGACCACAGTTAAGCGCAGTTAACCATACAAACAACGAAGACGAAAAAAGTTCCGTTGTGCGATGAAAAGTTTCCACACAATTGTATGGCTAATTTTCGTGTCACAACGGAAAAGTTTAAAAAAAAATTAATTGATTGAGTTAGTGTGGACAACTTTTTGGTCCTTACCCATAATCGAATTCGGGGTTATTCCTTTCTTTCGATCACTAAGGGCCTGTTGTTTAATCAGTAGTTAAACTAACTAATTGTTAAAATTCGAAAAAGGAATTGAAAATTTGACACATTTCCTTGAGATTCCTTAAAATTTTCGATTCCTTTTTCAAAGTTTAACAATTAGTTAGTTTAACTACTGATTAAAAATAGGCCCTTAAAGGGGTTAATCTTTCAACGTTTTGTTATTAGTGTTAGCCCACCTGGGGCGCGTGACGGAAGAATTATTATTCCCATATTTATTTAATTCTCTATCTAAAGACAATTACAGTCAGGCATACTTTTTATTAATGATATTATTATTATCATTGTAAGTCCGAATAGGACCCGACTGTACAAATGGTGTATGTAATATGAAGCGAATTTTGATATACTTAAGACTGCGCCGAGCGTACGCCGAATGTATTATCAAACCGCGATTAGAATACAATCGAGCACATATGTCGTTTCTGAAGTAATACATGAAATGACATTGTCAATGGTAGAGTGTGCAGATAAATGAAAATGCATATTTCTGTACCAAGAAGTTTAAACCTTGGGAAAAAAATAATTATATTTACCTACTTAAAAAAAAATACAAATAGTGTAATAATTAAATTTAGGAACACCATCAAAATTTATTAATTCATAACACCATCGTCTTCAGAAGTGTCCGTATCATCACCTGGCACAGAAAAAACAAAATAGATAATTAGTGTGCTAAATAGTGTTAAATATGAACCGTTCACATCTAACTAGAAACAGTTTACTGCTGTACCTACCTATGGTGACAACTACTTCATTACGAGGAATTTCCAAGCATTCTCTTTGCCAGTAGTCATTTTCAATACGTTTCACGTGGTCCACCTCTTTTTTCCAATCATTTTCGGTGATTGAAGCTAATGCCTCTAATGTTATAGCCTCAATCTCATTTTCACGCTGTTGCACATTTTTTTGAGCCACTCTCTGCTTTACTAAATGCCATATATACTCAATTGGATTCAAGTCGCAGTTGTACGGTGGCAAGCGAAGTACCTCATGTCCGTGTGATTTTAATAGGTCATCTATTAAGTATTCTTTAGGAGGGCGATTTTTCTGAATAATTTCGTACAATTCGGGAACTGTGTATTGCGTTGAAAATTGAATATTATGTGCTTTGAGCCAATCCATCATTACGTGTTTCCTATCTCTAGAAGTGGGGGGTTTATTTACCTGTGTGCTGTGATAGGAAGCATTGTCCATTACAATAATTGAATTAGGTATATTTGGTAATAGATTATTAGTAATCCATTTAAGAAATTTTTCGGTATTTACTTGGCCATGATAATCCCCTTTCTTTGAATTAGCCTTCCAAATAGCTAATGCTCCCCTTACAAAACCGTGTTCAGAACCTGCGTGGATTATAATCCATCTATTCCCAGCACTGTCATATTTTCGTATGCCATGCTCAGACGTAGACTGCCAGCATTTATTCACAGTGTAGTGACAATGCACCCAGGTTTCATCCAAATAAACGACAAGCTTTTTGTTGGGACCTAAGGCATCATTTTCTCGGATTCTTCTTAAATACCTAGCTCTCCAAGCTTTGATTTGCGTTTGCTCTACTAACTCCAACCGTTTCTGTGTGCATCTCTTAAAGCTAAATCCTAAATGTTTTTTCATAATATTTATTAATGTGGTTCTTTGGCCAAGAAAGTTTATGTCTAATTTAGCTTGATTTAATATTTTTTGCACAGTCGGAACAAGTTTTTGGCGGTACAAATTTGTTATAATATTACGTAAGGCACATTTGTCGAAATTATCTAAAATAAATTTTGGCCCTCGTTTTCCTTTTTTAGGATTGCTCAGTTTCCGAGAATTTTCCCTGGCAATATTCTCTTCTTTTTTTATTGTTATTACTGTTTTTTTGCAAACGCCCGTCGCAGCCACCACACGATTTAAGACTTTTCGATTATTATTCAGTAATCCAATTATTTCCTGTAATGTATCCTTTGGAATAGTAACCTCAGAAATCATTACGTTTACACTTAGAATAACCATCAAAGACTTCAGAAGAACCTTTGTTTTATCATTTTCATTATTAAAATATGTTAATACATTGAAGATGATTTCTCGGCACCGACCGTTTAACACTTTGCCACGATTCATATTATACATATACTACACAAATTTATTTTCGACACGTACAGCGATTCGGTAACCGGTAACATGAAAATTATGTGGAAAATAATGACATTGATTTGTCAAACATTTATTATGACTTGAATTTTTTTATAAAACAAATGACACGGCATTTACCAAGAATAGGTAGAGTTTTTATACGAACTCAACGATTATGATGAAGCAATTCTTTGTGAAACTTTTATCTATAAGTGTCTGCAGTTAAACTATGAAGATATCATAGATTGACTTATAATTAATTATATTTATTCATTATATGTAGGTACTTTTGTGCTAACGGTACTTCCGAAGTGTATACTAATCGCGGTTTGATAATACAGCGGCGCCCTCATTACTATTATTGTGTTTTCTAATAAACTAAAGTATTTTCTTGAAATCGGTCGGTAGGTTTTTGTACTAAAAATGAAAACAACTTATAGGGTATATCACGTAGTTTAATAAGAATTCACTTTCGAGTTACCAACTTAACGGAAAAAAATGGCCACCTTTTCCCGTTAAGCTGACTACTCAAAGGGTAATTGTTATTAAAGTTTGTTACGTATCCCATAAATTGTGTTTTTACTTACACTACAAAAACGTATCGGCTGATTGCATGGCACTTCTTTAATAAATTAGAAAACTCAATAATAGTAATGAGGGCGCCACCTCACGCTCGGACCCTCGACGTTTGCTCGGTGCAGTCTTAATTAAATTGATAATATACTCGTATAGGGCACCAAAAAAAGAAAGCGTTTTCGAACTTGTTGGAGGGGGAAGGGAACCACTGCCACCGCCTTGAATTAATATATAATAGAAAGTATGAATAAGGCGAAATTACATTTCTTTTTTGCATTCATGGTCATTTTGTAAGTCTTCCAGGTAAAAAATGTAAGGACAACATCTTTCGGTCCGAGTACTCGGTAATACAATTAATGGATGATGTAGCACTTTAACCTTTTCGACGCTATGTCAGATATAAAGTCTAAACTCACACGCCAATGACAGCTAAACACCAGAGCTAACATCAACCTTACCTCATTGACACTCCAGTCTATTTTGCGCTGTCAACCATGACGGATATTTCCGTCGTTGGCGTTGAACCAGTGGTGCGGATATATCTGTCAATGGCGTGGAAAAGGTTAAGGTATTTCGTTTTTTAAAACCATTGTCCAATTTCGGGTGACAAATAAAATTTTAATTTCGCAAATTTCTTTGTAATGTTATTGCTACTGGGTTTTTAAATAAATAAAATGCAAGTTTTCAATCTTATACCTGAACTACATGTAAGTATAAATAAGTCTTTATTTCCGTACAGTACTCCTTAATAGCAGCGTTCAGCTGGGTATCGCTATCACAGCTGCACTCGCAATTAACAGTATATTTGTCGCTGTGTATGTCCTTTTTAAATTATTGCTATTGTTATGCACGAGTTTCATGACACTACGAGTATACTCGAAAATATAATTAAAGACCGAAATCTGACAAATCCCATCTTGATTATTTCTTTATTTTAACATTATTTCATAAAAACATGAATGATAACTAGACCCCGGATTTTTGTGGCAATGACGTCACAATAGGGTAATTTGGGGAGTAAATGGAACGGTGTTAATTAATACGGCAACCTAGTCTATTTGGTGTTCTACGGAATTAAAATTTTATTATCAGAGGGCCCAGACAAGATGCACTACGCTAGCTAGCGTTTGTCTTCGTTTAATTTTTAAACCAAAAACTAAACGAATAGAAAAGATAGTTAGCGTAATGCTTCTTGTCTGGGCCCTCTGGCATACACAATATAAATTACCTATCCGTCAATTGTTAATTAATCAATTTATAGACGTTGTTCTTTCGTTAACTGACTCTCTGTAACAAATAAAAAAATATTCTAAACGACTTGTGGTAATAATAATATTTTTTGTCGTGAATGCCTAGTTAATAAAAAATATTCAACTAAAGAAATAATTAATTAACAAATTGTTTTAATTAACACCGTTCCATTTACTCCCCAAACTACCCTATTGTGACGTCATTGCCACAAAAATCCGGGGTCTAATGATAACTCGTGTAACCAGTAATATTAGCTAATTTTATTGATAAAAATAGCTACCTACACTTAAACAAAAATGCAGTAATAACAGTGAATGTGCGCCCGTTGAGATTAGGATTTTGGTCTTGAATTAGATTTTCGAGTATAATAATAATAATAATAATAATAAACGGGTTCTTACTGGGTTTTAAGTGTCAATTTCTCATATATCAGGTAGATATCAATCCATCAATGAGATCCAACAACTTCTTTTTCAATGTAGGCAAGAAGCTGACAGACAAACTGGCGTCCACATGTGTAAGTAACAACAACATAGAAAAATATATAGATACACCAACTTCTCCTTTTTGTAAATATTTTGTTTTCTTAGGAACTTATGAGACTGAAGTAGAACAATTGATTAACTCATTGCGCCCAGACTGTGCTACTGGAATTGGCATATCATCTAGTTTTCTTAAAATGTACAAATAGATCATACCCCTACCCATATCCCTTGACATATTTAATTAATATTGCTATTCCTTCAGGCACATTTCCGGACATACTGAAAAAAGCCTTTTCAAAGTCAAAGTCAAATGTATTTATTTGCTTAAAATGTGGTACAGGTGATGGTTGTCAATGCGTATATAGTCACACATATTTTACTAATAGATGGCATGCAAAAAAAAAGACAAATAAAAGTTGTTTCTCAAAACCTAAACACACTAAGAAACATGTTAGTAATTCCCTATTAAAACAATGTCAATATAATACATTAACTTAATCTAACTAGCGAATCTTAATCATGCAATATTTAAAATAGTCAAAATATTCATCAATAGAATAAAAACATTCTTGTAATAACCAATTTTTCAGTTTCTTTTTAAACAAACTGACTGGCAACTTCTTGATATCATTATGCAAGCGATTAAAAATACTGAGAGACATGCAGTAAGTGTTCTTGGCGTACAATTTAGTCTTTGGCAGGATTGGCAAGACGAGTTGGGTAAGGTAAACGTACGCTTCGCCGAATCTGCCGTATCACCGAATTTCTTCTTTTTCAAGCTATTAGTCTAGTACTTACAGTTGATAATACGTTGTAATATTTTTTTCCGCTAACTAGATACCTATCCCTTCCACTACGCGGCAAAGCCGGCCATTTGCTGTCTCAGTCGGGACGCAACAATCGATCAAGTCGGTGGATCGCCGTTTTGTAGGGGAGTCCTTGTGAAAATCGGTAAGAAATCGCGTATACTTCTTAAGGTCATAAAACCGTTTTAGGTTACCTTTGTGTTTGAAAATGTGGTTTTTCTGTGTTGTTATTTAATCAGTTTTTGTGTTCTGACAAATGAAGTGAATTTAGTGCAGTCATATTTATAGAAATTAGCAAAATTGTGAATTCGGTGATGAGTTAACCCTTATTTTGAGTGGAAGGTTTTACCGAACAACGTTCGGAATCAGGGAAAGCGTATGTTTTTTTAATTATTTATTTGCTGGTTGGTCATGACTTACTTATATAATCTACTTTGCTTTTGGAATAACTAGAAGTATTCCAAATTTACTGAGTAATTGCCGAACATCAATAAATTAGACATTTTTTGAAAAACTTAGTTGGAAATTTATAACTTTTACGACTTTTTGACATGAAAATAAGCTTATTGGCAAGGGTATTTAAAAAAAAGATTATATATACCTATTAAGCAATAGTAGCAAAAACGATATGTATTCATGGTTACATAATAGTTCTATTTGTTAGCAATAATGTCAGATTTGTAATTATACCGATACTTTTACGTCTAAACACTATTTGTTAAATGTGTTCGCTCGATAGGTTCCACATATTTTGGGTTGTCCAATTCACCGAAAGGCGTTCGGTGATTAGTACCCATGGTCTCTGCTACCGAATCCATATCTGCCTCAGCCAAAATACAGAACGATGTTCATTGGAATATGATCCTTAATCCATTAACAGCTAAGCCGATACTAAAATGTATTATTTTTCGTGCATTTTCGTAAAGGCCAGCGCTTCTCAACATTTAAGCCGTTAATGTTTTAAAACTAGCTCGAAGTTTTTTTTAATACATATTTAATTTTATATGGAGCTGCTGATGATGGGGCCGTAAGGTGGCGAAAATCTCGATTGTTAAGTATTAAAGTATAGGCGATGTTTGGTCTTGTTAGTATCGTGTCGATTAACTAACTCCTTAATTAATTACATTAGGCCGGTTGTCTTAGTTATTTAAATATTAGTTTTAAATTCATATACAAAACTTCAAGGACATATTGGAGTTTGATATTTATCGACTAATATTTACTATTTCATTAAAATTGCTACCATTTGAATAAATAAATAAAAAATGCCTATTGTTTCATTAAAGTTTGAGCACCACTCAGCGCCAAAATTTCATACATTTCTTCCCTAGTTCGGTGATACGGCAGCCCGATTCGGTAATATGTGCAAATCAAGTTTCTTAGTTCGGTATAGATATGGTACAAACCAGGTTACGCTACTCAAACACCTTTAAAAATATTTTAAACATATTTCTAACCATGTAATTTATTTACAGATACATTAAAATGATGACAAATTTATTAAAGTTACCATTATTCTATGGATCATAACCGTATAAAAATCCCAGACCTTATTAAAAAAATAAACGTACACCCAGGTCTTAAGCGTTCGTCGAAACGTACATTTACCTTACCTCGTATTAAATGTGCATACATCTTTATTTGTTTTAAACAACTCTGGGTGAATTTTAACAAATAAATATACTTCATATAAATACATGCTTGGCACTGTCAACAGTTTCAAGTTTCTAAATAACGGTTTACATGATATCAGTATATCTGCATTACAAATAGCCCTAACACACTGTTTTTGTGCTAATAATACCCTTTTTGCATGACTTGAATTACCCCAAAGAAGAATGGCATATCTAAGCCTTGATCAGACATATCCGTGATAAGCCTGTAATGCAGTGTCTCTGGTGCTAATCTTTGTAAGTCGCCATAAAGCGCATGCAAAGTTGCAAACGAGTTTACTTTGCTGCACAGTTTATCGATATGCTCTTTCCAAGAGAATTTGTCATCTAAATCTATACTCAGAAAAGTGGTTTGACAGGACTCTATAATATTCTGATTTGCGAAGGTTACCGTTAAGGGGCGCTTAATCCCATTTTTATTAACAAATTGCACAAATTTCGTCTTATTTATATTGATGTTCAAATTATTCTTATGTAACCACGTTATGACATTTTTAATTGTTTCACTTATGACATTATTACAAGTCCTAGAATCATGACATGGTATAACGATAGATAGGTCATTCGCAAATAAAATACAGTCATAATTTGTTACACTTGGTAGGTCATTGATGTACAATAAAAATAGCAGGGGGCCCAGAATACTCCCCTGAGGTACACCGACGCTATTTCGCCTAATAGAAGATTTATATAGGGAGTTACGACATTCGCAGAGTCATTCTGAGTTACTTCTACATACTGGTTCCTTGCTTGCAGGTAGTCCCTGAGCCACTCGTAGACTACTCCTCTTAACCCATAACGCTCACATTCAACACATAACCTTGATACATCCGATACATAAATCTGGGGATAAAAGTTGCGTCAATAATTCCCGACCTATATCAATTCTTCCTGCCCTCTCTAAGGTTTTAGAGAAAATAATGAACAACAGACTTAAACAATACCTTGAAAGCAATAATATGATTTCAAAAGGGCAGTACGGTTTCCGCAATAATAATTCTACAAGCGATGCTGTTCATGATCTCACAAATCATATTGTTGAATCCTTGGACAAAGGACAGAAGTGTGTTGCGATTTTTATTGACCTTGCAAAGGCTTTTGACACGGTTTCCATTCCCAGGCTTATTTCTAACATGGAAAGATTAGGTATCCGAGATTTCCAGCTTGAACTATTTAAAAGCCACCTAACTAATCGCACCTAATGTGTAAAGCTTGGGAATTATCTTAGTGAAGATCTTCTAGTTGAGCATGGCGTTCCCCAAGGAAGCATAATCGGTCCCACTCTTTTCTTAGTTTATGTCAACGATTTGTGCAATTTAGAACTAAGTAATGGTAAATTAGTCTCATTTGCAGATGACACTGCTTTAATTTTTACCGCTGACTCTTGGGACAATACTTTTAATGCCGCTCAGCTAGGTTTTAATAAAGTTACAAACTGGCTATTATAGGTCTACCAGAATCTGATGGCATTTTTAAAAGTAAAAAAACATTGATTTTTATATGGCAACTGTCAACTGGCAGCCGTGTCAAATTGTTTGTTTACCGTTGCATACATTTTGAAATTCACCTTCAACGATTGTTATCTGATGAAAATGTCGAGAAAACCGCTTAGATCTCAAACTAGGATTATCGTATACAATGTGTGTAATACAGTACGCGAAGAAGGAGGTGTAAATCAAACACAATCTTCGATTTTAAAGCGTATCGTGGAGTTGACTGGTAAGTTGAAACGAACTGTTTTGATACTTTTAGGTTTAGGTATATTTTGTCTTACATAAATGCTACTTATTACAGGGGTTCCCAGCACTACCATACGTCGAATTATAACCGAGGGCACTATGATGATCGTTGGCGTAAATGTCAACTACTTGAAGCCGTGTAACAAAACCAGTCCTTAGGTATATGAAATTAATGAATTATTGAAATCACATGGCCACGAAGGTTTAAGGCTCCCACCTTATCATTGTACATTAAATTCCATAGAAATTATTTGGGGTATAATGAAACAAAAAGTTGCAGAGAAGAATGTAAACAGACCTGCCAGCGATATTTAATTATTGACAGAAGAAGCTCTCTCAACATGTAGAGAAAATGTTAGAAGAGCGGTTTATTATAAATACTCTCTCTTCATCGCCCTCAGCAGATGAAGAACAAGAAATGACAGTAGAATTTTTGGAATCATTTTCCAGTTCTAGATGAGATTTCAAGTTATTTCTTATACCTACTCATTATAAGTATATCAATTTGGCGAGTAAGAATGGTCTGTTTATTATTTTATTTGTGAGCAATAATTATTAGGTATCCTATACTGGAAGTTTAATGTAATATACCTCTAAGTGTCATATATTTTATGTTAAAAACCCCCAAAAACATGAAAAAATACAAATTCGTCGAATCTTAAACTTCCTCGTTTTTTTTAAGCCGATTAAAAATTACACAGTATCAATACCGTTTAGTCCAATTTCCCCAGTATTGCCCTCTACATTTTTTAATTTCCCTATTTGCCATGAGATTCTGGTACTTACACCTATAATTAATAATAAATTATCACTAAATGTAGACAAAACAAAATTCATAAACTACTTACTTTTTTAAAAAGCCTAAATTACAGCATATCAATCAACTTCATATTACAGCAGACAATCATCGGACGGATGGAATCTCGAACTGCGATTGCCCAAAGCTATCAAATGTACAATACATCAAATATTTAAGAGTGACAGTTGATGAAAAGCTCTCCTTTGTGCCTCACATTAACATAATTACAGGACGAGTTCGCAAACTAATATATGTGTTTAAGCATTTAAGGCACGTGGCAGATGCCGAAATCCTTAAACATGTATATTATGCATTACTTAACCCAATCCCTTTTGGTACATTGCATTCTGTCCTGGGGAGGAGCGTCAAAGAGCCACCTGATTACGTTAAAGCGAGCCCAAAGAGCCGTTGTTATGGTGATGACATTCAAGCCCTTGATATTCACAACTAAGACCTTATATGAGAACTGTAAAGTGTTGACGGTACGCCAACTATTTATTCTTCAGGTAATACTTGTACTGTCGGTACCAGTTCCCATATTCAATCTCCCAGACGCAGACTTACAGTCCCACGGACTGTTGTTTGTACTAGGGGAGACCAGGGATGAACGTAACAATTTTCGATTTAAATGTAATTTCTGACAAAGCTTTTTAAATATGAATTGACGTGGAATTACTGGGTCACCCGCCGTATAGCCCCGACCTCGCATCTTGCGATTTTTATTTATTCCCGATTTTTATTTTTATTTACTAAGCCAGTCACAATTAAGTAATAACTTAAGGTTTTTAAATGAAACGTAACAAATAAGCATAACTTAACACAAACATAACTGATAATTGTACTACATTTGTACAATTAACAAATTGTACAAATGAGGTCAAAACAAAACCTCGCGTGATAAAAATATAAATTGGCAATTATAATTTTTAATTGCTTTTAAAAAAAATTTTTTTTAAGTAAAGTAATTATAATATAAATAATGCTATTTGTTTAATACAATATTGATATTTTTTTCTCCATCTTTTTCTTTGCTTACATTGTGCTCTTGCACTTATGTCCTTAATGCTACAAATTTGTTTCTATTCCTTTTTCTTTAGGTATTTTAATCGCTCTATTTCTTTTTGAACTTTATAAAGCACTGGGTTATTTTTAATTTCTTCATATTTTTGGCGTTTTCTATCTTTTTTATCTATCTCTGGTAAGTTTTTCATCTTTTGTATGTTTTTTCTTTGTTTTTGCCATTGTAGTCTCTGAAAGATGAAGGGACTAAAATACATATAATATGGGATTTGGACTAACAACCACAATAATACTTTTAGAATAAATAGTACTTAGTAGTAGAATTGAAAACTCGATTAAATCATTGGAAAAAACCATGTTGTAGCAGCAATATTAAATTTGCCACCCATGCTTAATATTCATTTTTTTTACATTACATGTACTTCTTGAAGTCACCGACTTATATTATGTGTACCAAATTTCAACTCAATCGGTCCAGTAGTTTTGAAGCAAATTAGCTGTCACACAAACGGACAGACAGACGGACATACGGACAGACAGGCACGCGTGTGATCCTATCAGTGTTCCGTTTCTTTTTTTTGAGGTACGGAAACCTAAAAAGGATGATATATTAGGTTAAAAGTAACTCGCATTACTGTTTGTTTAAAAAACTTTGCAAGCTGTTTCTCAGAACAATGATGATAAACTTAGGCGATCAAAGAAATGAACATACATTCTCACTTTTGGTTTAATAATATTAGAATACACATGGAAAGCTAGGTTTATTTTGGGAACAGAAAGGTATTCATTCCCTACCAAAGGTTATCATTACTTTCCATTAAAAAAAACCGCAAAATAGAAGGTAATGAATTGGACGGTAATGAATATTTGCCCTTTGATCCTAATTTGCTTATGTTGCCTGTGTGCCTGTTCTACTAGATTTAATATGTAATAACAATTCAATACAAGGACCTCGGTTAACTTACACCAATATTTTTTTTAAAAAAACTTACTCAATAAATTGCAGGATGGCGATGAAGTTTAGGCGATACCAAAGTTCTCTCCGTGCCACAATATCGTCGTTATTTTTATAACCAGGTGACTAGGGTCCGTCCGCTCAGAGCTCTTGCGCACGACACTGAGCGGGACTGGCAAGGGGTAGGTGCATGCCGCTTTTGGATGTCCACAAGTAACTTAAAACTTGCACGTTACTCATCGGGGACGGGAATGAGATTTTTGATTTGACAAAACTAAAACCTTGATTCTTTTAAGGTTAATACAGTATTAAAAATTAGTCAACCCGAATTATGTATTGTTTATTTGTTGCTTAACATGATAAAATGATAGAAATCGTAATTACTTGCAAAACTTGAGATTAAAAAAATATTAAAGCCTCTGAATGCTCGTTGGAAACAGGAGGGGGATGAGATATTGGCATGTTTTTTATCATTTACTTGATTTAATTAATACTAAATTCTATACGCGTTCGATGGTACCGAAAGTACTTTTAGGCTGTAATAACCCTATTAAAAAAGATCTTTAATAAATCTTAAAATCATACCACTTTCTCCCCTGGAAACGTGATTTGAACGAAACGCAAGAACGACCCGGCTGCGTTTCAAAAGGCCGTCGAAGAGACCCCTAAGGACGAGTGGGCAAAGTGCTTTTCTCAGTGGTTCCATCGGATGCAGCGATGTATTGACATGAATGGACACTATTTTGAACTTGCTACTTAGTTTACTCAGTTATTGATTTTCTAAGAACTTTCAGTTTGACCCTCGTAACAAATAAATTCAATTGCAAAAGAATTGTGACCGATTGGTTAATAAAACTTACCTATGAGGAGACGGAGATTATTCTTCATCAAACAAATAAGCATAACTTAACACAAACATAACTGATAATATACTACATTTGTACAATTAACAAATTGTACAAATGAGGTCAAAACAAAACCTCGCGTGATAAAAATATAAATTGGCAATTATAATTTTTAAATGCTTATAAAAAAAATTTTTTTTTAAGTAAAGTAATTATAATAGAAGTAATGCTATTTGTTTAATACAATATTGATATTTTTTTCTCCATCTTTTTCTTTGCTTACATTGTGCTCTTGCACTTATGTCCTTAATGCTACAAATTTGTTTCTATTCCTTTTTCTTTAGGTATTTTAATCGCTCTATTTCTTTTTGAACTTTATAAAGCACTGGGTTATTTTTAATTTCTTCATATTTTTGGCGTTTTCTATCTTTTTTATCTATCTCTGGTAAGTTTTTCATCTTTTGTATGTTTTTTCTTTGTTTTTGCCATTTTAGTCTCTGAAAGATGAAGGGACCAAAATACATATATATGCGATTTGGACTAACAACCACAATAATACTTTTAGAATAAATAGTACTTAGTTATTCAATTGAAAACTCGATTAAATCATTGGAAAAAACCATGTTGCAGCAGCAATATTAAATTTGCCACCCATGCTTAATATTCATTTTTTTTACATTACATGTACTTCTTGAAGTCACCGACTTATATTATTATGTGTACCAAATTTCAACTCAATCGGTCCAGTAGTTTTGAAGCAAATTAGCTGTCACACAGACGGACAGACAGACGGACATACGGACAGCCAGGCACGCGTGTGATCCTATCAGTGTTCCGTTTCTTTTTTTTGAGGTACGGTACGGAAACCTAAAAAGGATGATATATTAAGTTAAAAGTAACTCGCATTACTGTTTGTTTAAAAAACGTTTGCAAGCTGTTTCTCAGAACAATGTTGATAAACTTAGGCGATCAAAGAAATGAACATACATTCTCACTTTTGGTTTTATAATATTAGAATACACATGGAAAGCTTGGTTTATTTTGGGAACAGAAAGGTATTCATTCCCTACCAAAGGTTATCATTACTTTCCATTAAAAAAAAACGCAAAATAGAAGGTAATGAATTGGACGGTAATGAATATTTGCCCTTTGATCCTAATTTGCTTATGTTGCCTGTGTGCCTGTTCTACTAGATTTAATATGTAATAACAATTCAATACAAGGACCTCGGTTAACGTACACCAATATTAAAAAAAAAAAAACTTACTCAATAAATTGCAGGATGGCGATGAAGTTTAGGAAATACCAAAGTTCTCTCCGTGCCACAATATCGTCGTTATTTTTATAACCAGGCGACTAGGGTCCGTCCGCTCAGAGCTCTTGCGCACGACACTGAGCGGGACTGGCAAGGGGTAGGTGCATGCCGCTTTTGGATGTCCACAAGTAACTTAAAACTTGCACGTTACTCATCGGGGACGGGAATGAGATTTTTGATTTGACAAAACTAAAACCTTGATTCTTTTAAGGTTAATACAGTATTAAAAATTAGTCAACCCGAATTATATATTGTTTATTTGTTGCTTAACATGATAAAATGATAGAAATCGTAATTACTTGCAAAACTTGAGAATAAAAAAATATTAAAGCCTCTGAATGCTCGTTGGAAACAGGAGGGGGATGAGATATTGGCATGTTTTTTATCATTTACTTGATTTAATTAATACTAAATTCTATACGCGTTCGATGGTACCGAAAGTACTTTTAGGCTGTAATAACCCTATTAAAAAAGATCTTTAATAAATCTTAAAATCATACCACTTTCTCCCCTGGAAACGTGATTTGAACGAAACGCAAGAACGACCCAACTATAGGTACCTATAGCTAGCAACGTCTCTATAAAGACATGAAATGAATAATAATGGGTTTGGTTTATGACGTGTATCTCTATGTCTATGTATCTGTGTCTGTTTGTGGCATCGTAGCTCCCAAACGGATTAACCGATTTGCATGAGTTTTTTTAATTTGAAAGCAGATTATCTAGCGGTGGTTCTTGCAAGATTTCATGAAAATTGGATTAGCCGTTTAAGAGATATCAGCACTTAAAGTATGTGGCGCCGTTAAATCGGGCCACCTTTAACCCCATAAAACCTCTAAGGTCAACCGGGGTAAAAGCCACTATGGGGTTATTGCGTTTATTCGAATTATATTTAAACAACGTGAGTTACAACTGCTCCCGCCATGTAGTGATAGACACTTGAACTACTTGGAGGAAAACGCGTACCATAGAGGGCGTTTTAACAGATCGTATTCGAGTCGTTGATCATTTTGAAATTTATTGTCAATCCAGACCAACGCGGAGCGTGAGGTAAGTGTTCAAAATCCATTTACATCCTGTTTTTTCTTTAGATTTCGGTATTATTTTTTATTAAAACATGACCAGTTTTAGTTAACTCACACGTACGAACTCCAATTTGTATTTAAAATGCTTAATGTTTAAAGTTAATTCCATATAAAGTGTTTGGAGGTTATTTTTCAAATTTGGCTAAATGCGTCAGTACCTTTGGGGTAATTGCGTCAGTGTAACGCTTTTGCCCCAATGCCAGTGGTGAACAACCTTTTCCTTGATACGGTAATTTTGATTTAAAAATTATGATGAATACATACATACATTAAATCACGCCTGTTTCCCAGAGGGGTAGGCAGAGACCATAAATTAATTAATTATGATGAATAAATAGTAACAAATGATTTTGGTAACTTGTTTGTACCTATAATCAAATTCTGAGTCGTGTCCGCTCTCTTTTAATATCAGAATAAGTACATGCATACATAAAATCGAAAAATTCTATTTGATTTTACCCGCAATCGGTCAAAAGGTGAAAATAACATCTCTTTCATAAATTTTCTATCTCACTCTTTTCAATCGAAGAAAAATGTTTACGACATCTGGTATTTAGGTTTGGATAAATGCGTCTACAAATTGAAGACGCATTTTCCCCAATTATATTATTTTCTGTCTCAGCTTATTAATAGCTGTTTTTGGGCCCTTCTAATTATAAAACCTTCTAGAAAACTGTATTGCAGAAACGTGTCATGAAGTTTTGAAGGCCTAATAGCAATATTTTAACAATTATTTTAAAAAAATGCATTTTCCCAACCTGAGGCAATAGCGTCAAAAATCACGTTTCTTAAAAAAATGCCTATATATCTTTTAGTTATAGTGCAGCGAAAAATTTAACACACGAATTAAAGTCCCAAAGAGTTGTAAAAATAACAGAACGAATGAGTATTTCAATATAGTAAATACATATATCGTAATTTAGGTCTTAAAAAATTTTAAAAAAACCTTGACGCCTTTACCCCGGTTGACCTTAAGTATATATCAAAAACGGCTGAACCAATTTTGATAAAACATGTCTAAGGACCACCGCCGAAAAATCTGCTTATAAATAAAAATCACCGCATCCTAATCGGCTCATCCGTATAAGAGCTACGGTGCCACAGACAGACACACACACACTTACAAGTCAAACTTATAACACCCCTCTTTTTTGCGTCAGCGGTTAAAAATGATTAGCCTCAATGTAAACAGAACTAGCATGATCCAAGGCAGGTCAGCAAGCCAGGACAGTTGAAGTAGAGAACTAGCTTGCTATCCTAGCTTGAAAAACTAGCCTCGTGTAGCCCGGGCATTACAGTGCAAACGTTTTCTTAATAGCGATCGGCAATCTTCGTTTCTCTATGACACACGAGTGACAAATATACTGTCAGTTGCGAGTGCAAGCATGATAGCGATAGCCAGCCAGCTGCTGGGAATACTGTACCTACCTACATATTGAATACATAACATAACTCTTTTTATGCTGATGGTATGAGAAGTAAAGGAAATGTAAATATTATAATGCCTGTAAACACATTGCCAATCCAGGTTAGTATAAATAGTGCCATGTAGTGCCATTCCATGTCTTCTCGTAAATGTCGGGCCTGTTGTTTGATCAGTAGTTTAACTAATTGTCAAAAATCGTATGGAAAATTTTACACATTTCCTTGAGATTCCTTCATTTTCGATTCCTTTTTTAAATTTTAACAATTAGTTTAACTACTGATCAAACAATAGGCCCTAAGGGAATATAGGCTTGTAAGGTTTGTTTCAATAGAACTTGCCAACAATGTAAACAAACCTTGTATTCAAAATGTCTTTAATTTCCATTCTACATCATCAAATAGGTACTGCTAAAGCCATGTGTTATTTAATTAATTCTTTCCACATCATTATCCTAAACCATTAAAAGAATAAAATAGTGCTAGAATATTGATATCTCATTGAGCGTTTTGTTTACATTGTTGGCAAGTTCTATTGAAACAAACCTTAGTAGGTACTATTAGGCGACGGGCCTGCAACCTGTCACTAATACGTTGGTAAACATCTTAGCCTATTAGTGCAAAATGTGGTTACTGATGTGGTCAACAAGTTTTTAAAGTCGTAGGTAATACTGTAGGTCTGTCTACCACACTCTGGAATTACAGGCGTGAAAGTATGTATGTGTATGCAATTCCCGCTCTTGGTAATTCATCTATACGAAGCAGTATAGTTCCTTTCGGTCTGTCACGGGAATTCATTACTTTTAGTTCTTTGTTCCTGACAGACTCAAGCCTAAAATAAACACGCCCACAGCCCTTTTAGGACCACTGCTCTGGGGTCCCTTTTTTGCTGAATGGGGGTGGTTCACTTTTGGAGGAAACCTGTAAGTATGTTTTAAAATAAATTTGTAAATTATTTAATATTAAAAGAGAACATACCGGGAAAGTTGGAAAATTCGAGAAAAACTCAAAAGTTTTTTTTTTCTACGTGATTTTTTTCACGTACATTAGGGCCGCTACGTAACGGTCTTCCAGGCAGAGTTGTATGCGATATTTTCCTGTACGCAAGAGAATATAGGTAACTAGGCCTCCAAAGGACAGAACTATCTCCGAAGCAAGCCCGGGTCGCTAGTTGTTTTATACTATGTAGTGATTTTAATAGAAAAAAAATATCAAGACTTAAAATAAATACACACTGCGGATCGCAGTTGTTTGGAATAAGTAAGTACAGTATCACATAGAACACAAGATAACTTACCAGTCCGCTAACTACTGCCCCACACAACAAATAGGTATAGGTACGTCTGCGACACGTCCACTTTATGTACTTATCTGTTATTTTGCAACAAATGCAACTGAGTTGAATTCAATGTTACCATGATGTTACTAGTAATGTTGATAATCTAAAAAAATACTTTGTTTTGTAGAAACTTACAGTATTCTTATTTTTCGACAATAAATATGCTTACTCCGTTCTTTTACTGGCACTGTTCATTCACTGGTACGTTCACCCTAATCCACTTAATGATGTAAGAAATGAAAAAAAAACTGTTCAAGTAAAGCCAGACTCGCGCACCAAGGGTTTCGTACAATTGCGCAATATGAATGCTATACACGATGATTTTTAATTGGTGATCAGGTACCTAGGGTAAGCGTACCAGTGAATGTACAGTGCTAGTGAATGAACAAAATGTTTTCGTAAATCAAGAGTTCTTTTAATTTCTACCGTACAAAGTATTATTTTTTTATTGGCATCTTTACTAGTAACATCATGGTAACATTAAATTCAACTCAGGTGCTTTAGTTGAACCGTGGCGGTCATCTAAAGTTGACGTGTCGCAGACGTGTTTTCGTTGTATGGGGCAGTAGTTAGCAGACTGGTAAGTTACCTTGTGTTTGAAGTGATATTGTTCTTATTCCACACAACCGAGATCCGTAGTGCGTGTTTATTTTAAGTCTTAAGGATATATTTTTTCTATTTACAAGCCATATCAAGTGTTTTTGTTTCAAATTGCCATTTTTGGGCAAATGTTTTAAAACTGGATCACAGAAACCGCTAAAACCAATGAATGAACGACGGTGTTCATTTACTAGAACCGCGTGAATTACTTATTTTACAATATTGTGAGTTTTCGTTGTTGTATTAAAGTTTCTTTTTCAGAAACATAGCTTTTAGTGGATTGTCCTTCATGTGGCCAGTATTCGAACAAACTCTCAAATGCTTAAAATGTTCGTTCATTTACTGGTTTATAATTTCCAGTAAATAAACTACCACCAATTTGACTGGTTCATTTTTTGGCTTAGCATAAAATTCAAGAGCCAGTTATTGAACTATCGTTATTTGAAAATAACCTATTATACCTACAGCGTTTTCAGGCGGGAAAGTTGCACGTCAATCAACACTAAGTAAAGCCTGACAAGTTCCTATTTAGCCCTGATGTAGTGTCGCTACAAACAGCTTACATTATGGCAATTATACGTGTACGTCATGAATAGTCGGGACAGTGAGTATTGGCATCGTGCAAGAACGAGTGAGATATACAATTAAGTACTTGTAGATTGTGAAACTATGTTTTCATGTAATCGGAAGAGCATGTCTAGTTGATAATTAAATATGAATAATTACCTATCCGTCAAAATCCGATTCTAAATATTCGACATCCATATATTCATCAGATTCTGGCTCCGATGTATTTTCACTTTCTTCCGTTGAAGAGTCACTTTCAGGACCACCAACCTCGATTATAAATCTTTCGGTCTGTGATTCGATTATAGGACCTTTTGTCCTATATCCGTCTTCTATTTTTTTTACGTGTTCGCAGCATTTACTCCAATTTTCTATAGTCACTTCCTAAGTAATAACGAAGTGTAAAAGTAAGCTATATTTTTAACTGTTCAATAAAATTCATTGATAAATGTAAATACCTGAAAACTATCTTCAACGAGCTTTAGGAAGGCATCATTCGTGATGGAAACATTTTTAGTTGCCACTTTTGCTTTCATGATGCCCCAAATCATCTCGATGGGATTTAAATCACAGTGATAGGGCGGTAACCTTATCACCTTGTGACCATGATTTGAGAGAATCGCATCTATTTCGTATACTGGCTCGGGTTTATGACGTCTCAAAATTGTGACCAATTTATCTTTAGATGCATTTTGGGGAAATGAGATGTTATTTAAACGCAGACACTCAGCAATGACGTGTTTTCTATCGCCAGATGTTGGAGCTTTGTTAATTTGGAAAGAATGGTACCGGGCATTATCCATTATAACACACGTGGGTTCACTGAGATTGGGAATTAATCTCTGCAAAACCCATTTCTTAAAATTGTTCCTGTTCATGAAGTCATGATAATCGGCTTTCTTTTCCTTATCATTATAATATTAGGAGTGCATTGGGAACAAATCCCGATGGTCCGCCGGCATGAACTATAATATATCGTTTGCCGGTTGAAACGGATTTCGACACACCGGGTTCATTTTCGCTTTGCCAGCATTTTGCGTGGTTAAGAGAAGTATGGATGTAAGTCTCATCTAAATAAACAAGAGGTATATTTTTGTCCCTTGCTTCTTTTATTTCGTCTAAATAACTTTCCCGCCAAACCACAATATCCGAACGCTCCTTCAATATTTACCGTTGGTTTCTGCACTTTTTGTATTTGAACCCCATACTATGCAATAGCAATCGCAAGTACTCCCTACTACCGGTAAAATCAATATCTTTTTTCAATTCGGTAAGCACACTTTTGAGAGTTGGTACTTGCTTTCGCACAGCATAGAATTCATGAATTTTGTGCCTTATGGCACATTTGACGAAGTCGTCTATTGGTATTCTTTTTTTTGGTTGTTTTTTTTTTTGGTACCGATGGCAATGGCGGTAACGGCTCATTCTTTTTGTATATATTCTTAATTGTAGCACTACAGACGCCTTGAATGAGAAAAAAAATAAAATTTAATAATTAATATACATATTTAGTACCAAGCTAACCAATTCATGACAATCGCACTATGAATATCATACCCGTCATGTCAACAACTAATTTCAAAACATTAACAACATGCTGCTGAATCCTTCGTCCTTTTTCTGCCGCAACCATTTGAATGTATTTATAATAATGTTTTTTGCATCGGGGTGAAATTTCTTGGGCATTTTGATTTTAAAATCGATTTGTTTACATCGGTGACATTCAATGACTTCCAACGTCCGTTGTCAAAAAAAACGTTGCCATTTAAATAAATTTGTTCCACTGAAAATCCGCAACATGGCGAGGGCTAAAAAGGAACTTGTCAGGCTATAGTAAAATATTTTTTTTATAAATCAATTTAAAAGAAGGATAAAACATAATCAACAATTAAACACTGTTCATTCACTGGTTTCATTTGTTCATTTACTGGTGTTTCTATGTTCAATCACTGGTGTTTTGGGGTGTTTGCGGCTTAAAATAGCTATAACTTAAAATTAAGCAATGTTATTGTAAAACAAACGTTATAGAAGCAAACTAGTATACTTGATTGATTGATAACGACATTTATATTTGTTGGTAACAACTTCCATTTTATTAAAAAAAATATTTAAAGACGAAATTCTCCTTCGGGTTCAGGTTCTGCCAAGGGTTCATTCACTGGTACGTTTAACCTACCAATTTTTCTAATTTAGTACCTAATTGATGTCAATCACGTTACAGTCGCAGTTACATGAAACCACACTTAATTTTTGTTTTGAAAATAACTTTATCGAAATTAATTGTCACCCTACTAAGTTACAAAAAGATATCCACAGCCAGAAAATGATTCATTTCCACAACCTTTGACACAACAACTTTTCACCATTTTAAAACCGTATAGAATGAATAAATTTTGAGTAAACCCAAAGTAAACCGTGAGAAACACATTAAACACAACCGATAACGTTTCGAAATACGGCGCCATCTTATTCCATGGTGTTGCCCTTGAGAAATTAATAAAACCTACCATCATGTTAATACTAGCTCGTGTAAAAAGATTACAAGCTTATTTAAAAAACACTAATTTGTGTCATTATTTCTTATTCAAAATGCATTAATTTAATAAATTAATTTTTATAGGGACGGTCACGAAACTTCGAAATTTATTAATTATTTAATTTATATTTCCTGGAAATAGTTAGAGAGGGACAGACTCCGTTCTTGCTATCGCTACCGGCTCGCGGGCTCATTTACTTTTAATATCAACCTTTGGTCTATGTAACTTATGTCAGGTTTTGCTTACCTGTTTTCGGTGAGTGTTTATTCCAGTTTGCAGTTGTACGTACCTAGTACGTACAGTCACGAGATTTAATTTGGTACCCACCTTAGGCCCAAAGTCAATGTGACATTTTACAACAATAAGGTTGAGTTTCCTAAAAGTTACAAATGACTTGACATCTCTAATGACATTGACGACTTCAAGCATATTTTTCTTGAAATGGATCCCAAATTAACGCTCACTGACCGTACTTATTATTTCGATTGTTTTCTGTTATAAGGTTATAATTATAACATAAACGTCAATGTGACTTGGAAGTTTTGTTGTGGCCAAAGCCTACCCTATTAAAACGACAAATAACGACCGCGTTCAGTAAAGTGGCTGCTACACCGTGAGCAACCAAGCTTTCCGACAAGGTGATCTTGCTGGTTTTCAACCAAATTTCGTTTTACAATTCATTGCCCTTGGCTGACAGGCGTGCGCTGGCAACCGCGGTTGGATACCGCCGCGTATAAGAATAGCTGATTGGGCGTTGTATGACCAGTAGTAGCTGTTGTTTAAACTTAGATAGCTATCGCAACTATAAGGGTTCGGATAAAATCTTGGATTTTCTTTTTTTTGATGTCGAAATTACCAATCATTTCCCCTGCGTTGCTATTGCATAACGCACTCGCAATCTCAATTGGCTTCAAAGCGAAACAAATGTTTTCATTTTGTATGCACACAAGCCTTCGATTTTCAAAATGAAAACAATTGCGAATGCGAGTGCGTTAAGCGATAGCCCCTTAGTCCACCAACCTGACATGACAACAGAATGACTTCACCCAAAGTCAGCCAATTGCAGGTCTTGAAACTGTAACCTAGCGACAATTGTTAGCGTAAGGAGAAAACCATTGTGGTTAGTTCCAGATTCGCCGGATTCTACACTATAATATTATAAAGAGGAAAGATTAGGATATTTAGGATGACCATGAATTTAGTGGTTATTGGTTTTAACCATATCATTAATTACCATATTAACACCTCACCTATTGAATTAAATTTTGGTTGGCAATTCATATTTTTCAGCTGATCACTGGTTAAAAATCACCGTGTATATGTAAAAAAGTAAAGAATAATAATTAACATAAACGCCAGTGCAAATGCAAAAAAACTCGTATTAAGCTGATTGTGTTCTTATGTAATCATGTCAACAATGAACTCTTCATCTGATTGAGTAATTTTATACGCTTAGCTAATACGCTTCCCAAGTAGCAATCGGAGCCTAAGGCTAAATCTTATATTCCTTAAAAATGTCTAAAGTTGGTTTCCACTGAGACATGTACATTTAAGTCGGTTTTCATAAAATCCAGTTAGCATTTAATGCAAAGTAGACTTAAATAAAGGCGACTTTATTCTATTTGTCACTTTCAAATCCAATTAGAATTAAGTCAGATTTAACTATGCCTAGAAGATATCTTTCTTAAGGCTTGTTATTCTTATCTTATGCTTACTGAAGATTGACTTGAGGATTACTTGATTTCGATTGAATTATTATAGTCAAGATAAGTCAATATTGAATTTGGAAGACTTAAATATTTCTTAAAATCAAACGAATACTAAAGTTTCTCTACTAGCATTTCTTTTGGATGAGTAAAGTAAAATTGTGCTTAAGAAGTGAGTTCTCAGTCTTAAAAGAATTAAGAGGACGGGTTTATGCGAGATGGATAGTCGTAAAGTTAAGAAGTTAAAAAAATCCGGTGGATTTCGTCGTCGAGTCAATAACTACATGAATATGAGTAGTGCAAGCTCCGCAAGGGTAGCAAGTGGTGACATAATCGTTGAAAACACAATGACCATCCAGGGGCCTTCAAATGCGACGACTTTGTGCCCAAATATATTTGCAGATTCATTGGAAATGGAAACTTCAGAGGAACAAATTACGTTAGAAAGTGACAATGACTCTGACATAGAAGCTTCAAAAGATGAACGTAATTACAATTTTAGATCAAAATTAACAGAATGGTCTGTTGCTTACAATACACCTCAGAGCTCACTTAATGCACTACTGAAAATTATCAGCGAGTATGATCCAAAACTCATACCGAAGGATGTCAGAACATTACTTAAGACTGCACCGAGCAAACGCCGAGTGTCCAGTGGCGCCCTCATTACTATTGTGGTGTTTTCTAATTAACTAAAGAATTTCCTTGGAATCAGACGAAATGTGTTTGTAGCGCAAGTAAAAACACAATTTATGGGATACGTAACAAACTTTAATAATAATTACCCTTTGAGTAGTCGGCTTAACGGGAAAAGGTGGCCACTTTTTTCCGTTAAGTTAATAATTCGAAGGTGAATTGTTATTAAACTATATGATATACCCTATAAGTTGTGTTTTCATTTGTAGTACAAATACATTTCGTTCAATTTCAAGAAAATACTTTAGTTTATCAGAAAACACAATAAAAGTAATGAGGGCGCCACTGTACATCCGGCGTACGCTCGGCGCAGTCTTAAGACTGTGCGTTCAGTAAAAATCTCTAGGTATGGGTGGCAAAACGCTACCTACAATCACATTTTTTTTTTTAATAACTTTGTAGACACTTACTGTAATGTTCCTATGCACTGAGTGGAAATTATAAAACGACAATTGTTTGTTACACTGATCGATTCACATTAACTTAGGTAGTCGCTTGTTATTTTTTTTATTGGTTTGTTGTTGCATTAACCACTCCCAAAATGACAACAACAACGTTACTTCTTACTGCGCAAGTGGTATCGCGAAAACTGACTTAGGAGTGAGTAAATTGGCTATTTTCTTAACTTTGCATACTACAAATCTTTTTTAAGACTTAGTTAAAGCAAAAATCTTTTAAATAGGAACAAGTTTAGTACAAACAGTATTAACTCGTCCTTAACTTTGTCTTGCTACGTCAACATTGCCTTAAGTGTTTCTTTTTTGATCCTCAGTTGATTTAACGCCATATTCGATTGAAGTACATTTTAAATTGTTCGCATAAAAGTTATAAATTTGTATTTGTGCTGTATTTAATCATTTAAAATACTTTGTATAAATATTCAAAACATCAATTAAGTTATAAACATTGCTACAAATTATGAAAAAAAAAATTTTTAAGGAAAATTTACAAAAGTGTTTATGTGTTTCAATAAAATTTGAAGATTTTGATATTATTTCTTAACATTTCGTAAAGCCCGTGTATTTTACAACAATGTGTATTAATTCTACACGACCAACTAATTTGCGTTGAACTTTCGACTGTAAATTTGGACAAGAATCTACTATTGCGTATTTGGTGAGTAATAAGCTACGCCATTATATTTCCTTGTGAAAGAATTATAGTTCATTAACATAATTTCGCCGTAATTTTTCTTAACATTAACTACATAAAGTAAATGTAGCTTTAAATCAGTTTTCAGTTGACTACGATAATTCTTCACGATTTTATTCTATAGCATTCTAAACTTGGTATTCAAGATATCTTGAAGACGAAAACTTTGATTTAACTTAGCCTACAAGATATCTTGAAGATGCAATAAAGGGCTTTATTAATACCACTGCCTTAAAAAAGGTTTAAGTCTTACTTGAAAGAAGTCTAAAGTCCCTCTTAATTAGCATTTAAAAACGGTGCCCATTTTTACTTAACTCTGTCTTCAAGGTTTCCAATAGATATCTTTAAGACAAAATTTGATTTAACCAAGACAACAGCATGAATTAATACTTTGTCTTCAAGATATCTTCAAAACCAAGTTAAGGGGACAATTGCTACTTGGGTTGTCACGGCGTTTTTGTTATTTACACATTTCGTATCAATTATTATACGTATAAGTATCTGCCATGTTAAAAACACAATATTTTGAATATAATTGTATATATTATTTAAATATTTTTAATTTGATTCAAATGATACAGCCCGCTGGTAATATGATCCCGGTACAGTGAGCATCATATATATGTATATATTAACAACGTTTCAGAAATACGAGTATATTATACAACTTTATTCCCTTGCAGTTTGCAGTAGTCGTGTTTCCATATTTTTTAAAATTTAACTGTATCCATATTATTAGACGTGACTGTACAATAGAGTACGGAACCCTTAAACGTGCACATACATAGTATGAGTGAAATTTAGTTACTGTTGTATAACTAAAGAAACATTTAATTGCATTACTATACCATTGCAAAAACTATGGATGTGCAAACATTCGAACAGAAAATGGTGGTCCACAAGGTCAATGGATCTGAATGCTTAAAAACGACTTTTTGAGTATAGTTTTGCTGGTTGGATTCGGCACGTCAACTTGAGAAAAATTTCAGAATTGCGATAAAATGACTTCACATCGAGCACATTACAAATGCAGATGCCGAACGCACATCAAACTCCATTTTTATTTAAGTGCATTTGTGTTCTACTGTCTATGGCGTTAAAGTTGATAGAGTCGCAGTCTTTATAACGAAATACGTGCGAAACAATGGTTTTGTTTAAGTATAAACACAATGGATTGCTTTTGGCAGGGAGATGTAAAATACAAAAATACTATCATAATATCGATTAAAGATATCAAGATGCATCTTGATATCTTTGTTTATTGTTATTATTATAACCGCCTATTTTTTTTGCCCCATCAATTATTTATAAATTGTACATACCTACTGTTCCGTGCATAATTATGCGTGTTTATACATTTGGGGTTCTAATAGTTATTTATGGAACTGTATCATAATAAAGGCCATTGAGACACGAGTCCGAATGTCATAATAGATACCGCATGAGTGTCTCAATGGCTGATTATGAATAGTTGCATACATTACTTTATCTACTCTCATATCGTAAAGTTCGAATTATAAACTTCAAAACGAATTTATATTGGCATACTTTATAAACACAATACCGAAATTTAAAAAAAAAACATTTTACTTTTCTGTGACAGCGCCCGTTTTAACGCATGCACGGTGATGTGCTAGGTTTTGGCGCCATTCATTAAATACGTTTTTTTGTATACTTCAGTTTTTTTGGAATTAGAAACCACGACAACATTATATTGCGGCTCGTGAACTGTAATCTCTTTACAATTTGTACCAATTAACAATTGATGACACGCAAATAACGTGACATTAAAACAATTTTGTTTTGCGACTATTGTACTGTACTATTGCTAGGTAATAAATAGTTGAACAGACGCAATACCTATAATGTTATGTGGTTTCTAATTCTAAAAAAACTGAAGTATAATGTATGTAGTGTATGAAACTGCACATAACTAGGTATTATGCAACAATTTCATTAAACTACTATTTTCTATGAGCTTAAAGGGATATCTACAAGTAGTACAACATTTTATGCCCAGGTACAATGGGCAGAATCTTTTGGACCTGTAAAATAAAACATGTACATTCTCATATAGATTAACTATTTAATTCCTTTCAACTTTTAAAAACTTTTAAACTTTTAAACTTTTTTTTCCATGCTAAAGCAAAACAAATGAATGCCGTTATTTTGAAATCGTTTTTTTTCACTAATTACAACATTAGAATGGACCCGGGAACTTTAGGTGATACAGGCAAATTAAATAATGTTAATAATATTTAATAATAACTGTAAAATTCATAATTATTCCGATAAAAGTATTCATTATTTAATATTTTTTTATGTAAACATATTTAAATTAATCTTTAAAGTCGATTTAACAATAATAAAGTAAGTAAATAAAATAGAATGGCTGTTATACCGGTGAACGTTTTATGTTTTTTTTTATTGAATTCCGCCATTTTCAGTGCGAAAAAGAACATTGTGAAACTTTTCACACTTTTCACAATGAAATGTCTTTTCATAATGTATCTACCTCATTGGAATACCGATAGCGATATCAATATTAGCGGTTTATATTACGCGAGTAGAAAAAAACAATTGTGTTCTATTAAGTAGGTACTTACTATGTATGAAATGTTGTACTTATTACAGTTTGTTGTGGTGTAGCAAAATTCATGCGCTTGCATTCCTTAATGTCTTAACGTATAATAAAATCGCCGTGTAGTGTACAAGTTAAGAACTGTCCATTTATCATGACATGATACCAAGTAATCTGTTAGTAATCTTATCATTATAAATTAAATTAATGGGAAAATTTACCTAGTGTACCTTCTTTTAAAAATAAATTGATGGGGTATAACATGAAGTATTATTCAGAATTAAAAATGCAAAGATTGAATAAATAATTTAATTAAATAGTAACTAAATCGTGTGTCAAGTCAAGTCTCCAAACATCACAGCTTTTGCAATAGAATTACCTGTAAGAGAAAAACTAACTTAATACTCGGGTACGAACTCTAACACGCCCATCCGTGGCAGCTGAAGAGCAGTGTGAATTTTGGTTATTATGCTACCATGATATTCCTTGTATTAGAGAAAGGTAAAAAGGTCTGCATTTATCTCCACCGATATGGAGATAGGTGGATTTATTTTACGCCAATAGTACAGTGTGGTCACTGCACTGGTTCCGTGTTCCGTTCTTTGGTTTCATGACTATTTATGCCATTTTAACAGCGCAAGCATGTAGCCGAAGCTTTACTTTAGTAGGTGAGCATTTCTAAAAAACTTTGTTCATTTCATTTACGACTTCGATTTGCAAACAAAAATGCAGTTTGGTAGGGTAAATGAAGCCGAGCCTAAATAACATAGTCTCTTTTGCATTTGTATGAAACTTCCCTTTTTTGTTACTAACTTTCTTTGGTTTGTGGTAACAAAATAGGAAAGTTTCATACAAATGTATTTGGACACTTTGGGAGACTATGTTATTTAGGCGCGGCTTCATTCACTTTACCAACATGCATTTTTTTTGCAAATTGAAGTCTTAAATGAAATGTACAAACTTTTTTAGAAATGCTCAGGTATGTAGTCTGTAGGTACCTATTTTATCAAAAAATTTAACTGTGTTGATATGTTGTGACAAAACAAACATTTTCTTTTAATATTACGAATATTTTATACCTATATTATATTATTAGGTAATAATAATTATTGAATGCAATTTTTTCATTAACGGTTTTAGTGAGACTAAATTCTTTTTTAATAAAATTCCACTAGAACTACTGGGATAAAATCAGTCCCCAGGTTCTATTATCTGAAGGCCTTTGAATAATAGAACTAGTGGGAATAAAAAGTTCTACTTATCAAGAAAGCTGTCAGTAGAACTAGTGGGAATAGACCATTGCTCAATGCAACCCTGCGGCTTATCTAATAGATTAGCGTAGTATTCCCCGTTTATACGAGTAGTTTGCCCTCTTGGGGCGTAGTATATCATCAAAATTCCGTTCGAACCCCGATAGACCGATGCCATCACTTTTCCTGCTGATGTCACGGATTTAGCTTTCTTTGGAGTCGAGCACCACATGGATTCTGTCCACTGTTTCGATTGAATTTTGAGTTGTGGTGTATAGTGATGATTGTGATGAACCCAAGTTTCATCAGTTGTTACAAATCATCCGATTTATTTCTTTATAAAGGGTCCAAACAGTGTTGAGAGTTTTGCATTCGAATTATTTTTTGATCGAGTGTAATTAATCGCGGCACCCAACGAGCGCGCATCTTTTTCATATTCAATTCTTCATTATGTATATGATGTACTCGTTCTTTTGAACCACCTGTGATATAAGCTATCTTGGATAGCTTCAACCGTCGATCTAACAAAACCAATCATGTACTTTGGAGACCGGCTCCCCTATGGGCTCCGGTATCCCTAATCGTCATTTGTCCTAATGCGCCGTTTGTCGGAATTTTCATTTATCCTAAAGTCATTTCAGCTTAAATTTTAAAACTTTTTATTTTGTTGATAACAAACGTTGTTAGGGATTCTGAGGGGCACCCTTGGAGACCATTTCCGAAGTCGCGTCGCATTTCGGACGTCCGGGACGGAATTCATCTTGGACACTTGTACGTCCTAGTTTAAACTTAGCCACCCAGTTCTTAACCGTACTCGTAGCATAGCTCGTAGCGTTTGTGCAGGGTCCGTCCGGATCGCTACCACCATCTTATCCATTAACCTACCGCCAAACAGCAGTGTTCGCATTGTTGTGTTCCGGTTTGGGGGTAAGACAGCCGGTGAAATAACTAGCATATAGGCATTTCATCTTAGTCCTCAGGGTTGGCAACGCATTTGCAGTCTTAGGATTGCATTGCAGTCTTGTGAGTGCGAATGTCTATGGATCACAGTTTCCACTTACCATCAGGTGGCCTGTGTGTTCGTTTGCCTTCTCTATGCCATAAAAAAAAAAAAAAAAAAGAGAGGACATTCACCCAAAACATTTTTCAAATCATGAGTATCCGCCCCTTTTTATATGAAGAAACATTATCAAAGCTCTTTGTTTAATTTTATCTATTTTGGTAAAATTCGCCAGAATATTTTTTCAAATGACAGTAATGTTCAAAGAAATATGGACGCCTTCAAATTCAAATTTAAAACAAAGACAGCCAGAAAACCCATTTAAAAAAAACCGGGCAAGAGCATGTCGGACCATGCTCAGTGTAGGGTTCCGAAGCCGTAACGACAAACACAAAAAACTATCTCAAAAATCAACATGTATGAACCAATTTTCTATTTAAAGTTATTTGGCGCTGTCTTAGATGATTTTTAGTAGGTATAAACTCGTTAGTCGCCTGTATCTCAGGAACTAATTAAGTCTACTAAGTAATGATTCTTTTATAATATCTCAAACAAGAGCCAAGCTTTTAAGTGTGAAATCAGTATACCTACCTATGTAGGTAGTTAGGTATCTTAACTGCTTCAAACCGACTTTAAATTACAATAAAAGTTTAATCTTTTATAAAGTAATTAAAAATTGAAAAAAAAACAAGGGCCAGTAAATAGAATTTTAAGGTTTCCAAACGATACTCGACTCAAATCAATAATCTAATCGATTATTTGTAAACTTTCGGATCGCAAATCGCAAACTTGTAGGTAGCATTTCGGGGCACGTCCGAACAGCATCTAGGCGCTCGCGCTTATGAGCGCGGCTGTCGCTCGATTTGTTACATGGACAGTTCGACTCCCCCCGCGCGTGCAGGCCCCCCCCCCCCCGTTAACAATTTTTCTATCAAAATTATCATAGGCGATTTTGATACGTATAAACACTTTAGTCGCCTGAATCTCAAGAACTAATCATGTCTACTTAGCCGTGATAGTTTTCCTTTAAAATTCGTTATATGCGCTTTCGTTGAAGATATTTTTCAGATTTTTAGTATTTGTAGTTTTGGCTGTAGGGGGGGGGGACACTTGACTCTAACAAAAAATAGCGCTTTAAAGCTTAATATTTCATAAACGGATCCCTTAATCGAAAAATTGTTTTCGTAAACCCGCAATATTTTTGAAAGACCTATCCAACGACACCCCACACTATGGGGTAGGCAAGAAAAAAAAAAGGCATCCCCACGTTACGTGTAGGGGAGATGCATTAAAAAAAAATATTTTTCAAAATTTTATTTTACCACTTTGTTAGTGTGACTAATATGTATATTCATGCCAAATTACAGCTTTCTAGTACTATGAGTCTCTGAGCTAGACTGGGGACGGACGGACGGACGGACATGGCGAAACTATAAGGGTTCCTAGTTTGACTACGGAACCCTAAAAAAATGACGTCGTAATTTTAACCAACTTTAAAAATGGACGAGGTTTTACTTTCCGCTGTATGTTTTTATGTAGGTATTTTCATCGATTTCTCCATCAATTATGGACCGATTTTAAAAGTCCTTTTCAGGGTTCCGTAGTCAAACTAGGAACCCTTATAGTTTCGCCATGTCCGTCCGTCCGTCCGCCCCCAGTCTAGCTCAGAGACTCATAGTACTAGAAAGCTGTAATTTGGCATGAATATACATACCTATTAGTCACGCCAACAAAGTGCTAAAATAAAATTTTGAAAAATATTTTTTTTTAATGTACCTCCCCTACGGGTGTCCCTTGTTTTGTCGACAAACTTTTCGTCGAATTTCATATCATCGAAAACGCTTCAAGTAAAATTTAGTTCACGAATTAAGTATTGTTTGGTGTAATTTTATTTCATGAGCAGATCATTCCAATTTTTATTATTTCATAGAATAACTGTTCAGGGAATATTATTTGGCAAATTATTCATTTTGTATGAATTTTAATTGGCAGAACAACAAAACAACTAATTTCATTTGTTCGACGTTTCATTACATTTGTTTTTAAATAATCGAATACACATAGCGCCACAACTACGCGGAACACCTACTAGGTCTCAACTAATCTATAGGTTAGGTTAGGTTAGAATTGTGTCAAGGCGCGAAGCGCCACAACTACGCGGAATAGGAGCTCCGCTTTTGTCGACTTCGTCTCACGGTCTAACATTGAAATAATAAAGTACAATTTCATTTGTTCGAAATTTTATTACAACATTACAATCATAACATAATGCCATAGATAACTGTGTATGCCAACTATCTTAAATTTAAATAATATTCCTTGTAATAATTTGTATGTTAATTAAAAATACTTGAAACAATATATCACGAAACGTTTTCCATGACATAATTCAACTATTTAATGAATCATCCGACAAGTAAAAATACACGATTTAAAATTACTTGCAATGACCATTCCACGAACTGAATTCTCGACGAAATGAAAATACATGAAATGTTGACTTTGAAGTGAAATTCGACGAAATAAGTGTCGACAATTTGATGATAAACCCTCCCCTACACGTAACGTGGGGATGCCTTTTTTTTTTCTTGCCTACCCCATAGTGTGGGGTGTCGTTGGATAGGTCTTTCAAAAATTGCAGCGCGTGCATTTTCAATTTAGCAGCACGATGGGTCGAACGTATAAGGCTGCTTAATTGAAAATGCACGCGCTACAATGTGTTTTGTTCGCACTGACGGGACTACTTAATCTCGCCGCTTGGTTTCGCACGACAGTCCGCACGACCGGCGTTGTTTACAGAATCACTACCCAGGTCGCCCTAGTCGCCGGCGGGGTAAGTAACTAGTACTAGTTAGTTCGCTCGCGCCAGAAAGAATTGTTGAGTACCATCATCTATTACCTTCCATAAACATGGCAAGTAGGTACAACAGTAAAAGGAGAATAGTTGTTCTCAGTGAGGATAATTACGCACGACAAAAACGAACATCTTAGTTAACATTGATATTTATTTCCTCACTGCCAACAACTTTATCGTCTTTTACTCATACCTACTTGCGGTGCTGATGCTATGTACCTACTCTACAACTGTTTCTGGCGCGAACTAGCACCACTGACTAGGCCGGCTCCCGGAGACGGAGCGTTCGGAGCGTTCCCGAGCTCACGCACTCGTAGACAACGAACCAGCTTTAGTGAGATAAAACAACTATACAAGAGGTGTAATTAGCTACAAGTGTTACTCAAATCGCTGGACGTACAGTCGCGGAATGAAAAGGTTGACCACCTTAAGATCTGTTTTTGCTTGCTCAGTATAAGTTATCTTATCACTTCTGCTTATCGACCGAATATGACACATTCCGTCATAATGATTGTCATTTCACTATATGGCCCACAGATACATGGTTACCATGGTCACGTATAAACAACAGCCACTATTGGTTCAAACTGAACTCAAGTCTTTATTAGTCGTTACAAAAGTGTTGTTATGGTCACGTATAAACAACAGCTTCTATTGGTTAACTGAACTTGGTTTTTATTGGTCGTTACAAAAGGGTTGCTATGGTCACGTATAAACAACAGCCACTATTGATTCAATATTATTCCTCTCGTCTGTTACACAATTTATAAAGGTAACATGTGTTTGCAACGCGTAAATGAATTTATTTAAAAACTGGTCAACCTTTTCGTTCCGCGACTGTACATGGGGGTCGAATCGATTGGTCTAAACGTACACCTACTTAGAGGTGAAAGAGACTTAGTCTTTTAAGGCCTATTAAAAAGACTAGCCTCCATCTTACAGGACTCGACTCTAAAATAAAGACTAAAGGTTCGAGTTTTTATTAATAAGACTTAGTCGTTGTATTGAAAGACTAACAACTTAAACGAATAGAGTTGTTTTCAAAAATAATTTACTGACTTAAGTACAAAAAATTTCTATCAGTCGTAAAATAAACACGTGTGTGTAGGTACGAGGGCAGGATGATAAGTATCTAGCCTAACAATTAAATCTACAGTTAGTGTAATTTTTTTATTATTATTTTTCTACATAATATCCATTAAGCTCTACGTTTTTGGTCCGCCTTCGCTCCAACGCTGTTATACCCTCCATAAAATGGCTTTTCTCAAGGCCTGTAAAATACTCCTCTACAGCAGCTATGACTTCTTCATTAGTTTTAAATTTCTGTCCCCCCAAAAAAGTTTTGAGTTTGAGGAACAGATGGAAGTCTGACGGTGCAAGATCAGGTGAATAAGGTGGGTGGGGCAACAAATCATAATGCAATTCGTTAATATTGGCCATGGCCTTAAGAGAAGTGTGAACTCTTGCATTGTCTTGATGAAAAATATTTTTTTTCCGTGCTAACCCTGGTCTTTTTTGCTCAATGCATTCCTGCAGCTTATCTAATAGATTAGCATAGTATTCCCCGTTTATAGTTTGACCTTTTGGGAGGTAGTCTATCAACAAAATTCCGTTCGAATCCCAAAAGACCGACGCCATCACTTTTCCAGCTGATTTTACGGCTTTGGCTTTCTTTGGAGCCGAGCATCCGGATTATGTCCACTGTTTCGATTGCATTTTGGATTCTGGTGTATAGTGGTGAACCCAAGTTTTATCCGTTGTTACAAATCGTCGTAAGAAATCCGATTTATTTCTTTGAAAACGGTCCAAACAATGTTGAGAGTTTTGCATTCGAACTCTTTTTTGATCGAGTGTAAGCAATCGCGGCACCCAACGGGCGGACAGCTTTTTAATTTTCAATTCTTCACTAAGTATATGATGTACCCGTTCTTTTGAAATACCTGTATTATCAGCTATCTCGGATAGCTTCAACCGTCGATCTGCCAAAACCATATCATGCACTTTGGAGACCATTTCCGAAGTCGTGACGCTTTTTGGACGTCCAGGACGGAGTTCATCTTGGACACTTGTACGTCCTCGTTTAAACTCGGCCACCCAGTTCTTAACCGTAGCATAAGAGAGAGCACATTCACCCAAAACATTTTTTAAGTCGTCATGAATATCCGCCAATTTCATACCTTTCATATGAAGAAACTTTATCACAGCTCTTTGTTCAATTTTATCCATTTTGGAAAAATTCGCCAGAATATTTTTTCAAATGACAGGTAACAAAAAAATATGGACGCCATCGAATTCAAATTTAGAACACAGACAGCCAGAAACCCTATTATGAAAAGGAGGTTGTATATTTTGTAATTAAACCTTTTTAAATTGTGTAGGCCAGTTACTTATCATCCCGCCATAAAAATACCAAATCTACCGCCGATTTAAAACGTTTCCTCGTAAAATGTGTCATAAAAACTTAAATAGGTATAGACAACAATAGTAATTTAAAAAAGAATTGAAAATGTTGCTGCTTTCCGATTTTATTATACTCATGAGTTATCAAAACATTCGATTTCCTATGTGACACGCCACCTCAAGGCGATAAGGCGCTTTTAGTATTTTAAGCCTTTTACGTTATATTATAATAAGGTTAAAGATTACGAATGACATTAGTCGCCAGTTTGTAGTCTTATTTCTAAAGACTAAATTGTTACAAGACTATTGTAGTCGTAAGGCTTTAAAAATTAGTCTAGTCTTTTTAATAGGCCTTAAAAGACCAATTCTCTTTCATCTGTACCTGCTCTGTAAAGAATAGAGGCTATATACTGGATACATAAAGGTAGGTACTTTTGTTAACGCGTAGTCTTCCGCGTCTCCGCTGATGTCCTTCCAAACGTCTCTTGCATCTTGGACTGAGTCTTCTCTATAAGCTCGGGCAGATCCTCTTTGATCAAGCCTTGGGTTTCAACCATCGGCAGTATTGTGACAATTACTTCGCCTGAAACAAAATGATACAAATTACACATTTTTGAAAAATATACTTATACTACTTCACATTCAATTGCCGATGCGTAAGAATCTGAAGTAAGAAAGTGAAGTATTCTCTGACGCACGGACACAGCGCCCAGCCAAGTGTCTTATTGGTATGATTCTAGCAGCTGTATAGTAAAATTTTTAATAATTAAACGAACTAATTTTCTGTACCGTATCTTAGCCTCGTAGGATCGTTTATTTTTCTCCGACATGCTCTGAAATGTTCACATACCTACCTCTTTTAGGACCTGTTTCACAATCTACAAGTAAAATCTGCCATTTAAAATTGGCTCTCCCCTTGTCTATTTTCAAGTGCAAGAACAAGAAAGAGCTAAATTTGTGGGTCAAATATGCTTTACTTGTCGATTGTGAACAGTCGGTTAGTAAACTTTTTAGAGTTTTGGCCGTTAAGTGTCATTCGTAAGCAATAAAAAAAATATTGCTTCTCGTCGTATTCTTGTTTTAACACATTTAGTGCTAGCGGTCTGCTAGCGGTACACCTCGAAATTCAGTAAAATGCTGCCAAAGGTGTTAAAAACATGGAAATCGGAACGATTGATCTTTACACCAAAAGAATCAATTTGACCGGCACGAAAAAAAAACAAAAAAGGAGAGGAGTTATGACGTCATTGTTTTTGTATGGGAAAAAAAAATCTGAAACCTATCGTGTGTGGTATTTAATGAAAGAGCTTATTAAGCCAATTCTAAAAATATATCACATCATTATATTTCAGTCACTTCTTTTCAATTAAAATCAAAATCATTTTCTAAACATAGGGTATCAAGTTTGGGATCCTCCAGATATGATACGGTTGAATAATAAAAACAAATTTGTAAAATAAACCTAAAATGGTATTTAATAGCCTCATATCCAAAAAAATACATTTTTAAATCACATTCCTTGCTGTATGGGTCACTACCAAGGTAGCAAGATGACGTCTGTGACGAAAAAACTACATCATGTTTAGGTGAGTTTAAGGTCAGTCCTGTATAATACTATAAGTATGTTTAAGGTTAGTCCTTTATAGGCGACGAAAAATTACGTCATTATTAGGTGAGTTTAGGGTTAAAACGGTGTACGTCGGTATTGTACGTCCCACTGACGTCCAATTATCGTCAGTCTGCTCTGATCGCAATTGTTTTCATTTTGAAAATCGAAGGCTTGTCTGCATACAAAATGAAAACAATTGTTCTGCTTTGAAGCCAATTCAAATTGCGAGTGCGTTAGGCAATAGCGCTGGTCATGTATTGATGATGAGATGAATGAGATGTCCTAGTGACGTCATGTTGCGGCCAGTGTTGCATAGAGCGAGAACATTAACGTTGCGAGAGCGAGAGAACAAGTGACGCGCGCCTACCGCACTCGCCTCTCCCGCACTATCGCCAGTTAGGTATGAGATGTATATGCACTGGTGTCTGTGGTGCCTAAGTTGACCTCGCCCTGCAGCTGCAGCTCCGGCTGTTCTCAATCCTACACAAAGGGGACCGACGCCAGCAGTCGTCGTGGTCGTCGGTGCTTGTAAGCGGAGGGACCGACGCCAGCAGACGTCGTGGTCGTCGAGTGCTTGTGTTGTGAGTGAAGGAAGGCGTCGCTTCCTTCACTCACAAGCAGCAGCAGAGCAGCAGTTAAGGCCGTCGCCCTTCCTTGAGGATTTGCCTGATTTTGTGTCATATTATGTGATTTAAAATGAATATGTACTGAATATATTTAAATATATTAAAGTAGACGTACTGGCACGGCAGGGGCCCGTTTCTCAAAGCGTATTAGCGTAATAATATTAGTGTTTTATCTCATAAATACAACTAAAAATGAGACAAAACACTAATATTATTAGACTAATACTTTTTGTGAAACGGGCCCCAGGTAGGTGCATTTCCCCCTGTCAACTAAACGTTATTTTCTAAGACTGATTTGAGAGTTACATTGGTATGAAAATGTGTATAATATAGTATATACTTTTAGGTATTTAAAAAAATGTAAACATTCCAAATCACGTGACTTTGTTAAACAACCAATCAAAACTGTTTTATCGAACTTTGACGTACGATGACTTTGACGGCAGCCAATAGAAGCAGAACACTGTCTACTTCTATTGGCTGATGAACTATATCACGTGGTTGTTTTGTTTACATTTTTTTAAATGCCTAAAAGTATATGCAGTGCTGCGGTAGTTATTTCCATTTGAAATTAGAATAAAAATACAATTGATTATCTTAATTTTTTCCCAAAAATAAAGATAACCCATAAATAAAGTTAAAATAAATAAAGAAACAAAAGCATAAGCATAAATAAATTAAGCTTAGATGTCACTATAACGTCAGTAGACCGTGTTCTGTACGTCCTAATCCTAATGATGTTTCTATGACTTAAGTGTATGACGTGATGAACGTCTGCGCCGACGTCTTACCGACGTCCTGAAAAGACGTCGTGAGGCTGTGACAAATCTACGTCACCTGGTGGGCCTACCAGACGTCATAGAATGACGTCCCCTATGTCGAGCAGGACTGTAAACGTGGACGTAATATTGACGTCGAAATGCTACCTGGGTAAGAGCAAGGTATTTAAAATTATACGAAATGGAATGTCAGGATTAGGATACACTATCTGACTGTTCGTGTAGAATGCGCATAAACCACTTCGGCCATCGGTTTGCTTACAATTGGTAGCTCTGTCTGGCTATCATATACTTAACTCAGATAATGGAATTTAGGTTTCCCCTATCCGATTATACATGAGGCTCCAGGATACAGAGAGAATACAAACGGTCACCCAATTATACAGTTTTTGTATCCAATTATACAATCTGGCAGCCCTGAGTTTAACTTAGTTTTGTTTGACAATCCTATTTAAAATCTATACTTTAATCTAAGTATACTAGTATTATAAAGCTGAAGAGTTGGTTTGTATGTTTGTTTGCTTGAACAGCAACTACTGGTCCGATTTGTAAAATTATTTCAGTGCTGGATAGCTCATTTATCGAGGAAGGCTATTAGGCTATATAATATCATACTTACATAAACCGAAGCGAAGCGAGGGCGGGTCGCTAGAAATTAACAAACGCGGAGCTGCGGCGGAGCGATCTAAACGCGGTGGAGGCCGGGAGGGTGGCCATTGGCTGCACCATTTTGGTACAATACCTACTTCAAGCAGTTTATTTTGAAATATTTACTCAACCTATCCAACTATGCGTCTATTTATATGTATGTAAAATGAAATTAAAAAGTATTCTCGTAATTACTTAGGGTCCCTCTGAAAACCAGCGCCAACACCATGTTAAATGATTTTTTTTTTTGTCATCTGTTTTTTTTTCAAATGTGTGTAAGCGATGAATAAATGATTTCTATTCTATTCTATTCTACTAGTTAATTATTGGAAATGGGGTCTAAAAGGGATGGGGGGGGGAGAATAAAAAATGAAAGTAAACTATTAGCAAATGGAGTATCATATTAAAGCTCTTGATTTGCACATTTTAAAACAATTTTTTTGTCATCAACAAAAAACAGATTTTCATCTGAATCAGAGGAAATATGCTGTAGGCACAAACAAATTTTCTAAAAGACAATTTTTGAGTTTTTATATACCTACACACATCAAACCTGGCTGGGGATCAAAAATATCCCTACATTATTTTGATATTTTGCAATGTACCTATCGCAACGCAATACCTACACAGAATCAGCTGAACCCTTCTCTTAAATCCACTTTCTTTGTCCCAAATTCTAGTGTTACCCAAGCAATTAGTAAAATGTGCACGAAAAGAAGCGCACCGCTTTCGCTTTTTAAAGTGTTATGGTACGGTCACGAGCGTTAATTTGGGACATATTTGGGACCCATTTCAAGAAAAATATGCTTGAAGTCGTCAACATCATTAGAGATGTCAAGTTATTTGTACCTTGGAAACTCAACCTTATTGTTGTAGAATATCAGATTTACTTTTGACCTAAGGTGGGTACCAAATTTAATCTCGTGACTGTACCTAGCACGTTTTCCTTTTCTGCTGGCCTATTGCCTAACGCACTCGCAATCGCAATCGACTCGATCGATCAAAGCGGAACAATTGTTTTTATTTTGTATGCAGAAAAGCCTTCGATTTTCAAAATGAAAAAGATTGCGATTGCGAGTGCGTTAGGCAATAGCCCCCATATCCCATATATCCATATATAATAGATCCCATATCCAATCCTCCACCTGTTTTACTACTTAATTGGTTCTTCTTAAGCAAACAGTTTTAGTAGGGGACCCCATGACACTAAACCTAGATCGATAAATTAATAAATTCGGTTTATATGAGTTTTCTGTAACACCAGTACATAAAATAAAAAAATAATATACATATAAACCTTCCTCTTGAATCACTCTATCTTTTAAAAAAAACCGCATCAAAATCCGTTGCGTAGTTTTAAAGATCTAAGCATACATAGGGACAGACAGCGGAAAGCGACTTTGTTTTATAGTATGTAGTGATTGGTCACGTCATTGATGAGAGAACAGGGAATGGAGTTGCTGCAAATGCAATGCTAAAAACCGGGCAGCAGTATAGTTTTTTTTTTAACAAAAATTTAAAATCCGGTTTCTAGTTCGTTTGTTCCTTGAAACGGGAGGGGTAGGACTATACGATAATGGAGTGCTGCAAGCCTCCATCATTGGCCTTTGCAGTGGCAGCAGCATGATAAAGACGCCTCGTACTTAGGTATCTATTAGCATCAACCTCCTCAAAAAAAACCCAAGCTCATGAAAGATCATTTCTATGTAAGAAAACCCACTGTTGCATTTTCCAAACAATGGAGAAAGTGGTTGCTGCAGCGATTGCAGGTGGCCCTCCGCGCAGCTGTATTCGGCGTTTCAATTCAGTTTTATCAGCAATACCGGTTCCTTTAGATTTGTACAGATTTAATGCCCGTGCCACGGTCACTTACGAATAATTTTACGTGTCATTGATTACTTAAACAATTGTGTGTACTTATATGTATATATATAAAGGGTTTCGTTGGTACTGGCGCCTATGCGCCTACACGCTAACTTAATAAAGGCATAAGTAGGTACATAGATATACTGCTGAGCCTAAATAGGTTTGGGTTAAAGTATTGTCATTTGTAAAAGACATACATTTTCAAGGTGAGCGATCATTAGTAAAAGTGGTAAATTATGATAGAATAATTAAAAATAAACAAGTTTTGTTTATGTAATATAATACTCTTAAGTGCATCGGAGCCGAGATATTTAATATTCTTACCTAGCCGTACTTTTAGTACCAAAAACTGAATATTTAAATCTTAAATATCTTGGCTCTGATATTATTAAACCAAATAATCAGTAAGTTGGGAAAAATCAATGACTAGATTTTTTTACTACGAGAGCACGGATAAATAAAAGAGTACTCAAGTATTTAAGAAATCAATATGTACCTACAGACATTAGTAACCAATTTTTCAATACACGAGTATGTAGGTACTAGATCGCTCAATGAATCAATGAAATGTATTCGTAAAAGTTGCTGAGTAATGTTCCGAAGTATTTTCAACTACTTCTTTCACTTTATCAGATACCTAATCTGATAAACGTGGATTTTGCCGCGCGGGGTTTACCGTCAAAAAACAACTAGATGGTATGTTATCCTGAGGGTGCAGCAGTGCCCGCAGTTCAAACAAGTGACTGGTGCTGCAGAAGCACCCTTTACTGTAAACACTTCGTGCGCATATAACCCCCTCTTATTGTATGTATTTATTTAATCTTTACGTATAACACAAAACAAAAAAATATATACAAAAGGTGAACTTAAAGCCTTTTGGCATTCTCTACAAGTTGACCTTAGGCAAAGCAGAAAAGTGTTGTGGACGGTGCAATACTGTACCTAATCTATTCTAGGGGTTAAATTTTGACTAAATAAATAACTATTGAACTCTGAGGATTAGCTCTAACCCTGCCGACGACCAACCTGTACTTAATTAGAACTCACCAGAACCAAACCTGTGCCGGTCAGTGTCAAGGAAGTGGTACTTGGAGGCGACCACGGGCTGGATGGGCGCTCCGGCATCCATGGCCACGTGGAAGGCTCCCTTCCTGAACGGCAGTAGTTTGTCGCCGCTGTGCCGTGTGCCCTCGGGAAACAGTAGTAGCTTACGCTGCGAAGAACAACTTCATGATAACATAAGGTATTCCGAGATTTCTAGGTCTACGAGTAGCTAGTCTAGGGATACCTAGACATCTTTAACTTTTAACTGATTTGATTTCTAAGTAATGATCTCAATCAAAAGTTTGAAAATAAAAATACCGTTCGTATGCTATGCTATGTATGTATGACAAACTTTTTATAAAAAGACTAGAAAAAAATCTCGAAAAATTGGCCTCGAGAATTCACGAAAGTCGAAATGAAAACAAGGTTAAGAAATCAGACACCCTAGTTATTATTTATTATTCGGGGGAGGCTCGACACAAAAAAAGTTGGGAAACGGTACTACTCCTAAACTACATATTGGAAAGTTACAACTATACGCTAGACCGTAAAACCGTAACAGAAGTACAGAAGGGGGCTTTCTTATGCCGTAATATTTACGTCATGTTCTGTATAAGTAGTCCAGCGTCGCGTCGAATTGGCCAATAAGTAATTAAGTTTTGTTTGCAGACGATTACGGGAAAAACATCCTTTAAAGATTTATAGTTGAAGTCAGTGGTCCTGATAGCTCCACGAGTTTAGTGAAAAATATAGTACGTAAGTACCTAAGAGTATATTTTTTAGATCAATATATTGTTATTTGATGAATAGATGTAGGTAGTATTGTGGATTGATAAATATTTATCAAGTTGATGATGAGAAGCATCTAAAAATCCATTCGATTATAAAATACAAAAAAATCGACGACATGTTACAACTGTTGCGAAGAAAATATAGGCGGGTAGCGGCCCTAATGTTTGATAGTGAGCTTCTTTTACAATCATATTGCTATATTATTATAGGTACATATACATTGGCGCTTCATTACCTTTTTCTTTCAATTTTTTTTTATTGTAATCTTGAGCGTCACAATGGACCAGATACTATCATGGTCAGCCCACATCAATGGTGTAAGCCACGTAACTTTAAAGTCTTTGGGTTGCTTCATCTCTGAATCGCCTGCAGAACTTTCTACCTTTAAATACTAAAATAACCTTAAGAATAAGAATAAGAATGTTTATTTGCAGGAATGTAGTGAAATGATACAGGTGGAAAACATTATATGTGCGTACATTCTACTTAAAAAAGCATGCAAAATTTGTATCTTATAGCTACGTCTGAAAAGTACATTATTTTAAATGAGATTATCGAAACTTAATTATTTAGACATATTATATAAAATTATTCAATTTTAGAGTTTAGATAATCATTAACACTATAATAACATTTTTCTAAAAGGAATTTGCGTATTTTGGTTTTGAATTCAGGCATGTCAGATAGTTTTATACAATTTGGCAACTTATTAAATAATTTAATAGTCATATACAGAACATTTTTCCGAGCACAAGAGGTCCTAAAATGAGAAGGATAAGTTAAAATTACATCATTTGCTCTACGAGACCTCGAGCTTGATGCCCTAACCTTAAAAAAGCTCATGTTATTTTTAACAAATAGACAAATCTCATAGATGTATAATGAGGGTAACGTCATTATTCCTAACTTTCGAAAGAGCGGTTGGCAGGAGTCCGTTTGCTGAGCGCCGCAGACGGCCCTGACGCATTTCTTTTGCAGTCGAAATACGTTTTGGATATTACTGCAATTACCCCACAGTATTAAACCATATCGCATATTAGACATTACATGCCCATTAAAGGCCAGAAGAGACGAGATTTTTGGGACGATAATTGCGAAAGTCGCCGTAGGGCAAATACAAATCTGCTTAATTTAGCTATTAAAAACTCAGTATGCTCTTTCCAACTTGTGTGACTGTCAAGAATTAAACCTAAGAAGCGTATTGTTGTAACCCGATCAATTGTATTACCGTCATATTTTAAATCTATATTTATTGGGTTTCCTTGCTGTGCATGGAACTCCATGAATTTTGTTTTTGAGAGGTTGACTTTCAAGTTATTATTTTTTAACCATAAATTGACTTCACCAAATACTGTAATGGCTGTACTTTCATAGTTTTGTAAGTCACTCCCTTTTACGATTATAGAACAGTCATCTGCGAAAAGGGTTACTTTGGCTTTACAAATAGAGGGCAAGTCGTTGATATAAACGAGGAATAGCAATGGCCCTAGTACGCTCCCCTGGGGAACACCGAAAGCGGAGATTCGATAATCTGACCTATAAGTTAACAGGGATTTTGTTTTTGAATCATATTTAGAGATCTCTGTATATTGAATTCGTTGGCTCAAATATGTTTTCAACCAATCATACTCGTAACAGTTACCTACCTCTGATTCCATATCGATATAATTTTCCTAGTAGAATGCTGTGTGATACACGGTCAAAAGCCTTTGATATGTCCATAAAAATGGCTAGGACTGGAATTTTATTATCTCTACAGTTTAGAATATCCTTTATTAGATCAAATATAGCTAACGCGGTAGATTTATTTTTTCGGAATCCAAATTGATTTTCTACTAGAAGATTATGTTTTTCCAAAAAATCGATCAGTCTTTTGTAAATAATTTTCTCATAAACTTTGGATATCCCCGAAATAAGAGCTATTGGTCTATAGTTGAGGGGATCCGTCTGTTCTCCTTTTTTAAATATAGGTTTAGTTACAGTCTTTTTTAATTTCTCTGGGAACACACCGTCACTCATTGATAGGTTGATGAGATGGCTAAGAGGATAAGAAAGTATTTCAGCATTTTCTTTTAAGATCACTATAGGTAGTTCATCGTATCCAGTGGCTCGAGAGTTTCTTAGTCCCATGATAACTCTAAAGACTTCATCTGGACACTTTGGATGTAGGTAGGTATATCGTTGCATTAAGATTTTCTTTCTCATGTTGAAATGCGGTATTTGTGTTAAAGTTACGATCATCGATAGTAGTAAATTGGTCATTTAGTTTATTTGCTATTTCGTTGGTGTCAGTGCATACCTGACCGTCAAAAATTATTTTGTCTGGGAACTGTTTGGGTTGACGATTGCAAAGATGGCTGTTTATTATTGTCCAAGTTGCTTTTACGATATTGTCAGCTTTGTTTATGAAATTGTGATTTTGCAGTCTATGGGATCTTCTAATGCATTTTTTTAGTAATATCGAGTATTTTGTATATTTTTCTTTATTAATTAAGTTAGATGAATGTATGTATTTATAGAATAATTTTCTTTTATTGATTGTAGCTCTTTTAATTCCTTTTGTTATCCATTTTGGTTTGAATATCGTTTTAATCTTTACCTTGGTTAGAGGAAAGCATAGCTTAAAGAATAGAGTTATAAGATCGTGAAAGTCATTGAACGCAGCATTTGAACGGGTACAGGATAAAATATCCGAGAATGATAGGTTATTCATAGCGTCTTTAAATTTGTCACGATTTTCAAGTGATAAATCTCTTTTCCATTCGTACCAGTGATTTACACTCTCAAGAGGCTTAATTGGCACTGAGATTGTTTGAGCAGTGTGGTCAGAGAGATTAAGATCGTGAACTTTACATTCACACTTTGTATTAAAATTTGTGGCAATGTTGTCTATACACGTTTTAGAGCGGGCGGTTATTCGTGTAGGTAGGTAGTTCGATTTGTAATTTAAAGTTATAATTCATTAGAATTCTTTCAAATTCATTATTAACAGCATTGGTTTTTAATCGATCTATATTTAGATCTCCACAGAGTATTATTCGCTTAGATTGTTTTTGACGATTAGTAAGAGAATGCAATAATTTATGAAGTTTTTCAAAAAATAGATTTAAGTCGGAACCAGGTATTCTGTATAAGCAAATTATTGTTATGTTTAGCAAAGGGATTTTAACACCACAACACTCGAACATTTTTTCAGCACATAAGTCTTTTATCCACTGCAAATTGTTAAATTCCATATCGTCACGTAATAAGATACATGTACCACCTCTACTTATCAGAATTTTTCCGGCAATAGCTTGCGGCCATTTTGTAACCTTTTACTACCATATTAGATTCATTATCAGCTTTTATAAAATGTTCAGATAAACAAATTGCACGAATGCGGTAGCTATTGTTATAGAAGTTCTGAATCGCTAACTCAATATGATCTAGTTTACCTAGTGCCCCTACAATATTTTGGTGCATAATGTTAAAGCCATGCTAACTTCCGAAAGGAATTAGAGTTGCTGGGAAACTGCTTTGATTCATCCAGGGTCGGCAAACCACGAGTAGAATGAAGGGGCGAATTCGGAACACCTGAATTATTTAGATTTATTTTTCTGCTTTTACCATTGGACAAAGTCCTCTCATTAAGTATTTTAAAATAATATGGAATAGTTCCAACTTTGTGCTGTAAATTTACATCTGACGTTTTGTTATTCATGTGTAAGCTTTTGTCACATAAGGCATCAATCTCGATGTTCAACCGAGTACACAGGGTCATATTTCTCTTAAAGTGTATAAATGTACAATTTTTGAATGGGCGATGGATGAAAAATTTAAAAGTGCTTGAATATTTTTATATCGGTAGGAATAGCGTTCCTTATTAACAGGATAAAATTACAGATTTTTAGGTATCGTCTATCATTAATAAATAAATAATTCGTTTGAACTCGAACAATTTGTCTCCTATACATAAGTATGGTTTAAATTCTTTGGTCCGTTTTTTTTTTTAAAGCTGCCGTTGTTACTCGTATTCTGTCAAAACTGTCAATGTCTCAATGTAATTCTAACCTCTCTCTGGCTGGGCTTATTATTATCGTTTGCGTTTGGATGTATCTTATATTTTACGACTGCTTACTCACACCGGACCTTTGATATTGTCTTCTTCGACGACCTCTGCTTTGGACTCAGGATTTGATATTGATTGTTAGCCTTTACGACGACCACTACACACGTAAACAGGACCGGAACTTGTATTTGCCTAAATTATTTTGTGTTGATTACCTTGGATTCTACTGACTAGGTACAGAGAACCAGTTAAGACATGTTTTCTGCAGACATGTTCTCATAACGACGTGATATAATTGCATGTGGTCTTATTAATCTACAGGAACCCATAATAAAATAAATTTAATACATTATTATTTTTTGTCAAAGTATGTGCTTCATTAATAGGATCACTAGGTTTTTGTAAGTATTAAAATTTAGAAATACAAATATTGCCTTGGAGTTGAAGATGAGGTCCTTCAACTTCAAGGCAATATTTGTTTTTTGTAAAAGCTAGTGGTAATTATTTTAATGCTGAGGACAAAAGAAAGGAAAGTAATCAGTCATACTACTTATAATAAATGTGAAAGTATGTTTATCCTTCTTTCACAGCAAAACAAAGCAACTGATCGATTTGATTTTTGGTATGATAGATAGAAGTAGTATAATAGTTGAATTAAGTTAAATAAAAAAATTATGAGAGTAAAGCCTGCTAATTCTGAATAGCAAGAAGTCCATTTTTGTTTGTTTTTGTCAATAGGAGCATAATTGTGTCCTGCTATAATTGAAATGGTTTCATATTATTGCATTATACTTATAGCTGACCCAGCTTTACACCTGAATGAATTATACCTACACCGAAACCTTCCTCATTAACCACTTCATCGATTGGTCGAAACCGTAAATCATATAACCGGTCGAGACTTGTATATGCTTGTTTGTGATGTTTGGTTATTTTCAGTGTGATTTGGTAAGTCAGTATGAATTTCAAAGAGGACATAAGGCAGCAATGATAAAACCTGCAGTAAGAAGTGTAGGCTGCGCAGCCAATGTTTAAGCAGTATTTTTAGCTGCAAAAGTAATGCCGAGCCAGTTCATTCAAGTGCCTGCATCAAGTGGCTTTTCGACACCAACACTGTTTGAGCCTTCAAGCCCTTCATTCTCAACCTCATCAAGCAACAAGAAAATAGTTGCACAGCACAGAATAATAACTCCATACCGCTAAAGTGGTCCCTTTTCCAGTCACATTTAACCTCGTAGGTCCCAACGTACTACAAACAGCCAGTAATTACCACTAGCTTTTACAAAAAACAAATATTGCCTTGAAGTTGAAGATGAGGTTCTTCAACTTCAAGGCAATATTTGTTTTTTGTAAAAGCTAGTGGTAGTTATTTTAATGCTGAGGACAAAAGGAAGGAAAGTAATCAGTCATACTAATTATAATAAATGTGAAAGTATGTTTATCCTTCTTTCACAGCAAAACAAAGCAACTGATTGATTTGATTTTTGGTATGATAGATAGAAGTAGTATAATAGTTGAATTAAGTTAAATAAAAAAATTATGAGAATAGTTCTTTTATTATTACAGATATACTTGTAATAGGTAACACTTAATTGCTGGTCCCAGAAGTTAGAAGAAATAATACAACTTAATGATTAATTAAGTAAAATTTGTTTACTTTAATCATATTTATAATTATTTATATCTGATATGGGACATTTCACCTCCACAACAAAATCTCCACCTCCACATACTCCATCAGGAGATGCCCCAAAGATTCCATTTATCAGCATGAAACCTGATTCATCAATTATTTTATTTAACTCCTTCTCTATTTTTTCTAAATGTTTTCCCCTTTCCATGGCTTTGGTTTCATGATATTTGTAGCCACCTAATATTTCTTGCACAAGGCGCATCAGGCGTGCCACAGTGGGTCATCTCATATATTTTGGAAACTGTAGTTCGACCTTGCCTCATTGCATGCCACAATGGTCAATGGTCGTCGTTTAAGAAGGCAATATCAATGGTCCGGCGTGAGTAAGCAGTCGTAAAATATAAGATACATCCAAACGCAAACGATAATAATAAGCCCAGAGAGAGGTTAGAAATTAGAATTACATTGACAGTTTTGACAGAATAACAACGGCAGTTTTTTTTTAATTTTTTTTATTGGACAACAGAGTTTAAGCCATACTTACGTATAGGAGACAAATTGTTCGAGTTCAAACGAATTATTTATTTATTAATGATAGACGATACCTAAAAATCTGTAGGTAATTTTTTCCTGTTAATAAGGAACGTTATTCCTACCGATATAAAAATATTCAAGCACTTTTAAATTTTTCATCCATTGCCCATTTAGTTTAGTATTAAGCATTATTGTGTTTAGATGACGATTATTTGCTACACCGAGGACAAATGATTTCAAGTGCCTATGTTTGTTTAAAGAAATGGATAGTTCAGTGTACAATTTATAGGGGTCTGTGTCATTGGTACCAACAGAAAGAACCAATACATCATTATCATTCAAAGATTGAGAATTACAGTACTCCAATATTGGTGTACACTTAGCATAGGGCATGACATATCCAGTAGTAGAGTAATCGTTCTTCTTAGTGTGTCCTCTAATTTTATTTATTCTTCCAGCAAGGCCTTTAACCCGTTGATCACCAATTATGACAATTTTATGAGATTCTGAGTCGGTAGCAATTTCTTCTTTTGAACATAATTTATTTGTGTAATAAGTTGTCATAATAGGAGTTTCGGTGGGCGTAGTTGCTTTGATAACTTCTTGCGTGTGGGGGAATTTTCAGATTTCTCATCTAGCAGATTAACTGCCGAAATGATAGCTTGAGGGCTTGGCACGGTAGCAGAGCTAACCTTGTCAGTTGAATAAATAGGTACTTGCGTAGTTCTGCTGACGGCCGGAGCATCCTCCTTAGTTAATTTCTTGCTGACCAAAGTATTTACCGAATTAGATTTAGTTTGTTTAACCCTTTTCTTTGCGCTACTTTGATTTGACATTGGTGAACAAGGACCCGTATTTCTGACTGTTTTGTACAACTGTATAGCTTTTTGAGATTGTAGTAGATCTTCCTTTAATTTGGTATTTTCCAGTGTTAAATTTTCTATTTCCATGTGAGCCCCGTCCAGCTCCATGGTTAATTGGTCTAGCTGAAGACGAAGGTCAACTATTTGTTCACTTTCATCATAGGATAATATGGGTAGCTCACTCTTTCTTGCATTTATGTTAGGTACGTGACATTGCTTTTCTAGATCTTAGGGAGGAGCTGCTTGACAAGCTTGAGCGTTTGATGATTATCTGTGTATCAGATACCTACATACTTGGCCTGCGTAAGTATTCCCACGTGTCCCAGTTCCGCACACAGCTGGGCTGGTTGCTCCTCCCTCGTCACCGGGATGCACATGACATTACATTGTCTTGTCACTCCTTTTTAATGTTCTATTCCTTCTTTCCTCACCTCCCTACCTTTCCGAAAGATTTAGTTAATTTTGCACAAGGTAGCGGGCACCGCTTTCGGTCAAGCGCTAACCTTTCTCTCTCTGTCCCGGTGAATTAAGACGTTTGTCTATGCTAAATCTTTCTCGGCGCACTCTGTAATATTGTGCAACGAGCTTCCGTTGTTTGAAACGGTCCCCTTCTGTTGGCTGGCTTAAAGGAAATTTTGAAAAAATGTGTTTGAATGAAAAAAAAAACCGTTGTTTATAAGTTTTATAATACATTTTTTTACGTAACTTTAGTTAGTTGATGTGTTTAAGTATATATTGTATCTATATTATTATTGTATTCATATATTTGTGCGTTGTTTGTAATGTGTATATAAGTATACATATTTTAGACTTGGTTACTTACATCGCAAAGCTTTCTCACCTTATCTTCCTTGACGGCCTTAGCCTGGACCCCGAGGGCCTCGTGCGCGGAGCGCTGGCCGCGGTCGATGAACACGGTGCCCCACATCCAGGCCGCCGTGCCGAAGGGCACCAGGTACTGCATGGAGCGCTTCGAGATCACTGTGCAGCGCGCCATCAGCGGCCACAGCACTGCCAGCACTGGACATACCACGCCATCAATCAACACATTATCATGCGACCATTGCACTATCGACAACCGATCAAATCATGGTCAAATTGAGCATTGACGCACCCAATTTTGCTTCTCAGGATTGGCAATGCATTTGCTATATCGAGAATGCAATAGATCTCCAATTATAAAACCAAGATATTTTCAGCTACCTGATAAGTTTCAGGCACAGGAACGTTCCCGACGTCTCCCAGTTAAATAATTAACTTGCGTACAAACAAGCGCAACGAATTTATAACGGATGATATAAAATATTAAATAAACAAACAAAAAAGCGCGGCATTTCAAACAAATTGTTTTCAACATTGTCAATTCGCCGTGCAAACACGTTCGCTAAAGCGAAAGTTTCAGTCTTCGGTTTGTGGGAACGCTATGTCCCTATGTCGCTTCGATATTTATCTCACTTTAGCATTCATGCAATCACATCTCGCTTTGCCTTAATGCGTGAATATATATAACATTTTTCAAAAGTTTCGTGTTAAATGATATCGTTCATTATCATCTTTTTTTTTCCTGGTGGCATGCAATAAAAGGAAACAAAAAACATAAATACGTGTATGAATGTACAACCTCCTCCTTTTTGAACTCGGTCAACAGGCCTCTAATCTACGACGACAATATTGGTTTGACCTTTTTTTTTTGCGCTGGGGAAATGCTTTTACGCATACCACCCAGGTCCAGGGGGGCCGGGGATGGTTATGTGGGACTCACCAACCGAGAACAGCCGGAATACCCACCAAAAACCCAGCGGTAAACCATCTGCGTCCTTCGGGGAGGTGCCACGCGATCACGATCAAGCGCATTCGGCTGTGGCACCTCGACGCTAACGACTCCAGGAGGGCGCCTTGGTTTACTAAGGCACCCTCAAACTTCCGGTGCGCCCCGGTGGACGAAGGGGTCCCCTGACCCCTTCGGCCGGCGCACCATTAAATATTGCTTTTGACCTGGGCCAAGCCTAGGCCTCTGTTCTACGACGTTAAACAATATGAATAACAAAATAATACTACAACAGCTCAAAAGCAATAATTGTTTGTCGACGTAGAATAGAGGCCCTGTTACCGTAATCTCAACGATTTGATAGCCCTTGTTTACTAGACAGTAAAGGTCGGCCCATTAATAAACAATACCATAATACGTCAAAAACAAAATGTTACAATAAAGGCTCTGATAACATGCTAGTAGAAAAAAAAATTGAACGCCGCACAAATACAACTTGTAGCTCCACTAAGCGACCATCAGCGTTAACCGTGTGCAGTTGAGCCATAAAGTGCTCAGCTGAGTAGTTTGTGGCCGTCAAAAGTGGTTCATATGCGACGACCGCGTCGGTATCAAATACTTAGATTAAGTACATTTTGTTACTTTTCAATTTATACACAACACTGCAATCATTTCAATAAATAACTGGTTGGTGTAATCGATCAATCTTGGGTTTCTGTGCACCAAAATCTTAATCAGGCTTAAACAGAACAGAGAATTGTTTACTTTATTTACGTCTGAGTGTTCCATAGACTCAAACTACTTAGATGTATATTTTCAGGTGCAATTTGCCTTAAGTCCCCCGTAAAACCTCATCACTGTGGGAAGCAATATAATGTAATGGTTTATTTTGACGGGATTGAATGAGATTAGATTCATACCTATAGTTGCTCAGATGTTAAATATGGACACGGTGGTGCTTCGTTAAACGAAAATGTATCGCCGTACTCAGAGACAACTCGTTGCTTTTAACTTTGTGTATAAAAATTCGTCAAGTGGAACGCATTAATCGTCTTTATCAGACTCTGAGTGCGGTCGTCAATTCATTAGATTGAACTTTATACTTATAAGCGCTTCTATTATTGAATGTAGTTTACCAAAGAGATCAAGGCTACTTTGATGGTTCAAGAGGACGACGGTGCCTCTCGAGTTGTCTATGTTCTCCAAGCCACGGACTTTAAACTGGATGCCGAGCAGCCTAGCCCAAATCCTTAACAGAGCCGCAGGAAGCCTGTGGAATGAAAAAAAAGACATTATAAACCCAGCTGTTAATCTGTACTAAGAGATAAAGTTTGTGACGTTGTAAGGGGGTAATCTCTGGATCTACAGAACCGATTTTGAAAATTCTTTTACCAGTAGAAAGCCACGATATATTTGAGAGTCAAAGGCTATATATTAACACAAAAAAAAACTTTACTGCCCAACGAGGTGGGCACGACAGCTAACTATTATACAGGGTGTCTTTTAAATAATGGACAAGGTTCCATCCATCGACAGGGCACGTTAGGCTGGTCCGTAAAAAGCACTTATAGGTTAAGTAACAGTTGCGTGGGTTTCGAGATAGTCGAACTTTTCTATTTTTTTAATAATTGGCACCTTCTTTCACTTTAATGACCGCCTAGGCAACAAATGAAGAAATTTTCTCGTTCTGTTTATTGCTAAATATTCTCTAATAGTGACGCTAACGGATGTGTATTAGAGCGTTATGGTGGCCAGACTGATTTCTTGTTAATTGGGTCTTAATTAGTAACAACACATTTTTCTTTAAAATTTGCAACGAGTTCGATTGCTTGTGGTGAATAAAAAATGTACGAAGACCAGAGTGACCAACATTCTTAAAAATAGTGTATCTGACACTCATTCTAAAATGGTATAATAAATGCTGTTTACTTCTTTACAAATTAAATATATTGCTATTAGTATTCACTAAGAGCGAATTTTACCAATCAATGTTGCCTCTTCAAATGTCATGGAGCCGGAAGCACTGAGCGTGGTTTTAAAAAAAAAGGAAAAAAAGGGGTTTTTAATCAATGGTATTTTTAAAGTTTCTTTACTTTTTGCATGTTGAGTTTATTGAAAACTTGTTTTCGAATTCCATTATGCCCGGGCTACACGAGACTAGTTTTTCAAAATAGGATAGCAAGCTAGTGTCAGTAAGCTAGCAAGCTAGGTAGTACTTCTGGCTTCGTGTAGCCAAAATTGCCCTCATTTCTAAGCTAGTAAACTAGTTTACACGCCAGGACAGTTTTTAATAGAATGGAGTCCTATTTTTAGGCCAGTAGCTTCCCCTGACCACTGATTTTACAATCCTGGCTTGTTTACTAGCTTCATGTGACCGGCCGCACATGACTCGTGGACCCACTACTCCTTGCCCTACTGCTATTCGACGGAGCCATGCCTTTAAACATTAGCTTAAAATAATTAGCCTCAATGTAAACAGAACTAGCATGCTCCAAGCCAGGTCAGCGAGCCAGGACAGTTGAAGTAGGGAGGGGGAACTAGCTTTCTATCCTATCTTGAAAAACTAGCCTCGTGTCGTGTAGCCCGGGCACAGCGACCAGTCGATCACCTATAATTAAACGACACGTTCTTTTAATAACATGCGGTATTGTTCTAACTTTGAAACTTATATTTATCGAAGCCTTGAAAGGTGTTTGAGGTATAATGATCCCTTTTCATGTCTATAAAATGATCCCTGGGATCAAATTACCGCATTAGGATATGTCTATTGGTCACAGACTCCTCGTACCACCAGGTGGCATGTGTGCTCGACTGCTCGTTGGCCTTCTCCATATTATTATCATGAAGAAGAAGAAGAAATACATTTACTTACTACAAAAAACCTGTATTTTTAATTTTTGCGGATTATGCTGCGAGCTTGGAAACGATAAACCACTTTAAAACGTTTGTTATATCTATTTAAAATTAAATCATTAAACATGTAAGGTCAATAAAATTTAATTAAAAATAATGACTTGGAGAACAACATGTCGAGGTTTCTACATCAGCGGGCCCAGTATGGTTCCGTTTATTGCGTAACAAAATGTGAATAACACATCCATCACTTTTTGGCACGTATGTAAGTACGAAAGTGACAGATGCTTTATCCACATTTCACGCCATAAAGGTAGCCAGATTAAGCCCCCAGGGGCCCTAATATGGCTGTGTTCATCGCGTGACAGTTTGGTTAAGGCATCCGTCACCTTCTGACACGTAAATAAGTACGAGAGCGACAAATGCTTGATCCACATTTGACACGCGATATACTTAGACCATCAGCGATGCAGCCATATCCAGATATTTTGCCACAGGCAAAAGCAAAAATTAAAACTGTTGATACATTTTATGGAGATGGTACGTTTCGAGTTGTACCAAACCCGTTTTACCAACTCTATTCCTTGCATATTGATTTATGTAATGATCGAGAAAGCGTTAATTTGTTCCTGTTTTGTATATACTTCTGCCAAATAAGAACAAATCCACAAATGTCCATTTGTTTACAATAATAAAAAAACATTTGAATATGCCCATAAAAGTGTATCACTGTGACTATGAAACTCCTACCATCAACGCAGTGAAGTTAGTATACCCGAAGTGCAGCTAAAAGGCTGCTTTTACGACTACACAAATGCAGTCTGAAAGATGAGTAAAAAATTAGGACTGCTTACTGCTTCACATCACGAAAATGTGTGCGAATTTAGCCCTCCTTCCAAAAACATTGATACCAGAAGCATTTCCTGGGATCTGCGAATAGGCTCCACATACAAATGAATTTAATAATTTCAAAAGTTACTTTATTAGACAATGAATGGAATTAGTGACGTACGACATATTTTGCTGCAATGGCCAAACCTTTCGGACAACTAATGCTATTGAAGGCTGGCATCGCCGTGTTATCGGTTTGATACCTAAAAAGCCAGTTCCTTTTTTTTTTTATTCAGTTACTAAAAAAGAAAGCACCTACTCAACATCTAAAATTGATGAAAAATTTCATTTTTGCGATAGGAAGATAGAACTAGAAAAGATCAGAAGATTGAAAATATATTCAATTTTCTTTACAAAGTGAAATTTCAACAATAGTGTTTAAAACGATTGTCGTGTAATCAAAGTAAATAACTTAAGAGACGTTTTTTAGAATACGCATAAAAAGAAAAGTTATGTTTGTTTCCTTAAAAAAGGAAAGCATATACTGCACAGCACTATGGTGGTATGGGTCAGTCCCACCCTACCAGGTATGGATAAGGGGTATGGTGGGTGGTGGTGGGTTTTTTTTTCATATAATAAGTTCAAACTTTGGCATGTGGTAGTAAAACCCAATCGAAAACATGGAGTAAAATCATAGGATAGAAGCAACCGGCGAGGTGTCACGACTATTTTTCAAAAGTCGAAAAATAGCTTTCCCATAAAAATAGATAAAAGTAGTCGTAAATCCTCGGTAATGTGCACAAATTTAAAAGCAGTTTCGCCAAATTCATTAAATTAGAGAAAACTACGATATGAGTAATAGTAAGTAAGGTAAGTGTTGTTGGTTAATGAATAGAATTTGGAAGTAAACCATTATAACGTTAGAGGTCGCTTAGTCAACAATCATAATTCATAAAAAAAACCGTGTGACTAACTACCAGTTCAATGTCGCACGGCGGGGTGCATTAGGTATATTTACTTTACCTGATACTGATAAAATACAGCTACGCCGCACTATCAGACTAGGTACGCTGAAATTGGCAGGTTGAATTAACTGAATAACAATCTCTCGGGTAATATAAATAATAACCTAACGCGAAATTAAAATTAAAGCAGTAATGTAGGTAAATCAACGCTGCACTCCTAATTATGACAAAGGAGATGCAACTTCGTCACACCAACATCAGTTTTCACGGTAGCGCCCACAACCTTGGGATTTATTGTAGTACCTAACCAATGTTATTTTTACAGATATTTTCGTGAAAATAATAAAACTTCGTAACATTACTTAATCGATGATTTCTTCAAGTGAATCTTTTCATGACGTCGGCAGATTTCAAAGTACTGACTACGATTTTCTGTGTTGTTTTTTTGTGATGTGGTAATTGTTCAATAAGGGACTAAAACAAGCCAAAATGACTAGAGGTATTCAGCCACAGGAGTGAGCGAGTGAGTGAGGGTGGCTATAGTTCGAGTGTCGTTTTTGTTTTCTAGTCTCTCTACTTTTCACTTTTAATGCGAGGAAAAAACGACGTTCTACTCGTAAACAGAATTACATACATGCATACATTAAATCACGCCTGTTTCCCAGAGGGGTAGGCGGAGACCACGTCTTTCCATTTGCTACGATCTTGACAAATTTATTTCGGTTCTTCAACATTCATACATTGAGTCATGCACGCACGTCGGTACAGAATTACAATATTTGTTTTTACATCCATAATGACACTAATAACTACAGCCACCTGAAACATGAACTATAGCCACCCTCTCTCGCTCGCTCGCTCGCGTGGCTAAACATCTTGTCTCGTTATAGCTTGTTTTAGTCCCTTGTTGAACAATCTACCATCTATCTACTATCTACTATCAATCGCGTTTTTTTTAAATAACTTGAGTATCACAATTTAATGAACCCGTTTGCATAAATTTGAGAGTACATAACTTTTTTTACAACACTCTTTTCAAGCAATTTGTTTTGGAAGCAAGTTTTTGGAATATTGATGACCGATGGGGCTACAGAATTTTCGAATACCGACCGCGTACACAAGAAGCAACGTAACGTTAGCTCTTCACAGAGTGGCCGTCACCCTGGCCTGTGGCATGGGCTTCATGCAACGTTTTCAACAGTTATTTATTTATACTTCCACCGATCCAATAATAGTGGTAATATAACTTCGTACCGATGTTTGATAACAGTTTTACATTAAGCAACTCGTAAGCCGTTAACTAAATAGCGTGATGATAAGAAATTGTATCCAGTAACCGATGTTTAAAGGATCAGTGCAGTTGACCTTTTGGCCAGATAGGAAAAGTGACCGCAGAGTTGATATGGATATGATTATGGTAACATACTATAGGTACAAAACATATGCATTAATAAAACATTGCAACTGCGAACGTTGCAGTTCTTGCAGCCATAAAGCCAAGTTAGGCACCGAGCCGCTTCGACGAAACCGCAACCAACGTCACCGCTATTACCACGCCTAAATACTTTTAGACCTCGCTTCGTTAGTTCAACTTACAACCGGTTTATGAGAGACAGACAGAGATTTCTAGTTCCGAAAAGTGAATCGTACACATACAAACCTAATATTTAACAGTAATGCGGCTGAACTTAAAACTGCACCGAGCAAACCAGTCCAGTGTCCAGTGGCGCCCTCATTACTATTATTGTGATTTCTAATTAACTAAAAAAATTCCTTGTAATCAGACGATAGTTTTTGTAACGCAAGTAAAAACACAAATTATGGCATACGTAACCAACTTTAATAACGATTACCCTTTGAGTAGTCAGCTTAACGGGAAAAGGTGGCCACTTTTTTCCGTTAAGTTGATAACTCGAACGTGAATTGTTATTAAACTATGTGATATACCCTATAAGTTGTGTTTTCATTTGTAGTACAAAAACATACCATCCAATTTCAAGAAAATACTTTAGTTTATTAGAAAACACAATAAAAATAATGAGGGCGCCACTGTACATCCGGCGTACGCTCGGCGCAGTCTTAATACAGAGCCAGCTGCCATAACTTCGTCGAAAGCCGGGCAAATGCGAGGCGGACTCGCACACAAAGGGTTCCGTACCACTCCGAACGAAACACTTACCTTGACGCCCTTTAACTTTAAACTTTACTTAAGTATTAGGGCTCCTGACCCGAAGGGAGCCCTATTAATATGCCTGCGTTATCTACAACAAAGGTGATTTTTAAGGAAGAAGTAGTAACGTGCCAGGGTAAGTAAATACTGTCTACATATTTTCCGTAAGTTTAATATTTTCAAGAAAAGGACACGATTTCTTTATAATTTATTTATTTAATAAGTACAATTTTAATTAAAACTAAAACAAATACTTTTTTAAAAAGCAATTAGTTTAATTTAATTCACATTAAAAGTTATGTTGGTAATGTTTGGGCAATTTGTAAAAAAAAACTTTATAGTTTTTCCAGGAGCCAGTTCAGGTTTTAATATAGGCGGTATGGTACCTATTTCGTCGCTTTCGTCGCTTGAGCTCATTTTTTCTAGTAAGTTTTCGCACAACAATAGTTACACATTTGGTTTCACAATTATGCAGAATGAACGAATGTTACCGACTGTCAATTGTTTTTAAATAGTAACCATAGACATTGGAATGCAATTTCAAAAATAAAAACACGCACTGTGCTAAAAAACCGGGCAAGAGCATGTCGGACCATGCTCAGTGTAGGGTTCCGAAGCCGTAACGACAAACACAAAAAACTATCTCAAAAATCAACATGTATGAACCAATTTTCTATTTAGTTATTTGGCGCTGTCTTAGATGATTTTTAGTAGGTATAAACCCGTTAGTCGCCTGTATCTCAGGAACGAATTAAGTCTACTTATTGTTAGTAATGATTCTTTTTCTTATAAATTCGTATGAAATATCTCAAACAAGAGCCAAGCTTTTAAGTGTGAGATCAGTATACCTATGTAGGTAGTTAGGTATCTAAACTGCTTCAAACCGACTTTAAATTACAATAAAAGTTTAATCTTTTATAAAGTAATTAATAGAAATTGAAAAAAAAACAAGGGCCAGTAAATAGAATTTTAAGTTTTCCAAACGATTCTCGACTCAAATCAATAATCTAATCGATTATTTGTAAACATTCAGATCGCAAATCGCAAACTTGTAGGTAGCATTCCGGGGCACGTCCGAACAGCATCTAGCTAGGCGCTCGCGCTTATGAGCGCGGCTGTCGCTCGATTTGTTACTTGGCGCGCGTCCTGCACGCCCCGTTAGCAAATTTTTCTATCAAAGTTATCATAGGCGATTTTGATAGGTATAAACACTTTAGTCGCCTGTATCTCAGGAACTAATCTTGTCTACTTAGCCGTGATAGTTTTCCTTTAAAATTCGTTATATGCGCTTTCGTTGCAGATTTTTTTCAGATTTTTAGTATTTGTAGTTTTGGCTGTAGGGGGGGGGGGACACTTGACTCTAACAAAAAATAGCGCTTTAAAGCTTAATATTTCATAAACGGATCCCTTAATCGAAAAATTGTTTTCATAAACCCGCAATATTTTTGAAAGACCTATCCAACGACACCCCTCACTATGGGGTAGGCAAGAAAAAAAAAGGCATCCCCACGTTACGTGTAGGGGAGGTGCATTAAAAAAAATTTTTTTTCAAAATTTTATTTTACCACTTTGTTAGTGTGACTAATATGTATATTCATGCCAAATTACAGCTTTCTAGTACTATGAGTCTCTGAGCTAGACTGGGGACGGACGGACGGACGGACGGACGGACGGACATGGCGAAACTATAAGGGTTCCTAGTTTGACTACGGAACCCTAAAAAGCGAGCAGTTACCTTGGCTGTTTGGAATTTTTGTCTTGGTCCTTTTGATTTTGTATGCAATTGACAGCATTTTTAAGAAAAATATGCACATGGACGGAAAGTGTTTTCATATGGTTTTTTTACTCCTAGGAGTAAAATGAGGCACTTTCCGTCCTTGTGTTACAATCGTAAAACCGTTCTTTCCGAGCATGTTTGAGAAATAGTACATTACTACAGAGGCCGGGAAGTAGAGGGTTGCCGGCCGAGTGATATAGACGAAGAGGATAGTTACGAGGCTGGCAACCCCTTGTCACGGCGAGGTACGTTCAAACATATGCAATGAAATAAAAAAATACATCACTCAAAAAAGTAAATTGATATAATGTCCACCCTAGGGAAGAAAAGTAATTGCATGTTAAAATAAAGTACCAGGAGCGCAGCGGTAATTAGGAGGCATATAAGTCATAATCAATGATCGGAATAGGTAGAGCTAATTTGCCTAAACTTGATGCACCTTCATTCAATAATGTATTCCCATTTCGCTCACGCATGAATGAATATGCGTCAAGTTTAGGCAAATTAGCTCTACCTATTCCGATCTCTGGTCATAATAGCGCAACTTACAATTAGATCGCGACGGTGGTGCGGGCAAACGGGCGGGAGCCAGGCGCACATAGCGCGGATGTCTCCCAAACGTTTATGCACTCCTAGTATTTAACGATATAACTTTTACTCAAAAAAATTAAAAACATAATTTTTCATCACACTTGCTCGGAAAGGGTTTTATAACACGCAGGCGTTTAGGGCAGTTATAGCCTACTTAGCTCCCGCGGGAGTTATAGATTAGTTATAGAGTTTAGTTTTAAAATATAGAATCCACTTGTACATCATTTCAGACCAAGGTGTAAAATCAGCCAAGGTTTATTTCCTATATTCAAAACTTGGCTACAAACCAATTTTACTGTTTAATTAAACTTATACGGCACATTTGTCTGCATTATATTTCTATTTTATCATTATTTCAGAGACATTCGCAATTATTTTATTAAATTTCATTTTGAAAATTTGTACAATCTGGCAGAATGGCCTGTATTTGTCAAGTTTAAAAAAAAAGCAATTCTAAGCATTATCTGTGGAAGACTAAAAAAAAGTTGTCAAACTCTTTTAGCTTAGCGAATCGAGTTCGTTTAATTTTGTTTGATTGTTGTTTCCGAAGCGTATTTTGTTTAAAGGTACGAAAAAAACAAACTAAATATGACTTCCTCATCGGAAGAATCTGTAGTGACATCAACACCACCTGATTTGTTAAATGCGGCTCAACTACTCAACAATGATTTGCTGCCAGCGAAATCTAAAGAAAAGGTTTTTTTTTCTAAGTATTTGTTTTTTATTTCCTCGCTAATGTGATGAAAATCATTGTGTGTATCATGGGCAGTAAGGAGGACCTCTTCTTACCGCCCTTGATGCACAATGTACTATAGCTATTCAGCCCGTTTATATTATAAACACAGTCGCCATTTTTACACTAAATCAAAAAAAAATACTACCCGGACTAGGCCTTCAATTTTGTATGAAATTCCTTTACAGTTCTCTCGAGTTGTTCCGCCCGCAACGTGACACTTTGAAGCCAACAATAACTAACATAGCGCCAACATTTCATTGCATGTTTGAGAAAATATTATTACAAATAACAACACGTTATTTATTCTATCTAGTCTAGGCAACATTACGTCTTACGCCTACAACTTTGCCAGCCTGATTGCTTGTAATTCGGAAATATTGTATGATTACCTACTGATATTTGAGTCCAATCTGGCGAGGTATACTTAGGGTTTGTTTTCTGACTAATACTCATTAAACCGCATAAGATAAATACGTTCACAGATGTAAGAAAAAAACCTCAAAATCCGTGCAAAGTTGCAGCATTTTACGGTAGTAAAGCGGGTCCCCCCATGTTGCACCCATTGTAAAAACGGGCAAGAGCATGTCGGGCCATGCTCAGTGTAGAGTTCCGAAGCCGTTACGACAAACATTAAAAAAACTATCTCACAAATCAACGTGTAATGAACTAATTTTCCATTTAAAGTTATTTGGTGCTGCCTTAGGTGATTTTTAGTAGGTAGCTTAAACACTTTAGTCGCCTGTTTCTCAGGAACTAACTAAGTTAACCTTCGTGATAGTTTTCCTTTTAAATTCGTTATTTATGCGCTTTTAGTAACGATATTTTTCAGATTTTTCGTATTTGTAGTTTTGGATGTAGAGGGGGGACACTTGCCTCTAACAAAACTTTAACACTGGAATAAAATAATATTTTTGAAAGATCTATCTAACGACAGCCCACACTATGGGGTGGGAGAAAAAAAAAACACCAAGTTAGGGTAGTCGTAGGTAATCTTAATAGTAATCGACTGTCTATCGCTGTCCCACTCTCTCTCTGGGATAACAGATATCCTAGCAGCTGCCAAAGAGTGTGTGAGAGTGAGCCATAGCCAGCTGAGTAGATACTATTAATACTCTGGCTTTACTGTACCTATTGTAACATCGGTGCTTAAGGTTAATAAAGTCTAGGGACACTGAGAAAGGAGATTTATTAAACACTGTGCAAATAATTAAACAAAGATAGGTAAGTACATGGAATATTTAATGGATAAAGCATGCAAGAATTGAATATAAAGAAACTGGTAACACCGCGGGAAATTGTCAAAGACTGTACTTCAAGTAATAGCTAGTTAACTCACAACGCATTCTTTGGACTGAAAGGTCGGAACAGCATCAGCGGAAGCGGGGCTGAGGAGAACACCAACGACGCCGACACGAACAAAGTGAACTGAAAAAACAATGAGTTTAGCTTTTACCTGGACTGGTTAGATCATTTTATTTTTGAAGCGTTTTCCCCGTTCTTGAATGGTAACACACGCATATACCTAATATTCTTCTCCTTCTTTTTCCATTAATATTTTTCGCCAACCATAATTTTAACATCACGCATGTATTCTAGCTTTTTACGAGTTGCATGTTCGCCGATATCAAATATATTGCTGGCTGTAGCCAAAACTAACGTAACCTAAACCTACCTACACGTTCAGTAAACTTCACAAATAGACAAACATTCGACTCGGAAAACGCTACAATGTTATTAAGAGCGTTGTGAACTAAAAAAATCCATACTCAAAAATCGTTGTCGTTTTTTGTATCTTGTAGATATTATGAAAAACAAGGTCTGTACGTTTTCCTTCCCAAGAAAAAAAATCTAAGAAAAAAAAAGTAAAAACGTACAGACCTAGTTTTTCATATAATCGACGAACATATTAAGAAATCGTGAAAATCGGACTTGATTTAGGGGGTGAGAAACGTTGTGGCCCGGAGCTAAATTAGTACTTATGGTTTTTTGATAGCTACGCGATTTAAGCGTCAGTTCAGAATCCTCCCAGCTCATAATGCGTGTGGTTTTTGAATGAAGAAAAATGAGAATGGGGAAAATAAGGAGACGAATAAATGAGTGTGGTAAAATTCTTGAATAGGGAAAAGGCGAATGAAAAATACGCTAGAGGAAATAAATGATTTTGAGAAAATTATCTAACCAATCCGATACTCAGAACAGAAGAATATACCACTCATTCGTCATTAATAGCAGAACGATATTCTCGTCGTTTTTAGTCGGTCAATTCATTGTCTTCAAGCTAAGGTATACAGTTTAATAAACGAATAATTAAGCGAGGAGTTCAACTTGCTCTTCCCACTTTTAGGCGCTTCAGCGTCCAGCTTCGCGTCCAGCTTCTTAAGAGCCCCAGGTTAATAGAACGTTATTTCCACTATATAAATTTACGTTTTATTAACTTTTTTAACGCATTTACATCGTCAATTGTCAATATCTTTGTAGCTTAGATATTTTTCGACGACGCTGTAGCGTAGTCATTAGTGACCTGGGCCTTCTGCTGGGTAAAAAATATTGCCTTTGACATAAAATATGTCATCGTATTATTTCTAACTACTCGACCGCCAATACTGTCAAGTAACTAATTAAGAACTATTGTATCGTAAACGATAAGATAACATGTCAATGACAATAGCTATGGGTTTACCCAGTAGAATAGAGGCCCAGTCACTTCTTACTAGTCTAACGCGTCGACGAAAAATATGCTTAATCTTCGAAGATGTTGACTATTGACAATATAAGTGTGTTAAAATAGTCAATGAAATGCAAAATGATAGAGTGAAATTAGGTTCTATTAACCAGGTTTACCTACTATGAAGCTAGCGGTAATATACCTACAGCTACTTTTGAAACGGCTAATAACCCTTAATTATATTTCACGAAGTCTAAAGAGGAGTTTGGTCGTGGTCGTAGTTGTGTATAAGTAAGTACCTACCTACCGATAAGCTCGCTTGTGTGCGTAATCTTCGTTGTTGGAAACCTAGCTCTTTCGAGGTTACGCACCCTAGAACAATGTGCATGCTCAGGCCCGACCTGGCTGGCTACAGTCCTATAGGGAAGTTTGCGTATGTTTTTTTTTTCAGGTAATGATAAATGACAAAGTGATAATATTATATTGTTTACACACTATTCCAGACATTTTGTACGTAGGTCAGTCTGTAAGTAAGTGTAAAATGGTTACAAAGCTTATATTTTTTTGACGGTTAATTACTTAGTTCCGCGGTGCTGAGTTTTAAGGTTACAAAAATATTAATGTCCATTGTTTTTGGCAGTTAGGCCAATCTAATGCATACGTTTTTGCCATATCAAATGTTTGCTAAGGTACAGTCGTTGTCATAAATATGTTTACTGTTATAGTCTTTGGGGTGAATACCCGCCCCCGTACCGTTACCGTTGACTTCCTCTGATAGGTGCAACCCATCCTTCCATTCATCCCTGGTCGGAATGTGGACATTGAAGTTCCTCCGGAATATATACTTGGACTGCATTTCATCGCAGCCCATCGTCAGTATTCTGTCTAGAACAACATTGTATGCCCTTTACGTAAGTGTGTCTGGTTATAGGCGCTGCGTCGTTCCATAGGCCCGTCTCTTTCAACCTCTGCAGCGACTTGCACGCCTCAGACTGTATGACATTACCACCACCATTTGCCACCGTCGGCGTCGTTCTGAATGCCCCTTTTATTCCCACGCAAGCCACCCTCTGCACCTACTTAAGCACTGCTACCAAGTAGGTACGTAACCTAAGTACAGTCAGCATTATAAATATTTATATATATACCTCAACAAGGTTTCAGAAATATATATATACAACCTTATTAACTTGCTGTAAAGTCATGTTTATATATTTTTGAAAGCATACTAGGTATTAGACGTGACTGTGCATACGCATTTATTACCAATCACCTTCATCCACTGGGAAATTGATTTTTAGGGTGAAGACACATCTATCAGCACCGATTCGCATTTTGTCTATATAAAATGGCTGTTTTGTATGAAGATGCGTACGCATGCGAAAGCAGAATTGATGCGTACGCATCATGATACAAAGTCACTATTTTCTATAGACAAAATGCGAATCGGTGCTGATAGATGTGTCTTCACTCTTCACCCTTAATCTATACCTTACCACGTCGCGTCGCCATAATAGCTCTGAAAGAGTATTACAATCGGTTAAATAAACGTTAAGTGTTTCAGATCACTAAGTAGTATCAGTTAATTAATCCACATTGTGTCAAATTCATCCAAGGCGTTATTCAAAACGTTTTGTTTTGTGAAAACAATTTTTGAATTAAGGTAAAATCCATTTGTGAAATATTAAGACTGCGCCGAGCGTACGACGGATGTACAGTGGCGCCCTCAATACTATTATTGTGTTTTCTAATAAACTAAAGTATTTTCTTGAAATTGGTCGGTAGGTTTTTGTACTACAAATGAAAACACAACTTATAGGGTATATGACAGTTTAATAACAATTCACCTTCGAGTTATCAACTTAACGGAAAAAAGTGGCCAGCTTTTCCCGTTAAGCTGACTACTCAAAGGGTAATTGTTATTAAAGATTGTTACGTATCCCATAAATTGTGTTTTCACTTGCGCTACAAAAACCTATCGTCTGATTGCAAGGAAATTCTTTAGTTCATTAAAAAACACAATAATAGTAATGAGGGCGCCACTGGACGCTCGGCGTTTGCTCCGTGCAGTCTTACGATTTTGTTCTAATTTTTGTTAAGAGTCAGGTAACCTCAGGGACCTTTCCTCCTATTTAACTACAGCCAAAACTACAAATAATAGAATTCTAAAAAATATCTTAAATGAAAGCATAAATAACGATCTTTATTATTTTTATTTTAAACGAAAACTATCACGAGACCAATCAAGAACCAATCAAGTCCACTTAGTCGTCTAAGTGGACTTGATTCGTTCCTGCGATACAGGCGACTAAAGTGTCTACTAAAATTAACCTTTTTTTTGGCGGAGAGGAAATTACATTACGCATCGTCCCTCCCGACTAAGGGGTAGCCAATGGGAGGATATGACGGAGTCAGTTGCGAGTCAGTTGCAAGAACTGAGGTCGAACCATACCATCTAAAACCTCTCCGGTGTTAACCTCCAATGGGCTGTTAACGGGGGCACCGTGGGCTGATGACTATGCACCACTGGGTGCCCCCCAGCTGCCCCAGCCTATTCCTGCGGCACCTGCCAAAGAAGGGAGGGTTCGGTTAACACTCCGAACCAGACGTGTAGGACCTTAATGTGGGATCCTATCCCCACGGTCCTACTAGGGGTTCAGGCGGGCGACAAACTGCCTCCGCCTTCGCCCCACACCGCCTACGCTGGAGCGGGTGCGCATCCACGGCCTCCCCGCGCTTCCGCTCCGCCGCCTCCTTCTGCGAGATAATGCTCTCGCAGAAGGAGACGACCGCCAACCACGATCTCTCACGGTGAGTGACTGCACCTGCGCATCTTGCTCCCAGGGCGGGGTGCATACCAAGACACTTGAGGCCCCCCCACGTGGTCATCCCGGGAAGGAGCGCTCCGCGGATCACCCAGTCGTAGCCGATGTTCCATAGCCGGGATCCTCAGACGGACCCCTGGGGAACACCGCACATCGGGTGAGCGACCCGCAGAACTCCACGCTACTAAAATGACCTAACACAGCACCAAATAAAGTTAATATACAGATTTAGTTTATACTTATTGTTTTTTGAGATGCTCTTGCCCGGTTTTGTCGTAGCCTATTGAATGTAGGTACCTTACTAGGTACCTTAAAACTTGACGTCCGTTGATGTTTTGTACCTAAATTTTTAGAGCCTTTTCAGAATTAGAAAGCAATGAACATAATTATAATATTTATAATATACAATTTTAGCTTACTTAAAATACATAAAGATATCATATTGTGTACCTACTACTAAATCCTACTAATATTATAAATGCGAAAGTTTGTGTGGGTGCGTTAGTTTGTTATTTCTCCATAACGGCTGGACGGATGTGGATGAAATTAGAACTGGAGAAATGTATACCCTGGTTTAACACATAGGCTTCAATTCATCCCGGAAAATTTAAAAGTTTCCGAGGAAATAACGATAACCGAAATCTACGCGGACGAGGTCTCGGGTAGAAGCTAGTTTTATATATCAATAAATAAAATGTAGGTTGGCAATGGCAAAGTATCACAGGCAAAGAACAAAAACAATTTATAATGCAAAGTCTGTACAAATACAATACCTGTACCTAACAGAGACTGGACTTTACCTCGTTACTCATGCTTAGGTACAACCGGTACGATCCTAAATTGCCTTCTTTGAAGTATAGCTAAGCATGTTGCGCAAATGCACGATAATGATAGGTCAGCAATAAATGGCTTATTTCAACAACAGTATCGTGGTTTGACGTATTCTAAGCCATGAGTAAAATACCTTCGTAACGTAAAATTGCTAATTTAGAATAGCATTTGCAGGTCCCCTCTTTGGACCTGCGGGCGGATCGATTGCCTCGGTCGTTCTGCTCCGATCCTCTGATAAAACGTTGCTGGCAGGCAAAAGCGGATGAATTTAGAAATAATTACAGTTTATGTATGCCCTTGTCCAGCTGTTATCCGTTTTAGGTGTGTGCAATACATACCTAAATATAATTACATGCGTGCCTAATGTTTAGTGAAGATGTGCGACCTTTTGTACTACGGATAGGACGACAGGTCGTCACATGGTCTACGTACAGCTCTAGGAATATTAGAGGCCTAGATTTCTGCCTCGTCGGGTTTCTTCCTTTATTAATGTTTGAGGTTATGTGTCAAACAGTACTAATTTGTTTACATTTTGGCTAATTTCAATTGATATAAAACTAAAATTTCACTATTTCTAAATGCATTTGGGACTTATTTTTTTTAATAATACCTCTAAATTACTAGCATAATATAGGTACTTGAGTTACAAAAAAATCGGTTCAGTAGTTTAGATAACAATAAATAAAATCGATTTTGATTCTCGATAACCTGTGGCATTTTAGGTTCAATATTTGGTGAAATAGCATCTTATGCTTGGGAAAATAAATCGGTAAAACGACAATCAATTTGGCTTCTGGGGCCGATCCCCCATACTTACACCCCTTGAATCACTCCATTGACAACGCAGAGTTACCATGGTGGCAGACGCAGTCCTCAATGTTTCTTATGATACAATAATCTCTATTAATGTCTGCCACATAAACCAATCCTGCCAAAGGAAATTTTGCTCGCCAGCTGACCTCATTATCAGAAGATGGAGATTTTGAAAATGACGTCCAAATACCAAATAAATAAGGTCAATAGGGGCAAGTGCGTCATACTCACTTTTTGCAAAGTTGAATAACATTGTAAATACTTTGTGCTTTTCTTTCGGAAATAACATTAAATATTTGAAGATTTTAAATGTGACTGAGAAAATATAAAGCTGTGCTTTAGCTTCATGCCTGACAAGAAATACACGGACCCTGGGAAGTGTCTCGTAAAGCAGCTTATAAATTTATAATCATTGCACTGAGTAACGCTACATAATAAAACAATGTACCTAATAATATTTTTGTGATTAAATAATCACAAAAATATTATTAGGTCACAAAAATATTCTTTAGTTAGTTTCCTCAGCTTGATAAATATCAAGCTGAGGAAACTAACTAAAGAAGGAATAGCAACATCTATTTCTAAACTCAACTAATGAACCAGACGAATTTCGTTAGATGATTTATAGTTTTCATGACCACCGAATTAATAATAATAATAAATAATAACCATTTTAACCACCATGATTTTCCTTCGAACGTACCCCTGTCGCCAGTGTCACACAATGCAGTGCTTGAAATTAAAGGATCACAAAGATACCTTACTCAAAATCATATGATTTTTATTCTTCTAAATTATGACGTAAGTCAAATGAGCTGGATACTTCTTGTTTTTTATTTCAAATAGCGAGGGTTAAAGGTTTTTTTTTTCTGTAATCGTCATAAATGATCGTGCCCATTTTAAGCCTGTATTATAATTATTTTCTCCTTTTTTCGCCATCATGTCATGACGCTATGCAGAGAGTGGTTTTGAACCGAGGATTCCACTTAGGACAAAATAAGATTTAACAATTATTCGAACCTGGAACATGGTACTTACTTACTCGTAGGTAGGTACGTTGCAACTTAAAATTATGAAAAGGTACTTAATCGTTCACAAGTAAAATTTATTCGATTATTTATATTTGGTTTGAAATAGAAACGATTATTTTTTATTGATATTTTACTATTGTTTTCATTTTGTATGCATACTCCGTAGACTGGCCTTCGGAGTGACAAAATGAAAACGATTGCGATTGTAAGTGCGTTAGGCAATAAGCGTAAGTCTGTATTACTGGAATCCTACTTTGAAAATCGAAATTCCAAATGAGCTCCATCCCTTTCACTCGATGAAGTAGCGAATAACCAGTGACCATAAGTAGTTATGCAGAAAGAGACCAGAGCCATTTTTTCGGAAAATGAGTTGGCTATGCCATCGTGAACTACATTTTTTAAAGAATATTCTGTTGAAAGCGACTTATTTTTATCACGTCATTCCATTGAATTATACAATTATGTGTAAAACGGTCAATATCGAAATGTGCGTTTTTTAATGTCAAAAGTAGCCAAAGTACTTGATTTAGTCTATTTTTCCCGCTAAAAGACTATATCTTAATCTTAATCTGCAGAACACAGCCAATCTACTATCGGTCAAGCAGTCGGATTATACAATATAGTTACAAAGGTATCGAGTGAGCACATTTATTTATCTGCTTAAAACGACCAGGCAGATAGTCGCTTTCAGCAATTTTTCGTTCTACGGCATATTTGGTCGTTTTTGCAGAGTGATGTTTTTATAACCTTCAATAAAAACATAAATTTAAATGAGTGTTTTAGTTATTACAATCAGAATATAGCTCTTTCTATATTAATACTACAATCTAGTAATGCAATCACTAATCAGCATAAGACGAGTAGGGTAGGGACATATACTTAGCTCTTTATATAAAAATACAAGAATGCAATAATGTAATCAGCATTAGTTGGCTAGAGTAATGGTCGCTTTCATTGAATTACTTTCGATCGAAAGCAGGATAGCAAATAAATATTTGTTCTACAGAAAACGACCAACTGTTTTTTTAAACCTTTTGTCTAAAATGTGCTTAATAAATTGAGAAACATAATAGAAATAAATTAATAAAATTATTAATAAAGACTGTAAAGAAAAACCTCTAAAAAGTAAAAAATATGAAGTATTGGCCCTATAAGTTTAATTATGAGTAAGTATTAATATTTTGATTCAAGCGTCGCCACGTCGGGGGATCGCTAAGTAGCTGGAGTATTTTATATTATTTAGTTTACTTAGCGGTCCCCCGACGTGTCGACGCTTGAATCAAAATATTAATACTTACTTATAATTCAACATAGGGCTAATACAGGGATAAACCGATTTGGATGCTTTTTTTATTTGAAAGCAGATTTGCTAGCGGTGGTTCTTAGCAAGATTTCTTGAGAATTGGTTAAGCCGTTTAAGAGATATCAGCTCTTAAAGTATGTGGCGCCGTGTAAAACCACATTCAGACAGACACACACACACACATACCACACCACACACACACACACACACACACACACACACACACACACACACACATACACACACACACACACACACACACACATACACACACACACACACACACAAACACACACACACACAAACACACACATTTTTGAATAACTATGGTGAAGTGAAAATAATGGGGCATTCGAAGTTTTCAATATCTATACTGCCTTGTACACTAATGCACCTGAGTTGAATTCAATGTTACCATGACATTACTAGTAACGTTGCTATTCTAAAAAAAACATTTGGTTTTGTAGAAACATCCAAAATTCTTATTTTGTGACAATGTGCTTACTTTGTTCATTCACTGTTACGTTCACCCTAGTAAGTAACACAACTTTACCACGTTACTGCGTATTTACCCGTGGGTAGGTAAATAAAACCGGGTATATATGACGGGCTCGTGGACCCACTACTTTGCTCCACTGCTGATCACTGCTCTATTCACTTTCGTCAGAAATTCGTATCTTTGAATGCCCGAAGTTCAAACCGCCCAGAAATAGGAGCCCATCAAAAAGAGCAGTGGGGCAAAGTAGTGGGTCCACGAGTCATGCTTGCTATTACTGTATGTAGTAGTCAATGAAAGGTAAGAGTATCGTATTGTAGTTACAATTCTCTGCTCCTACGACCCAACCACCAACATTACTACAGCTCCAGATCAACCTACTCACTCATACCTACTTTTCTTCCGTCAGTATTTGATTAACGACTTTCTTCGCAACTAACTTTTAGTGGTCTTATACAACCTCCACTACGTGAGCACAAAATAAATAAAAGTACAAGTAGGTACGAGTATGTACAGTGTGTCTGGCTACCTGACTAACTATCATTGAAGGCACATACACAATCAGCCTGTAGGTGACCGCTTGAGCTCAGGCCTGAGCTAGAGGCACGGGGGCATGGTCTTCACGTGCAACGAGCTCCGCATATAAGTTACATGATCTAAGGCATGTTATGAACTGCACAACGACAGTTATAAATTGGGTTTTGTAGCAATCGTAATATACTTTTTTTAAATTAAAGCTAACCTTAATGTAGTATCGAGCCACGGCGCTAGTAGTGCACAGAATGATGAGCAGCGCCATCACGCAACCCAGGACCACGTTGAAGGCCGACATCTTGCAACGCGTTTAATCTTGAAAGAGAACACATACTTTAATTTTATGTAAATCAGGCGTTCTTAAAGTCTCTAGTAGTACCTATTGTTACGTATCTGACAGGTACTTAATCGTGAAAACTTCGTAATGTAACATGCAAATCTAAATATATAAAAGAAGAAACTAACTGAGTGACTGACTGACATCAACGAACAGCCCAAACCGCTGGGTCTAGAGATTCTAACTTTGGCATGTAGGTTTCTTATGAGGTCTAGAGGTGCACTAAGAAGGGATTATTCTTATATCTTGTAATTGTTACATACATACATGCATAAGCTCACGCCTTTATTCCCAGAGTGGGGTAGGCAGAGCTACAGAATTACTAGCAACTCTAAAAACTTGTTAATAATTCTGTAACCACATTTTGCACAATTAGGCTAAGATGTTTACCAGTGTATTAGTGACAGGTTGCAAGCCCATCGCCTAACAGTACTACACAGCCTTTATTCCCTTAGTCGTAATTGTTTATATGCAATAAAGAGTTTACGTACATACATTATTGGAAATGCATCCTCTAAGGGGTTAAATAGGGGGGAAGGGGGGGGTAAATTAAAAGACTATTGACGAGAGGTTAACCCACGTGACCTGGTTTCTGAGCTGATCACGCTGGATTGAATCTAACAAGGAAAGGTAACCAACTGTCCGGCTCCGATTCTGTTTGTTTTGATATATGTTAGAAAGTAGTCTAAAATGCTCAAAATACCTACTAACAAAAACTTAATGAGAATTTCTTCGTTAAAACATATTAACTGTTTTATTCGACTAGAATGTATTAAATGGATGTTTTTTTTCGTGATTTCCTTGTAGCTGCTATAGTAAAAGTTGCTCGTATGAATGAGTATTTAATGGCGGCATACACAACCATTAACCACTTAAAAGCCGTTCGGTTTCATGGTGACCAAATTCGTGTTTCGCTTTAAGTCGCATGGGAAGTACGCTGAAAACGAGTACCCTAAGGCTGATGGTTAAAAATGCAATGTTACTTTTATTTTATTTTCCTTTATTAGTAGGTGTGTGTTTTTTATAATCTTTTACGCTTAGGTACGCACAAATCAACGAAATGAAAAAATACGTCAGTTTTTATAAACATTAAATTAAAATCAGCGCCCGTCCAAAAAACCGTTTTGCCCGGGGTAAGACCTCTGGGTAATGCGGGTAATGATTGTCCATATGAGATCCAATCAACTTGGACATTCATTAAGCTCACAGCTTCGTCTTAAAATTATAAATTTCTTATTTAATTATTATTTCAATATTTAATTATTCTTATTCTTTTTCATTTGTCTTTGTAGTGTACATAAAATAGTACCAAACTTTTTGGCTGCACTTTTGACCAATTTTTGGTAGCGTCTTCCATAGTGCCACATTTTGATCTCGTCCAACGACGCTTTGGAAGAGTTTCTTTTATATTTACTTATTTACATAATAAAAGTAGGTGCCTAACTAAAATGTTGATCCGTTGATTAATTTGTACAAATAGAGGTAAATGGCGGGTACCGGCTTTTCCCATACACGATTTGCCTTTAATATGCGCACGTTTTTGTTTCATCAACATAAAACTTTCAAACCGAAACGACAAAACAAAGCAGCTTCATAATCATAACATAAGTAAGTAACAAGGCTAATATCCAAAGAAAATATACTTAAAACACACTAGAACACGTTATTAACCATTTTAGAGCAATGACACGCAAAACAAAGAAAAAAAATCTAGTGAAAACACCGAAAAACTTCGTTAGGGTCTTATGCCGGCGCCACACGCTTGGTGTTTGCCGCAAACACTGCAGGACACAAATCATTAAAGTGTGATAGGTAATTAGTTTTGCGGGCCATTATAGTAAAAAACTGCACTAGGAGGACTTAGGGCTCAACTATTACAATAAAACTAAATTAACATTAAATTACCAACGATAAAACGCCATGTTCATGATCAGTACCGCAATCACAGGTATTCTTTTACTTACTAGGAGGTCCCAACCTTTGCACAATTTTATGTTCCTAAATTTTAACAAAAATAAACATTTTTCATTTTTACTTTTTTTTACATTTTTTAAAAAGACGTTTAAGGAAATGGTTTATAACGTCACTTTGACGTACTTAATTCCATTGTGTCCTATGAATCAAATAGGTTGACTGTACATATGAGCAAGTTAAAAGAAACAACCCAAAGTGATCTTTAAGCCGCGAACCCTATAGAGACCGTTCCCAAGTGTTGTTGTTGGGATTGCAACAAAGTTAAATAGTCAGTTTCGTACGTTAACTCCATTACACTAAATCGACTAAACGTAACACAAAAGACGTTTGAAATTTCGCATATAAGAAATTTTAAACTTAAGTTAATCAGATGTAGGAAAAAATCTTTAGGACTTTCGTGCAATATTTTTCAGATTTTAAACGTAGGTCCACTAAACGCAGGATTTACTCGACGACTTAACGAATTTCGTACATTAGAAATATTGATTTTAAATGTTTTGATTTTAGAAATTATGCTTAACTCATAATTTGTAAGTCAAACTTTACCAAAACATACTGTTCAACATGTCAAACGTGAGGTAATTTGTATCGCATGGTATATAAATATAACCTAACACAATACCAGACAATGAGTAGTGTGATAAAATTACTCTCTTTTGTTACGAAACACACGACACAACAGTGTTGATTTCCGACTTCCACGCTGACGAAATATCGGGAACAGTTGGCTACTAAGTATTATTATAAAATGTGAAGTGGTTGTACTAGATTGTATATACCTAGGCAATAATGTTTAGATTTTTGGATGATTGTCGTTCAATCACGCATTTCGGCAGAGCTGCGCCTCTATTCTAGTTGGTAAAATTCAAAACCTATTTGACCAGCTGTGGTATGGTTTTTTAAAATATTCGAGAATGTTTGTGATAAATCCATACCATAACATTGAAAATCCATACAATTGAAAGTATGGCCTCTCTGTTGTGCTTGAAACTATCTTAACTAATACCTACTCGTAGTATTCAAACAAACATTCTCACCGAATATGTCAAAAGATTTAAAAAAAAAGTTATGTGCGTTTTCAATAAAAAGTGTACCCATTTTAAAAAGTAGTGTAATTTTTTTATGCCTATTTTTCGCCAGTTTTTTTATTACAATCTGAAGTTCATATCTTATATTTTATACTAAACAAGAAAGGAATGCGAAAATAAAGCTATTTTGGCTAAAATATTATAATACAATGGAACATAGATGTGGAAACACATTCCGTTTGGTGACTATGTTTAAGACAAAAAAACAAACAAAATACATTGTTTTTATGAAATCAATTTATTTTTCATCACACTTGCTCGGAAAGGGTTTTATAACACGCAGGCGTTTAGGGCAGTTATAGCCGACTTAGCTCCCGTGGGAGTTATAGATTTTCATAACTCCCTAGGGAGTTATGAGTTTAGTTTTAAAATATAGAATCCACTTGTACATCATTTCAGACCAAGGAGGTGTAAAATCAGCCAAGGTTTATTTCCTATATTCAAAACTTGGCTACAAACCAATTTTACTGTTTAATTAAACTTATACGGCACATTTGTCTGCATTATATTTCTATTTTACCATTATTTCAGAGACATTCGCAATTATTTTATTAAATTTCATTTTGAAAATTTGTACAATCTGGCAGAATGGCCTGTATTTGTCAAGTTTAAAAAAAAGCAATTCTAAGCATTATCTGTGGAAGACTAAAAAAAAGTTGTCAAACTCTTTTAGCTTAGCGAATCGAGTTCGTTTAATTTTGTTTTTTTTTCCATTTTTTTTTTATTTCCTCGCTAATGTGATGAAAATCATTGTGTGTATCATGGGCAGTAAGGAGATTGCAAACTCGAGTCATTAAAAGCCCTCCGCCTTCGGCGTCGGGCTTCTAATAGTCTCTAGTTAGCAATCCTCTTCTTACCGCCCTTGATGCACAATGTACTATAACCAACTTAATAATCACTTTGTTTAATGAAAAACCCCAATTTTAAAATAATTAAGCTAACAGCTTTTTTAATTTCTCACGATAGCTTTCGATTTTGTGACTGCTAGGGAAATAATCATGTTTATTTTTATCGTGTTGTGAGTAATCAATAATCATCGACAGTTTTTTGACGAGTATTTTTTTTCATAAGATTATACAATTTCTTTTAAGAAAAAATATCAAAAATAAAGTTATAGTAAAGTAATAAAAAAATCAAATCATTCCACTAACTTCGAGGGGACAGTCACACAACTGAACACTTAAAAAATGTAAGGGTTCGTTCACATGACACTAAATATAGTTAGGTATCGATTCTTAATTATTACGTACCTATTTCTTTAAAAAATTGGAAAGAAATTAATTTAATTAATTTTAAAGAAATCTAATAAAAATAAGTACCTACTTAGTAGTATGATGTACCATGTGAACTGGGTTTTATAGGTTCAGTCGTGTTGTGACTCGTCGTTCAGCTAATACGTCACCATCAAAAAAGTGACAAAACGGAAGTCACATTTAGTCACTACTACGATGTTTTATTTTTTAATAAAATATCTTTAACACTCAATGCAATAACCGTTTGAATTCGGGAAACTAGTTCTATTGACAATGATGAAAAACAAAAAAAAATAGAGAAAATACTTGTCCAACTAAGTAAACTTCAGTCACATACCTGAACGTAGTTTTATGCCTCCGATAAGCGACAACCAACATGTGCTCCTTCTTGCCTTTTTATTGTGAAACTGATGCAAAAAATGGCAGTGAGCGACAAAAAGATACGTAATGATGCTATTACCATGAAATATTGAACATTGGTGGTATTTTTGCTAAAAATATTGTGGTCACTAAACCGAAAGTTCCGGGTGGGTCAATATTTGGGGACGTAATGTTTTTATAAAAAAAAATATAAAATTACTGAAAATATCAAAACGTAGGGCTTATTTTACGTAAACCTATCCCATGGAATAAATTTAAACTAATACTATTCATATGCATAAATATATAATGCATAAATATTCAAGTTTGTATTGGGCTATTCGGAGAGGGGACATGCTTAAATATACGTGTTCTTTGTCGCATTGTTATTTTCTAAAAACACGAATAGTTTTTTTTTTCACATTACAACCGTTTTTAAGAACAAGCTTAATATATACTTTACGTAACACTAACACCTGGCCATAATGTGAGTTTTATCGCACGCTGCGCGCACGGTAAAACTCGCATTGTGGCCAGGTGAAGACGTAAAATTGTGTACTCATCACGGGCAGTAAAAAAGAAAGCCCTCTATCGCATATTTACAACCCTCGCCTACGGCTCGGGTCTCAAATACCTGCGATTTCGGGCTTTCTTTCTTTTACAGCCCTTGTTAAGTAATGTACTATTATCAATTGAAAAATATTTCAATCGCCATAAGTTTACGGGTGATTTAAAATATCACGTTAAACTCGAGGGACACGCCAAAAATGGACCTACACTTTTTTTTGAAAACGCCCTTAAGATCATATATTTGTATCATTTCCTCGCATTGTTTGAGAAAAGCATTATATATGCCTCGGCGGAAACAAGGATTTCCTGACTCGTATTTAAGCAGGCCTCGCTATTGCTCGGCCTGCTAACCACCTTATCATTAAATCCCTTACTTTCCACGCCTAGGCAATAATGTACCTACTATTAACTCGGCCGCCATTACTGTAAATTAAACTAGAGCTAGCTAGCTAGCTTGGATATTACCGCCCAGAATAGAGGCGCGATGACAACATGATAACAGGTCAAAAAGTATATTATTTTCACCGTGTTGAATACAGGCCCTGATTTAAATAAAATACGGCGCACAGCACTTAGCAATTAGCACATAAGGCATTTTGACCCCGAGCTCGATTATTGTTTGTCCCTCGGTGACTATGCAATTTATCTTGAATAGTTTTACCAAGTTTTTATTTACCAACCCTTAGGCGCCACGAATATAAACTTTTACCGCGACTTATATTATAGTGTTTTCAATACACGAAATCGCGTCTTAACGCTTACTTATTATAATCACACAACGTCGTTTCGAATGGCGAACATACTATTTATATGTAAGTATTTTTATTTTTATATACTGTGTGGTTGCCGGGTTAGAATAATGCCACTCCATGTCCTCCCATGGATGTCGTAAGAGACGACTAAGGGAACAAAGGCTGTGTAGTACTGTTAGGCGATGGGCTTGCAACCTGTCACTGTCTCTGGTAAACATCTTAGCTTAATTGTGCAAAATGTGGTTACAGAATTATTAACAAGTTTTTAGAGTTGTTAGTAATTCTGTAGCTCTGCCTACCCCACTCTGGGAATAAAGGCGTGAGCTTATGTATGTATGTAGATTTTACTCGTAGTTCAACAAATCTGTATGAGTTAAAGGTACCAAGGTCGAGTATACGCCATTTTCGGTTATGTTCTACATATTTTATCTGATATGAAAATCCGAGTGAACAACCTTCCAAAATAGGGTGCTGCTGCAGGTTCTGGGCGTTTTCAAAAAAAAGTGTACCCATTTTAAAAAGTAGTGTAATTTTTTTATGCCTACTGTTCGCCAGTTTTTTTATTATAATCTGAAGTTCATATCTTATATTTTATACTAAACAAGAAAGGAATGCGAAAATAAAGCTATTTTGGCTAAAATATTATAACACAATGGAACATAGATGTGGAAACACATTCCGTTTGGTGACTATGTTTAAGACAAAAAACAAACAAAATACATTGTTTTTATGAAATCAAATTATTTAACCAATAACCAATAATCACTTTGTTCCTATCCCATGGAATAAATTTAAACTAATACTATTCATTATAGTACCCTACAATGCATAAATATTCAAGTTTGTATTGGGCTATTCGGAGAGGGGACATGCTTATATACGTGTTCTTTGTCGCATTGTTATTTTCTAAAAAAACGAATAGATTTTTTTTCATATTACAACCGTTTTTAAGAACAAGCTTAATATATACTTCATCAATTGAAAAATATTTTAATCGCCATAAGTTTACGGGTGATTTAAAATATCACGTTAAACTCGAGGGACACGCCAAAAATGGAGGGTACACTTTTTTTTGAAAACGCCCTTCTGCTATATTTATCCATAAAACAACGAAAATTTTGACGTTTTTCAGTTTTTATTACATATATTCTAGATCTTGGGTTTCACAGGAAAGTTGTATTCTAAAGAACATAACCAAAATGTCTCTTAAATTTTACTAAACGAATACTACCTACTTAATATCAACGGCTGAGGCACTTTCGAAGTACGTACGAGTATTTGGTATCTAAGCCAAGAACTAGAAACGATAAGACTGTTTGTCGAATAACCATTAGCCTTATATAAGTTATCTTCTGACGAGATAGCATATTTATTTTGTACGCTGACAACGCAAGATATGAATTGGGAAGAACAACTAAGTATAAATGATATCCCTCGGCCAGAATTCCTCTTTTAAAAAGGTCGACAGATCTTTGGCGGGTACTCTCACCACAAAAGACTTAAAATGACCCTTGTGACGGGGCTCTACTCACTCGACTAACTAATTGTTAAAATTTCAAAAAGGAATCGAAAATTTGAAGGGATCTCAAGAAAATGTGTCAAATATTCAATTCCTTTTTCGAATTTTAACAATTAGTTAGTTTAACTACTGATCAAACAACAGGGTTTCTCCTGTCTTAACTCGTACGTACTCTACGAGATCCTTCGCCTCCGTAGTGTAATGTACTCAAGACACGTATAACAGCTGCGTCGTGGGCGTAACAGGACACAGCAAGTGGTTCGGTCCGTTCGGTGCGGTCCCGCACAGGTTCCTCGGGGCAGGCTTCATCTTCCTCTCCACCCGGGTCAAACCATCTTTGTCCTGCTTGGGACACGTCGGGGGCAGCAACCCGGAACGGGTTTACTGCAGTTCTGCTTCACCTCAGTAGGAAGGTTGCTTAGTGATTGGTCGCCTAGCAGCAGCAGTATACGTGCAATTTGAGGTCGTCGACCGCTCGCATGGTGTCACCTCAGCCGGGGCAGAAGAGCGGGCGGCGGGGCGTGGAGCGACGCTCCCCTCTCTTTAATTTAACTACGAGGGCTGCTACTTAGGTAACCGGAATCCAGGATTCCAACATTTTTAAACGCTATATCTGACCTCCATGGTAAAATTTGAACTTTTTTTAATACTGGCCGCTATATATTTTTTTTCTTATGTACGCTAGTCTTTTGTTTTTGGCGGGTTTAAATTTTAATCTCGCTGCAAGAATGGAACTCACTCGTGAAAATATTCGTGCTATGATTTATTACGATTTTCGGCGTGGTTTAACGCAACAACAGTGCATAGATCAACTAACTTCGACTTTTGGTGATGAAGCTCCATCCAAAACTACTGTGTATCACTGGTTTAGTGAGTTCAATCGTGGACGTAGTATGCTCAGGGACGAAGTTAAGGATGGTCGCCCGAAATCGGTCGTTGTACCACAAAATATTGAAGCTGTGCGAAAACTTATAATGCATGACCGTCATGTTACGTATCGCGAGATAGAGGCGACTATAGGCATATGTATGACGAGCATTAATAAGATATTACATGAACACTTAGCTGTGAAAAAAATTTGTTCGCGTTGGATCCCGCACAACTTAACTAAGGATCAAAAAGAGGCTCGCGTCGAATGGTGCAAGGAAATGTTGAAAAAATATAACCGTGGTGACTCAAAAGCTGTTTATAATATCTACACAGGTGACGAATCCTGGATCTATGCGTATGATCCCGAAACTAAACAACAATCAACGGTGTGGGTGTTTCAAAATGAGCCGAACCCTACGAAAGTAACTCGTGCAAAAAGCACCTTGAAGCAAATGGTGGCCTGCTTTTTTGGTATTAATGGCCATGTGGCTACAGTGCCCCTAGAGAATCGTAAAACGGTTAATTCGGAGTGGTACACGACCATTTGTTTGCCGGAAGTATTTGAAAAAATACGGAAAAACAACCAGCGACGGAGAATCATTCTGCACCATGATAACGCCAGCTGTCATACATCACGTGAAACGACTCGATTTTTGGAAGGTCAAAATATAGAATTAACGGGTCATCCACCTTACAGCCCTGATTTGGCACCCAATGATTTCTATTTATTTCCAAATGTAAAGAATAAATTACGTGGTCAACGATTTTCGACCCGTGAAGATGCCGTCGACGCGTTCAGACAGCACGTTTTGGAGATACCTCAGTCAGAGTGGAAAAAGTGCTTTATAAATTGGTTTCAACGTATGCAAAAGTGCATCGATTATCACGGAGAATACTTCGAAAAACAATAAAACCATATTTAGCCATGTACGTTTGTTTATTTTTTCTATTCCGGTTACATAAGTAGCAGCCCTCGTAATAGTAATATTACCATTTACAAATTAGGCAAATGATATTTACTGGCGATTTCGTTTTCTCTTACATAATCTCATACATCGGTTATCTATCAATGTTAAATCCGGATTTAATTTAGCACATGATAACGATAAAATTCCTACTACTATCAATTTTTACATTTTTTTATAAGGAACAGAGTTTTTGATGGCTATGTAACAGAAAGACGTTGATTACCACACGTAGAGTTAATTTTATGATAATGACACAATCACAATAATATTTATGTACCTATAGGTACTTTGACAAGATAACTGAGCGCACAGACTGAGGACTAAAATATTGCATATTATGTCGTTATTTATCATTTTCCTATGATCTTTTCTCATTCCCTAGTAGGTAAAATTTAAAGTGGTATATTCAGGGTCAAAAGTTTAGGTGATATTTGAAAGAAAATTAAACAGTAGGTATGTAGACGACAAAAGGTCACTTGCACCCAAAATTTTATACTAACGCCCACTTGCGCGGACCAGAGTTAGCCCTTAACCCAGAGTTAAGCGTCTACTTTTGTACGTGGTTTGCCGCCTAACCTCGGGTTAAGACGCTAACTCTGGTCCACGCAAGTGGGCCTTACTGGGTTAAGACACTAACTCCAGTTAAAATTACATTTTCTGACATTGACTAACCCAGTATTACCTACATTTTTGGTGCAAGCGGCCTTTTGTTATCTACATACTGTTTAATTTTCTTTAAGATTATAGGACTCACAAACGCAAAACACAACATGCGAAAGTTTCACTTTGTAATTGCCTACCCTACGAATTGTATAGAAAAAGTTTCATTTGATTTTTGGGTGTTCTAGTACCTACCTTAGTTGATCTCAAAGAGTATTTTAATCCTTGATTGAAATGGGACCGACTGATGTTAAAAAAATACTCAAATCTATCGATTTTCTCGCTGATTGTACATTTTACAATCTGCGAATGTAGATGGTCTTTAATTAAAAAGGTACGTTAAGTTACCGCCCCACAAAACTTTCCACCCTGTGTATGAATCAAATTGACCGAAAATAATGCCTATTCAATAAACAATAAATATGCTTATATTTAAAAAAAACATACTTTATTGTAACTAGGTCGAAAGTTGTTATACCTAGTTCAGATCGCCAGAGAAATGAGATAAATAATCTAACTGTCAAGAATGACCCTAAACCACCGCTATCTAAACTTGTAATATACGGCAACAAATAAATATCAAATCGTCTTATATATATAATAAATATATTATACTCGTATATATATAAGACGTCGAAATGAGCTGAATATTTATTTGGTGCGTCTTCAAGTGCAGTATCTAGTAATAAATTAGTAGTATAATCCTAATGTAACATAACTCTGATGTTTACTTGTCAACTGGTTCCCGCGATACAGGCGTAGCGTACGAGTAGTGCGGGGACCCCTGGCAATGATTGCCCATAGTATTGCCTAAATACTCGTAAATGATGATAAATAATGTTTTATTCAACCACCAGGGCGAAGCCGTAGCGCGCCGCTGGTGAACATTCAAATATGTATGTAGGTACAGTTGCGGAATGAAACGGTTGACCACCTTAAGATCTGTTTTTGCTTGCTCAGTATCTGCTTATCAACCGAGTATGACACATTCCGTCATAATGAATGTCATTTCCCATCATGGCCCACTGATACATGGTTACCATGGTCACGTATAACCAATAGCCACTATTGGTTCAAACTGGTTTACCCTTGAAATATCGACAAACTTTTAATCGAATTTCAGTTCAAAGTTAAAGTTTCACTTATTTTAATATTTTTTTTCCTTTATTATTTGATCGAATATTCTTTACATCGAGCAATTAAATGATGTATTTTTAAAACACCGATTTTTAATGTGTATAAATATTATTTACTGGATACTTAGTAAATTGGAATTGGATACTTAGTAAATTTTACATGTTTCAGTATTTATCATTCTACGACTTTAATGAATTATGTGTATTGTTTTAGCAGGCTGCCATTTTCATTTTGCACAGATAATTTTGAGGTAAGTAATTATTGTTTATTTGTTCTGTTAACAACTAGCCTTTTTGAACCTAGATTTCTGGCATTGTGTGTGTGTGGCATATTTTGGAATTTAAAACAAATCGGTTTTGACGCTCGTCGTCTCACCTATTTGTACTCCGTCGCATAACAAACTTCTGCTTACATATCAATGTGTTGCAATTCAAACTAGTTTTTAGTAATAGTGATTATCTATATGTATCTTATCTTTCAGAAGAATACAAGCCTTCAACTTTGCCAAAAAGTAGGCCAAAGATGCTGAATTCAATCTTGAGATTAAATTTCTGGTAGCTCTTAGTTATTGTGTTGTTCTGAATCTTGAATAGTTTTTGAAATGTTATTTTAAGCATTTAAAAAACCTTGTACCGTTGTTCTAATAATAGTTTTAATTTATAATGAATAATCGATGAAGCCATAATACTACAAGAGATAATATTTATACTATGAATCGTTTTCGATGAAATGAAATTCGATGAAAAGTTTGTCGAGATTTCAAGGGGCACCCGTTCAAACTGAACTCAAGTCTTTATTGGTCGTTACAAAAGTGTTACTATGGTCACGTATAAACAACAGCCACTATTGTTTAACTGAACTTAGTCTTTATTGGTCGTTACAAAAGGGTTGCTATGATTACGTATAAACAACAGGCACTATATTGGTTCAATATTATTTCTCTCGTCTGTTACACAGTTTAAAAAGGTAACACGTGCTTGCAACGCGAAAATTAATTTATTTGAAAACTGGTCAACCTTTTCGTTCCGCGACTGTACCTACACGTATCATCATAAGTTTCATAACCGCTCACGGCAACAGCTTTCATTTAAGGTCGGACTGTCGATCAATTTACTTATACCATTCATTCCTTGGTATTAAAAAAAAGATGTTACAAATTATAGCTTACATTTTGTAATGCTTTTAGAAAAACTAAAATATCTGTAAAATATTTAGTCCACCGTTTGTGCTTTCTTGTGCAACAAAGATTTAAAAAAATGAAAAATATTAGCTTCTTTTACTTAAAAAATATAATATAGTGATTATAATTTGATCGATATATTGATGTCTTTTAAATATAAGTATGTAAGTATTTTAAATAAATAAATAAGCACAAGGAAATAGTCTCACACCAATTGCAGACCTTTTCTCAAAACCAAGGCTCGGCTTGTGTAGGTACTATGGGTACTAAACGATGAATATACTATTATAAGTATTATTGTTGATGATTAAGAACGTAAGCAACTCTTTTTATGCGTCAGCTAACTAACTACTGCGAGGCGAGTACTTTTCCGTACATACCGTGTGAAGTGAATCACACTTTGCACTAAGTGTACCTACGTTTTGGAGTCGCGACGACAGCGTGATAAAGTTAATTACACTTGCCCCAACGCAAATATATTTCATTAGGTACCTACTTACTTCATTACACAGGATTGCGACTCTTGCGAGTATAACAATAAGAATATATTTTATTTTGCTTAAGATACCTTATGGTATTTACATAACATTGTATACATTGACAGAAATTCACAATTTCACACATTTCACCAGCATCTCGCGTGCAAAAAAAGAAAATTCTATATACTTATAGTACACAAGCTGGCATGCGGGTAAACCAACTCCGGCTAGCTAATAGGTAATAAATAGCTAATCAAGAAATTGTCAAGACCATGATACATAAATTAATTTCCTTATGCTTATCAATAGACATGACATAATATTATCCTTAGGAATGTCAAGGAATATCATTCTTAATAAAAATGGAGTGAAAAATTATGTACCTACTTTGTGACATTAATGTCACATTTTATATTTATAAAAATCAAAACATTCATCAACATACTCGTAATAGAAGGTCTCCGTGTATTAGCCTTCTTTAAGTGCGCTCTTAAACCTGTTCAGCGGCAAGTCTTTTATGTAATTTTACATGTTTTATATTATACTGATAGCGTCCGGATGAAACAATTTTGGTTTGATTGCCCATAGCATCAACATTATGCTATTAAATAAACACATGCGTTGAATACAATGTCAAACATGTGAGGGCATACATCGGTCTTGAAATGTGTACTATAGTTTTATGCCCAAATAAATTGATTTTCACGCAGGAGCAGTTTTTCAAAATGTATCCTCTGTTACAACCGACCCCATACCAGGGGCATTTGAAACACAAAGAAATAACATTCGATACGGGTATTTACATCTGCTTTATTACTCATACTCGTATCAATCTACTCAGTTTATTGAAAACTTAAAATAACTTCATAAATATAAACAAAAGTACCTATTTAACATGTAAGCGAAGAATTTCTTCTTAAAAAAAGGTACCACGAATTAAACAGCTTAGTAATTAGGTTAGGTTAGTAATTACTTAAGACCCTATTTTATTGCACATCCCCGGATCACTTCACTCAGTGCCAAATTAAATTAATCAATCAATACATTAATACTTACGTGCGTCCCTGTGTTACAGGACCCGATTCCGTATCAAGAACAGTTTTAATTTGTACAGGGTTATACAGGGTTACATAATTTTCTATTTACTTTAAATATTTCTATGAACTAATCTTATTATAGTGAGTACGTGAACGCGTGTGGAAATTAAATACAAAAGACGTAGGTGCGGGACCCTCGAAGCACAATTCTCTCTTGACTCACTCTTGACCGGTATTTCTTAGTTAAATTATAATATAGACTACACTACTAAACTCCAACACTACTTCGAAAACCTTATGTTAATGGAACTAGGCCTGTTTTTAGTTGACATCGTTCCTGATAGATTATCACAACACTTTAGGTAGATGCACGATCATTAAGTACACTCAACTCATTTCGTAGATAGTGTCTATCATAAACGAATGACGATCGCGGTATCTGATACGTTAACAACAGCGAAGAGTCTGGATCCTGTTGCACTTCGGGGGCCAATAATAAAATCCTCCCGAAGCAAACAGAGGGGTGTAAGGGGTGTTACAAGTTAAATGTGAGTGTGTATCTGTGCATCTGTCTGTGCATCGTAGCTCCCGAACAGATGGACCAATATGGATTTAGTTTTGACAGAAATCTAGTTAACTAAGGGCCGTCCTTCGCCTGGAGCGATGACAATCGGCTGGGCCGGTTAACATTTCCGAGTGTTAGCTCTGTAGGAGGGCTGGCCATTTTGTGTGTGAGGTTTTATTGTTACTATTTTCTTGTAGGAATAAAATGTTACCATTTAATACTCGTATTTACAGTTGCTCTAAAATATGAACAAGGTTTTCTGTCTTTAACAACGAGTCAAGTATTTAGAGCTCCATTAAATTTTTCGTCATATTTTTAATTCCGCGGTATAAGGTGAAGAAGAAGCTCAAATTGCTTCGCTAGCGGGTAGTCGATATAGCAAAACGGCTATTCTATTTTAACAGTTCGTGAGTAGGTATTATTTCCCATGGCCAGACAAATTGTTTGGAAAATATATTTCTTTATCTAAATTTGACGCTGACTGTAAATTCACTCTGGTGGACGTTTTGCTATAAAGACGTTCTGCGTGTAGAACTCAGAGATGCTGCGAATTTTTGAGATGTCGACGTTTTGCTACATCGACGTTATGCTATGTCGACCATCCGATATCAGGGCATTTTGCTTATAGGACTTAAAGCCTACCAGGTCCTTTTGAGAAGTCGACGTTTTGCTATGTCGGCCATCTGATATCAGGGCGTTTTGCTTATAGGACAATTTGAGATTGCGACGTTTCGCTACATCGCCGTTTTGCTATATCGACTAACCGCTAGAGAAGCCACAAAATTTAAACATGTGTCTTTTACGTAAACCTAAATTCACTATCTTATTGTCTTTACATCGCTCTACTCCGAGATTAGCTGGAAGATATTACGTATAGAACAATTTCCCTACCTATGTACGTATTGCACAGTAAAGTAAATTGATTCCTAGAACATTTTGGGTTAAGTCATAGTGACGTAATCAATCAAAACGTAAGACTTCTTATGATTGTATAAATTTACAGTGTCTCTTTGACATAGTCCCAAATTGGCTAGGAATCAATTTCCTGGACTCTATATTGTACCTACGTTTACATCGATCTAGATTTCTTAATACTTGATTGTCATGTGCAAATATTAGTTTATGCAACTGATGCATAATGAGAGGCTTTAAAACACGAATGTGGTTTTATGAAACGAGCGTCAGCGAGTTTAATAATAGGATCACACGAGTGTTTTAAGGCCTAATTATGTACAGTTGCATACACTACTTTATCTTCACATATATCATAACATAAGTACTCTAAGATGGGTTCAGAACCAGTAGAGAAATGACCTGCAATGCTACTAGTGCTACCTGTAAAATATCTATAGACTATAGATATTAAAATAATGCAATAAAAATAAAATTGAACAAATACAGAAACATATTATTTATTGTAATAAATGTGGGTATATTTCACAATACTACACTACTTTCGTAACAGCAAAAATCCAACAAACAAATGACATCAATAATGGCGGCAATTCGATCCTCCGTGAAGACGAGAGTTTTTTTTAAATTATATACAAACAAATCAAATCCCAATTCTCAAGTCACTCGAGATCAAATTTCGTGCGGTTTATATAAAAAAAACATACCTACTGAATTGACGTTTCTATGAATACTTGAATAGAGACCCTCTTCAGTTTTGACAGATGTTCCAAATTTAAAGTCATCATAACCTTACCAAAATCTATACTGTTATAACATTACAGTACAGATTTTACCAATAACCACAGACAAGAAAGTTCTCATAGTAAAATAGGTTGTAATAATGCTGGTCATTTCCTACGGGGTTCGAACGCATAATCTTTATTATGTTATGATATGTGTGTAGATAAAATACTTTTTGTACTCGTCGATTAAAATGTGTGTATTACGATTTCATAGAGAATACTGTAACGTCACTCTTTTCATCGTTGAATAGTCTAGATGTTACTTCCGAAACAACCGAAATAACTATTTCGATACGCTCTAGACAACCGAAATAACTATTTCGATACGCTCTAGACAACCGAAATAACTATTTCGATACGCTCTAGACAACCGAAAAAAATTTGAAAATAGAACTTCGGATTTCCGTATATGTGTCCTTGTTTAAGGAGCCTCGATCCGATACAAAATCTGTGTCGTTTCGGAACGTAGCAGCGTCGCATCATCTGTCAAAAATCTACTTTTAGTTTTCTTATATACTCGTATTAATGACTTACATTATTAATTTTAATGAACTCGTACAAAAAGTATTGTTCACAATAGTGTCATAATTAAGCTTTTTAGTCGAGTACCGTGTTTAGGCCACGAAGCTTGCTGAGTATGTACATGCTAGAAAAATCGACCGTAAATCCAAAATAATACCCGCAGGCCTTTTTTTACCATTACGCCCTATCGTGCGTAATAGCTTCTTTTTTAAATATTATACGTGGACTCAAACTATCACAATACGTCAGGACCCCAACTCTTGTGCCATTCGAGATGAAATGTCAGTTGCATACAATTTCCTAAAAATCTCGCATATAAACTATTGATCTCGACTGTCACTAGAATCGGACTCCGAACCCGTTTGACATTATCTGTGGTAAGTCACAGACAATGATGTAGTCTGCCGAGACATATCCTATAATCTGTGGTCAGCCGCTAATAAGTTAAAAATATGATCTTTTGTCTGATTTTATTTCATTTCCTCGCAATTGTGATGAAAAACATTGTATGTTACACGGGTGGTAAAATAAATACAAAGCTCGAGTCATTAAAGCCCTCAGCCTTCGGCTTCGGGCTTCTAACAGACTCTCGTTTGTAATTCTTTCTTTACCACCCTTAATACACAATGTACTATTACATACCTACCTACATATTACTCGGACATACAATGAGGTTTATCTACACATTTTCATATCGTAAGTCCTCTGTTATGCGTTCAAAACTCGTTGGCAATGAGTTAGACCAGAGTTAGCCCTTAACCCAGAGTTAAGCGTCTACTTTTGTACGTGGTTGGCCGCCTAACCTCGGGTTAAGACGCTAACTCTGGTCCACGCAAGTGGGCGTTAGAGAATTATCGGTTGACATGATACTTTTTTATATACAGATTGGACTAACGTAATATGTCCATTGTGTCGTAGAAATGAAGTTACGCCCTTTTAGAATAAGTACATCTTAATAAATTAATAATAAAATAATTATTCATTCTAGAGAAAACTTAAAACTATTAGTGTCTTCCTCCTTCCAAACAGTATCTATAAAACGAATAAAATTAAAGTCTTGAAAATATGAAATCTTGTCAATTTAAATAGGCCCAATTCTAGTATGAATTCAAACGTCAACTCGGTATATTTTTCAGTAAAATATCGTACGACATTTGATTTCAAACGACATGAGAATAGGGACTTTATTAGTTTATTTATTTATTTATTTAATGGCGTCTACATAATAATGTAATTTTGCCAATGTCAAGTATAGGTATATAAGCAACGTTCTACGGTGAATCCGGTCCTGTCGTCGAAGTCTTCCAGTCATAGTCATTATGACCCTTGAAGATGGAGAGCATCCACTTCAGTGGCTTGGTGTGATCTTGACCGCTAACTCATTTGGAACCATCTCACACAGTAATTTTATTCAATGCAAGTTCTTCATCAATGTTACAAGTTGTCCCAAAAAACTTCCCTGGATTTGCGAACCAAAACCAACGATAAAGTAATATACTTATACAAAAAAAAACCAGGTGTTTTCAGAATGACAGCCCACTTTATTAGTTGTATAAAGATCCCTTCATATTCGTGACACTGACAAGTGACACAGCAGAAGTTTGTTTTGCTGACATTTTTGTCGTCAAGTCGTCAGCTTCTGAACAGACATACTTATAATTATGTGTGTAGATAAAGTAATGTAGGTATGCAACTGTATAGTCAATGTTAAAAATAAATGTCCGCACAAAATTGCAAAAATATGTACACATAGAACTTTTTGCTACATTAGTAATAAATAAGTCTGTGTACATATTTTTGAGACTTTTTGGTGTATACATATTGGTGACCTTGACTGTACATAATTAAGCCTTAAAACACTCGTGTGATTTTATTATGTATCAGTTACATATACTATTACTGGGTTTGAATACATATCAGCATAATAAAATTATTCACACTATGTACCTATAAATTTTGAATGAATAATAGAATGCCTCTGTGGACTGTTCATTGCGCATTGTATCGTTTTAACATAGCATGAACATTATACTACTAAAAAAATAATATTTGTTCACAATAAAAGCATATTATTATACTTGCAAAAGCATAGTTGGACAGTTGTTGTGAAACGGTCCCAACTCCGCATTTGCCTCCGTTAAGCCAGCAGCGCTGGTCTTCCGTTGGGACCGCTTGGTAGCAGAAACAATAAATTGGGGAAAAAAAATTTACCGTTGCACGTAAAAAAAAACAATAAACACAAAGAGAAGAGAGGCAATATTAATAAAAAATAATAAAGTAGAAAAAGAGCAAATCTCAAATTATAAACGATTAAAGGACGAATGTGTACTCGTACGGGTTTCACAACATACAGCGCCCAGGCAGCAAGGAATAAATATGTGGGAAAACTCCCCTGTTACTATCACGAATTCCTACGAGCTGGTAAGAACACTGGGAATATCCTTCCTGTTTTTTACTACCAATTTTATGAGTCCTTCGCTGGTACGAGTAGTATTTAATGATTGTTTATTGTGTACTAGCGACCCGCCCTCGCTTCGCTTCGGTTTATGTGAGTTTTCTGTAACACCCGTACATAAACCAGAATCTATTATACATATAAACCTTCCTCTTGAATCACTCTATCTATTAAAAAAACCCGCATCAAAATCCGTTGCGTTGTTTTAAAGATCTAAGCATACATAGGGACAGACAGCGAGAAGCGACTTTGTTTTATACTATGTAGTGATTCGTGAACATAGTGTTTAATACGAGTATAATAAATGGACAAACGTTAATTTCTGAGGCAGGATCAAATGTCACGCACTGAGTGCGTATAGTTTACTTCTATAATTGATAGTACTTTATGTTTAGCTTGTGATCAATGATAGTATTGATAGTAAAGGTGAGAACGGTGTTTCCCTTTTTACTCCTAGTAAGATAGCTGGAAAAAAGTACGTATTCCTACCGGTAAGAATTCGTGGTAGTAATAGTGGGAATAACTCGATCATAGCCCACGGTAACAAGCAATTCGGAAGGGCCTCTGAACCTGTGATATAAGTATTATATCTACACATTCACAATGGCTACTTACTGCAACCGGCTAACTCGATTCGCAATGCTGTTATGATCTACATTATAAACCGCGACTGTCCTGGCGGTATTGTGAGCCGATTTACTTACGTTAATACAGGAAATTGCATTAGTGCTGTCGTTCGATAGCGGGATCTTTCTCTCAATTAACTGTAGCATCACAACAAAGCGTCTCGTCTTCCATCGGGTTAAAATGAACTTAGAAGAATCGCATCTTTACCCCACGAGTACGATACAATTAAATTAAGTTGTTCAACAAATAAAGCTCTTAGTAATCATAAGAATAGACTCAGTCTATTCTGATGATAGACTGATGACTGAGCTACGATTACTAAGAGCAAGAGCATGTTGGACCATCCTCAGTTACAAAATTATAATAATATATACATACAAATCTTTGTTTCTTAAGAGCTATTTGCAACCAAACCTCACACGACGTTGTAATATAAAAACCATTTTTTCGCTTGTACGGGATTCAGTATTACAACTTTGTGACTTCGGTAGTTACATACATAAACTCACGCCTTTATTCCCAGAGTGGGGTAGGCAGAGCTACAGAATTTCCAAGATTTTGTGAAAAAATTAATGTGACATACAGTCAGTCAGATATACAGACAGGCGGACGTACAAACAGACTGACTTAGTACATGACGGATTCGTAGTTTGACTACGGGGCCCTTAAAATCTTGTGGAAGAAAATGGAGTGTAAGAAACTTTGTTATAATCAACATTGTAATTATTTTGTGTACAACGTAGTTTTATTTCCTCGCATTCAAAGTGAAAGTAGAGTGTTTAATCCGAGACTCCGCTTGGGTGGCTAAAAATCTCGTGTCATTATCGCTTGTTTTAGTCCCTTGTTGAACAATCTACTATTGTTTGTAAGTATAAGCTATTCGATAAAAAAATATATGGTGCTGTTGGATTCACTAATGGGCAAGGATAAACTGTATAATTATGTATGTATATGGGGGTGTCATTCGCGATCCATAATATCGTTTGTCCTAAAGTCATATCATATGTATCTAACAGACAAAAATGCATGGTCTAAACCCGAAACATAGTCAATAATAATTTGATCAATTGCAAAAGCTTTAGCTTGTCTAGGGGACACCGTTGATGTCGGAAAACGTATCGAAACTTTTATGTGGTCATCTTGCACCGTGTTATAATATAAGTTATAAACAAATATAAGTAGGTGAGTTTTAGTTTTTTCTTTTCTCCTTTTTCTTCCTTTATCTCTCACGTAACATTTTTGCCATGTTTTCCTGCTGATCTACGCATGTTATTTGATATTATATTGAATTTAATATTTATTGCTTTATATAATGCTAGATTAAGTAGTACAGTCACGGACTTTAATTGATCAGCCACTTGCCACTGTTCATATTTTAGCCGTGTAATGTAAATCGGGTTCAGTCGGTTTTACTCGTATATCGAGATAAGGAAATTCACACGTCTTCGTATAATAGAAGATAATAGAAGAACAAAATGACATGCAATATTAACGGTTGGCTAACCTGAGACCCTTCTACCAACCAGACAACAGAGTGACATCACCCAAAGGCAACCAATTGCACGTCTGTCTAGTTGCTAAGGCTACGTAAACAACAGCTACTATTGGTGATACAACGCCCAATCAGCTATCCTACTGAACACAGTCGTTATTGGTCGTTTAATAGGGTTGCTATGACCACGTTTAAACAACAGTCAATATTAGTCCAAACTGAACTCAGTTTTTATTGGTCGTTACCAAATTGCATTACACGGCTAAAATATGAACAGTGGCAAGTGGCTGATCAATTAAAGTCCGTGACTGTACCATTGTAATATGTTTAAAAAAACCGGGCAAGAGCATGTCGGACCATGCTCAGTATATGGTCGGACTTTTAATTCACTGCAGTAGGATGACAGGTTCAGTGTTGTCAATTTTTGATGTATAAAAAATAGTGATGTTCCTTACTGAATGAATGAAAAATGAACGAGTAAGTAATGTAGTTCATTTGAGTGATTCACTACTTTAATATTATTTATATAATTTAAGAGGGTCTCCAAAATGCGTAAGTAATCTATTTAATTACGTTAATTAAGGAAATAACGCTTTTTGTTTCGTTATATTCCGTTGATTTAAGTATGTCACTATATCTTTACGAATTGAGCAGGTTCGTTTTTTTGTGTTTTATCAGTGCGGTAATTATCTGCTTAGTCTGTGACTTACTCGTGTCATATATTAACATTCTGTTGCAAGCAAAATGGTCAGCTAAATATAATAAAATAATACACTAAGTAGGTAATAATCGTAAAATATTTAGTTCGATCTTTGATCAAATCATTCATTAGGTGAACGTGGTAAGCACTATTAATTTAAATGTGGCATCACTATTTCACAGAACGACATTTGGCCATGTCATTTTACTGCAGTGAATTAAAAGTCGGACCATAGGGTTCCGAAGCCGTAACGACAAACACAAAAAACTATCTCAAAAATCAACATGTATGAACCAATTTTCTATTTAAAGTTATTTGGCGCTGTCTTAGATGATTTTTAGTAGGTATAAACCCGTTAGTCGCCTGTATCTCAGGAACTAATTAAGTCTACTTAGTAATTATTCTTTTTCTTATAAATTCGTATATAATATCTCAAACAAGAGCCAAGCTTTTAAGTGTGAGATCAGTATACCTATGTAGGTAGTTAGGTATCTAAACTGCTTCAAACCGACTTTAAATTACAATAAAAGTTAAATCTTTTCTATAGTAATTAATAGAAATTGAAAAAAAAACAAGGTCCAGTAAATAGAATTTTAAGTTTTCCAAACGATACTCAACTCAAATCAATAATCTAATCGAAAATTTGTAAACTTTCAGATCGCAAATCGCAAACTTGTAGGTAGCATTCCGGGGCACGTCCAAACAGCATCTAGGCGCTCGCGCTTATGAGCGCGGCTGTCGCTCGATTTGTTGCTTGGACAGTTTGACTCCCCCCGCGCGTCCTGCACGCCCCGTTAACAAATTTTTCTATCAAAGTTATCATAGGCGATTTTGATAGGTATAAACACTTTAGTCGCCTGTATCTCAGGAACTAATCATGTCTACTTAGCCGTGATAGTTTTCCTTTAAAATTCGTTATATGCGCTTTCGTTGAAGATTTTTGTCAGATTTTTAGTATTTGTAGTTTTGGCTGTAGGGGGGGGGGGACACTTGACTCTAACAAAAAATAGCGCTTTAAAGCTTAATATTTCATAAACGGATCCCTTAATCGAAAAATTGTTTTCGTAAACCCGCAATATTTTTGAAAGACCTATCCAACGACACCCCACACTATGGGGTAGGCAAGAAAAAAAAAGGCATCCCCACGTTACGTGTAGGGGAGGTGCATTAAAAAAAAATATTTTTCAAAATTTTATGTATATTCATGCCAAATTACAGCTTTCTAGTACTACGAGTCTCTGAGCTAGACTGGGGACGGACGGACAGACGGACATGGCGAAACTATAAGGGTTCCTAGTTTGACTACGGAACCCTAAAAATGACTGACTGCTGAGTTTCTTGCGGCGTTTCTTCTCAGCAGTGTCTCCTCTTGCGAAGCGCTGGTAGATTCTTGACGTGTAAAAGTGCCCGTACGGCCTACTTACTGAATAAATGTATTTTATCTTTTATCTTATCTTTTATATCACATCGCACGTTTGTAGGTAAGTAATGTTTGGCATAACATAAATACTGTTTTGTTGTGTGTGGTAATATATATATTAATAAATAAATAGCCACAGCTAAAAATGGGGGCTCGGGGGGCGAAGCCTCCCGCATTAGGTATATAACCGCCTAAAATAACTAACGTTCGTTAGTTACATTGTATAACTCAGAGCGGAAAATAGAAGTCAACTTGCTGACAGGTGCTCCTCTCCTTCAAAACCACCACCCAACCCCCCTTCCCCCCTCAACTCCCTTCCCCCTCAACCCCTTAGTAAGTAGATCAGGCTAAGTTAGGTCAATGACATTATGATGAACTCTACTAGGGCTATTATGCTTTTCGTATTTTAGTACATATAATAGGTATTAGTATATATCAGCGTTAGGGTAAACAATATGTTAAGACAATCGCATTAGGGTTAATGTGCGTTAGGACTAACAATCATTATGACTACTAAACGATATGAGGGAATTCAAATATAGGACAAAAAACACAACAAAAACACTATGGATCCCAATATGGGACAAAACTGCAATCCGAGCACTGCAAAAGTCGGAATTCGTAGTCAAAGTCCGACAGTCCTACTAGCTGTTGCAACCACCAAATAAGTACAAATTGATATCTACTGAACTATGACGTCAAAAATCGGTAAACACTGTACAAAATGTATGGTAAAAATAAATGTTTTAAAAAACAACTAATAATAACTAACAACAACCCCCATTAAAAACTTCTTCAAATGAAGAATGACGTTTCAGGTGCGGCTAGGACAAGAGGTCGTTAATGGAATTTCAAACAAATCGTGCAGGCCTAGGCCTGCAAAGTCCTCGTTTTTAATTTCCATTCCACATAAATTTGTGGCACAGGCATCATGACGACTGTGTATGACGAGGTATGGCGGCTGTGTTTATGAACAGGCTGAATAGCTAAATTATATTTTTACCATTAATTGAGAAAAAGTTATAACGTCAAATACTAGGAGTGCTTAAACGTTTGGGAGACATCCGCGCTGTGTCGTGTGTGTGACGCCAGTGCTCCGCACCGCCTGCGATCTAAGTTGCGCTATACCTGATATGCTTCGCCTCTTAATTATCGCTCCGCTCCTGGTACTTTATTTTAACATGCAATTACTTTTCTTCCTTAGGGTGGACAATATAATTTTATCAATTTACTTTTTTGAGTGATGTATTTTTCTATTTCATTGCATATGTTTGAGAGCAGCATTAAGTATACATACCTCGCCGTGAAAAGGGGTTGCCAACCTCGTAAATATCCGGCCTCGCTTCGCTCGGCCGGCAACCCCCAACTTCCCGGCCTCTGTAGTAATGTATTATAACCAAAACCCGACTTTTTAGAAGAAGCATCTATACAATTTTACCTTTTTGAAGGTGGGCTTTTGCGTTTTTCAAAAGATTCATTTTATTTTGTACTTCTCAATAAATAAGAAACGATTTAAACCTAAATATGCTTCGTCATAGTCGCTTATGACAAACTAACGACTTCTTAATCTAGACATCTTATCGCCACTCTTGAAATAAGTACCGTTCGGGAATTCCGGTGGCTATATGTGGTCTTCGTCATCAGTTCCACGTCACCAAATAGTGCTTTCCAAGAGCAAATGTACGAGTTACTATGAAAAATGCCCAAAGCGCCATAGGTCTGCCTCTATACTATTTTCATTTAATGAATAAGTACACTAAAATTATAAGTATTTTTTTTAAGTACATACCTACCTCATTAATGTGTCTTTTTTTCATATTTTCTGTGCAGTGTCATTGACCATCATTTTCATGTAGGATTTAAATCCGAGATAGATGCCGCAAAGGGATAGACGCCTATTTTTTAAAAACCTAACTCCCAAATTCGCAGCAAAGAATTAATAGTCTAAATAGGGAGCGCAAGGGCCATACCCCTCATTCCCCCGCAGGCCATCGTGAGGAACGGACGCGTCTCGGTTGTGTGTGTAAAAATCTCCGCGACGAGCGCAAAAAACGCCTCGAAATTTAAAACTTAAGTATTTGCAGTTTCATAACTTTATAATTAGTATTAACTTCTGTTTTTTTTTTGTTATATCAATATACTGGTTTATTAAGTGTACAACTAAGTGTTAATTATCGCTCTTTTGTATTTAGTTTAGATAAAAAATAAAAAGGCACCTATCCGTATCAAAAAGGATACTCGCCCCGATTTTTGTGGGTATACGTGCCTTTGGGGCGTCTATCCCCCTATATAATCTCAGTTTTTTTTTTTTTTTTTTTAATGTTTTTTAATCGATTTCTATTGATAGGTTTCTATGTTCTACTAAGAGTCAATACTTACCCCGATATTGTTAGCCTATTATAATTACAAATAAAACATTTTAATACTATATTTTATACTTATTTTATTCCATAGGGCATCTATCCTACACCATATTTTTTACTTAGTTTATTCCAAAGGGCATCTATCATACAATAGAAGCATCTATCCTTCTTAAAATTTTCATAGTGGGGCATGTATCCATATAGGTAGGCATCTATCCTCAAAAAAAGGGGTCTGCGAAAACTTAATTTCTACACAATCAGTAATTATTAGGTAAAAAAAACTAGTCGTAATGAAAGATTAAAGACTAAACTAGCTATATCGAAAGGAAATATTCATGGGAAATTGATAGTTTTGAAATTATGAGGCCTTTTTAAAAGTGTGGCATCTATCCCGGTTTTACCCTATAAATATTTTTTAACCCTTACTTATACGAGTATTGCGATACTCATACATCCTATTACCGAGGGTTATCTTTTCATACCCACGGTAATAGGATAAATTCACGGTACTACAAAACCTAATTACGACCCATAAAAAATAAAGTTATCGTGACGTTGGTTAAACAAATAAAACCTTAACATTTTAACCATCTAATAAAACCAAACTCATAAAACTAATAAGAATATCTTTAAATATATCTTTATATTTAAACGACTCAAACATTTAATGCTTTCTATGGAAACAAGTAATAGTAGTGCACTAGTTTTTAATAAAAAATAAGGCCTTTATTAGTATTTTTCATACCACGGAAATTGCTCTTTATCTGCTTAGATAGATAAAGTTTTTTATAACACTAAAAAAAATTATAACCGACAGCAGATATAAAAAATAAAGGCCATTGAACCTAAAGTACCATTTTAGCTATCACCGTGGTAAACCTCGGATTTAGGAGGTACTCGTATAGCAAAAAACGAAACCGATTACCGCGGTAGGTATTTAATATTCTAATTTTATCGTATTTCCAGACAAAAACAGACAAAAATAGTATTTTTGTACTCGTCGATTAAAATGTGTGTATTACGATTTCATAGAGAATACTGTAACGTCACTCTTTTCATCGTTGAATAGTCTAGATGTTACTTCCGAAACAACCGAAATAACTATTTCGATACGCTCTAGACAACCGAAATAACTATTTCGATACGCTCTAGACAACCGAAATAACTATTTCGATACGCTCTAGACAACCGAAAAAAATTTGAAAATAGAACTTCGGATTTCCATATATGTGTCCTTGTTTAAGGAGCCTCGATCCGATACAAAATTGCCAATCTGTGTCGTTTCGGAACGTAGCAGCGTCGCATCATCTGTCAAAAATCTACTTTTAGTTTTCTTATATACTCGTATTAATGACTTACATTATTAATTTTAATGAACTCGTACAAAAAGTATTGTTCACAATAGTGTCATAATTAAGCTTTTTAATCTCGTACCTTACTTAGGCCACTCAGCAAGCTTCGTGGCCTAAACACGCTGCCGTGATATATCTATAATGCCGTTATCTGACATCTGGTAATTTTTTTACTTATAATGCTATATTAATGAGAAAAAAATCTCTATCAATCCGTGTTTGCGATTTTTAAAACAAGAATTTGGTAGATAACGGCATTATAGATATATCACGGCAGCACGGTACTCGACTAAAAAGCTCTCTATTATAACACGATTACGAAAAATACTATTAAAAGTCGCAAAGAAAACAATAATAAATAATTTAAAAATCTTAGCATTAGGTTAGTCATTATACCTAACTATTTTACGCAAATCACTAAATAAAATGTGAGTTCCCTACGTATGCCGTCTCGCGTTTCTATGGCACAACCTGCTCCATGGATGAAAATGTATAACACAACATTTTCGAAACTTTGTGGTTTCATAATCTTTTATCATTGTAATATTTATTGTTTGTTCTCACTTTATTATTATAATTTACAGTTTTTCAATCCATATGACTAGATTATAATATTAAAGTTCAACATGAGTCCCTAGTGTCCCACAGTTCGAACAGAACGCTTTTTGTCATGATCGAATACGACTGTATCAATAAATTATCGAAGAGCTGTTCTGACTTAACCGATAAGAAGTAACCTTTAGTACGATTAACCGATGAGCCGGCGGGGCTCCTTCTTTCAGCCGTTAGTGGCTAGCTATCGCTAAAGTGTAATGGGAATCAGCGATAGCCACGGTGCGCGGTGTCGCAATCTGCTCAGTCAAGCTCATCAGGTGTGTAGTAAGTACAATGTACATTGTTTAGGTACAGTAAGTAACTAAATGCTGTCCATGAGTCATTTTAGCAAGTACTTAGGTACCTAATATTCTGCGACTTCTACGGAGGAATTAAGTGATCATTTATTATAGTATTATTTTAAGCACGTAGTGCAGTGTTCACCAACAATTAATCGGAAGGTTAGCGGTTTGACGGTTGTCAAATGTATTGACTTAACCCTTAAATGCATAGCGTTTCGAAAATCGAACGCGTCTTTAAAGTTCATTTCCAAATTTGAATGTTGATAAAGCTACAAATCTTACTGCATAAATTCTAAGACTGAAATTTGCTTAAAATGTATGTTTGAAATTGAACTTTAAAATATACGATGCAAATCTACTGCATTTGAGGGGCGGAGGGAGGGCAGCCCTCGCCCGCTGTGAGAAAGCGCAGGAAAAGAGTAAGCCCTAGCGGCTGCGGGTGGTCGCAGCTGCGTCCAAAGCTACGGAGGCGAGCTCGGTGCTTACGCTTCCTAACGCAGCTGCAGTTACCGCATTAAAAAAAGTTATACATATACATGTGGGATTTTCGACACATAAGGTTATACGATGATAATTATTTTATTCTTAACAATATATTGATCAAAAGATATTATGCAAAACAATTTCGATAAAAAAATATACAAATATTGATCGTTAGACAAAACGTTGTCAAACGAAAACATATGAGGCGAGAAATAGACCCGTTCACACTTTAACAAACCAATTTTCTATTATGACTAGTTTAGATGTGATAGTACTCGGTTCTCGGAGTACATTTAAGCATGAAACATCATAGGTTTTCTTATGTTTTTTTGGCCAAAACTAGGAAACAAATTTGCTACGTTAAAACACCCTGTTAATAAGATAATTAAATGAGACCTCTTTAGACATTCTAGAACCTCTTTAAACTATAATTCAGACGCTAGTATTTAATAACCTACAGTTTTCCCGCCGAATCATAATGACATTTACGAAAAACAACTTTTGACAAACAGTGTTAAGGTGCATTGGGGTAGTTGCGAAATTGGGTATATTCCGAAAGTTTATAAAAACTACCAAACGCCTCGATATTTTCTTACTGGCAACATTACTTTAGACGCCATTGTTATCGGCTTTGACGCTCCAGTCACCGTTCGTCGCTGCTAGCGTAAGTGTGTGAGCAACAAGCCGTCTCGACAGCCAAGTGATTTTCGCGTCTTTTTGAGTGATTCGCAATAACCCCAACACTCTTTTCTCGGAACCCAGGTAAGTTATTAAAATAATTGTTTTTTAATATTATAGGTTATTGTTTTTTACTGTTGATTGAGGGGAACACGAAGCCCACGTGTTGTTTTTTATTTTGTTTCGGAAAAACCCCTCTGGGTTTATTACGATACACATATTCATTCGCAATAACCCCACCTCACATTTTCATAGAAATGGCCAGCGGTTCTCAAACTAGGTATTTAGGATAAAGAAATATTTAAATATGTGAGGTCTAGATTTTCTTGCAATATTCAATCGTAAGGTATTGTATGGCAATGTATTCTCTTCTACGTACAGTCAACAGCATAAATAAGTGATCATTTCTGTACCTTATCGCTTTTAATCGTTTCACAATTTTGTATAACATTTCAAACACGACGTTAAAGTGACAGGGTACATAAATGATTACTTATTTATGATGTTGACTGTACATAGTACTATATTAAAATCATCGTTATTATTATTCTATCAACTTTCTTAATCCATCCATCCATACCTACGTAATATTAACCAAGACTTAAAAATTTTAAATAATAAGACGGCAATTATGTTTGTGCTTAAATATAATGTTGATACCTATGTGATTTATAAAGTTTTTTTTTTTTCAGAAATTGTTTACTAGTTCCTAGGTAAGGGTTTGCTGATTTAATTACAACCCTTGCAGATTTAGTTTGTTTTTTAGATGTTCCTTTCTTATATCTTTAATTATAAACCGTTATGAATAAATTTATGTATGTTAAGTACCTATCCAAGTTCCTCAAAATAACAATTAAAAAAAAAGATTAAAGATGTTTATTCAGTAAGTAGGCCGCACGGGCACTTTTACACGTCAAAAATCTACCAGCGCTTCGCAAGAGACCACTGCTGAGAAGAAACAATAATACTGAAGTTATATGTTAAGTATTGCCATTTCTATTACGTTTAAGTTTATTGTATAACAATAAAGTTATTTCTCAGTTAAATGCGTTTTTTACTACTTAAAATAATGCGTATCTGTCTGAAATGTTGAGAACCACTTCCTCTTACCGGGGTAAATCCGAAGTAATCAATCCGAAATGACCGTAAAAGCGAAACTATTAACAAAGTTTACAATATTACAAGTAAGGGGCAATAACAAATGAAAAATAAATATAAACCATCAGTCTATGAGTAATAAGATTTACTTTTCAACTATTTCGGAATTACCCGGGCATATTCCGTATTTCCCCCAAATGTTCAAAACAATGAGACATGACAATAAATACCTATGCATAAAAAAGTAACAACAGCGTATTTTTGTATGTAATGTCCACTAATCATAGGTCTATACCTCAATTTTCAATAGATACGAAAATATAGGCAGTACAATTTAAAAATAAAATATTTTTTTAAATGAAATGCTGTCGTTTACTCAACTCGTCAAAATTTCTATCGTAATTACCCCAATGCACCTTAACCTTTTCCACGCCATTGACGGATATATCCGCACCACTGGTTCAACGCCAACGACGGATATTTCCGTCATGGTTGACAGCGCAAATGAAACCTGAGTGGCTATGAGGTAAAGTTGACATTATCTTTGGTGTTTAGCTGTCATTGGCGTGTGAGCGACGACTTTGTTTTTGACATAGCGTTGAAAAGGTTAAACATCTTGACAGGTATATAATAGGGGTGATTATTTTAAAGATTAATAATAATTTATATTTTTTGTTCGGTAAATTAAAACAATAAAATGATATACAAAGGTTCCTTAATTACAGTTAAAAGTTAATTGTTTTAATGTAATGTATTATCTCTTAAAATATCCGTGACTAATTTGTTAGCACCTTATATATAGTCTAGGGTTAGGGCAGACCAGTGGGTTTTGTCATTGTGACAGCACTGATCGCTACTGTGGGCGTTTCGATATTCCGTAGGCTATCGTACGCGGAGCTCTTGCTAGCTTATTTGTGATAAACCACATGACCAACTTATCATCCCATACATTTCACGTCGATGGAATGGAAAAACGCTAACGCCGGTTGGCTCTTGGGTAGGCCTACAGACCAAGTGTGATCGGGGTAGACAGATTCGTTTCTATGACTTTTTTAAGTTTGAATAAAGAAAAGCAAGATTGTCTTTTTAAATGACTGCCCAAAAAAAGGTGTACTTATGTATAATATTATAGTAACAGTTTAGGTATCGTATGCCGCCCGGGATAGTGAAAAGATTCTAACGATACCACTGACATCTAAATCGGCTCAGGCGTTTAGAAGTTATGGCAGAATAAAGAATCGTACAGTCACCACCCGCGAATGTTACGCCACTTGCCACTCTTCTTAATTTAGCCGTGTACTACACTCGGGTAATATGTCAAGTCGGCTGTCAACCCAAAATGCATTACACGGTTAAATTAAGAAGAGTGGCAAGTGGCGTAACATTCGCGGGTGGTGACTGTACGATTCTTTATTCTGCCATAACTTCTAAACGCCTGAGCCGATTTAGATGTCTGTGGTATTGTTAGAATCTTTTCACTATCCCGGGCGGCATACGATACCTAAACTGTTAACATTGGAATAACAAAAATAGCAAAAAAGACAATTATTAACAAAGTTACATCGACTACAATACATATAAAAAATGCTGTCGGGTTTTTAACTTGATTTTCATTTAGTTCTTGTTTTTACAAATACTTCATCTGATAATAATAATCATTTACAATCATAAGTAGGTATAGAGCTAAAGTACTTTACGTACTTATTTTCTATTAGAACTATGGCGTCCCAGGCAAGATATCTGGAATATCTCACAATATTATAGATTTATCCTTTTTGTCATAACAATTTTCAATATTTCAATTTTATACCAAAATCGATTTAGAAAGGACATAAAACTTGCATACCAAAACATAATTATGATAAAAATGAAGTATACCTACCTACGAGTACAATTCAACATTAAACCAAATATTTTCGAACACAGATTTTATAACAGATCGATGCGAAGGGCTCCAAGAACACATCTTAGGGAGGTTTTTGTTATTCTGGGAATAAGAAATAATGATAATTATAACTGGATGCTTTTTGGGGATAAGCTCAGGCTTACGTCGTAGACGTCGACGAGCACTGTCCAGTGATGAGATTGATCTGTCAACACGATACTGATATCGTGTTGACAGATCAATCTCATCACCGGACAGTGCTCGTCGACGTCACCATCCATTACGATAACCTGGTGATGGCTAAGAAAAAAACCGGGCAAGAGCATGTCGGACCATGCTCAGTGTAGGGTTCCGAAGCAGTAACGACAAACACAAAAAACTATCTCAAAAATCAACATGTATGAACCAATTTTCTATTTAAAGTTACTTGGCGCTGTCTCAGATGATTTTCAGTAGGTATAAACCCGTTAGTCGCCTGTATCTCAGGAACTAATTAAGTCTACTTAGTAATGATTCTTTTTCTTATAAATTCGTATATAATATCTCAAACAAGAGCCAAGCTTTTAAGTGTGAGATCAGTATACCTATGTAGGTAGGTAGGTATCTAAACTGCTTCAAACCGACTTTAAATTACAATAAAAGTTTAATCTTTTATATAAGTAGTAATTAATAGAAATTGAAAAAAAAACAAGGTCCAGTAAATAGAATTTTAAGTTTTCCAAACGATACTCAACTCAAATCAATAATCTAATCGAAAATTTGTAAACTTTCAGATCGCACATCGCAAACTTGTAGGTAGCATTCCGGGGCACGTCCGAACAGCATCTAGGCGCTCGCGCTTATGAGCGCGGCTGTCGCTCGATTTGTTACTTGAACAGTTCGACTCCCCCCGCGCGTGCAGGCCCCGTTAACAATTTTTCTATCAAAGTTATCATAGGCGATGGCGTAATCGCACAGAGTTACTTTCTCCATACTAAGGGAACCCCGCGATTGATTTTCACCTAGTATGGAAAAACAAACTTTGTGTGTTTACTCAAAAAGTTGTAATGAAAAAAATATGTCATGTAGCTTTAAAAACTTCCTTATTTCACAGTGATTCTAATCATGCAAGAAATCACTGAAAAAAAAAGTATAAATACATGAATTTAGGGGTTTTTTGTATCACGGACATAAGGAAAAGTGACAAAAAATCCGATTAAAATTATCAATATCTCCGAAACTAATAACAATTGCTGAACATACATAGGGGTTAAATCGATAGCTTATGAGCTGCTCTATCAGCCCTGGGCGGGTTGACGTTGGTTTCTGGGACACCCAGTATAGAATTGTACTATATTTCGGCTGTCCGTACTTTATAATATACAGTATGTAACATGACGAGAAGCAAACCTTTAAGGACATTAATGGCCAGGTCGAGTTTAGTATAATACCACACTTCTTATTAGTATTAGTTCATTATCTTTTGAGTGATTAATTTATGCAGAAACCTATTGTTACCTTTTTTCAAAGTCGGTTAACACTATTTGTATGATACAAATAGTGCTAACTAAGTAATTACACAAATTCTTGCAACTGCAGCTTTAACTATGACCGCAAGTATGATTATCGATATCATTATCACCTCGGGTATCGCTATTATAACGTATGTTTAACACATTAAAAGTTATTTAAGACCACATTTTGCTGAGATAAACATACATGATTATTCAAACACATCGGAACTGACATTTGAGCGGACATTATTGTCAATTTATTTCTCTTCAGCCAGTTCGCTCATTAGGACACAAAAAGGTTCGAGGGCGAAAAATTACATGTTACGAGGTGTCATGTCAAATTGATGTTTTCATGTTGATAGGAGTTTAAGAATTATTATAATAAAGAAGAAATATGCCGTCTAATTTTAGTGCTGAGGAGATCATGGACATGATACTTATTTATTGTGAGTGCCGGTGCAACGGCAGTGCCGCTCTCAGATTGTACGCTGAAAGATTTCCTGCTAGAAGACAGCCAACGAACGCACGTGTCATTGTAAGGGCTATTACACGATTGCGGGAAAATAATCGGCCGGTTCCTTTAACTACGGGTGGATCAGGAACCCGCATGGCTCTTGGAGTCGAGGAACAAATATTAAGTCATTTCGAAGACGAGCCTGGCTCCAGCACAAGAAGAGCGGGGCGATTTTTTGGTATTAATCATATGGCCGTCCACAGAGTGTTAAAACGAGATCAACAACACCCATTCTCCATTGCAAAGGTTCACGCGTTGAAGCCCGAAGATCATTCTAAGCGGGTTGATTACGCAAATTGGGCTTTGCACAAGATATTCGAAGACCGTCAATTTTTTACCAAAATAATATGGACTGACGAAAGTTTGTTTACAAGGAACGCGATGTGGAATCGGCGAGTGGTCCACCACTGGGCAAAAAAACGTCAAAACCCTCACATTGGTCGTGAGCTAGCTCACCAGACTCGGTGGTCGATTAATGTATGGGCTGGTATAAGGGGTAATGACATTATTGGACCAGTATTTATAAATGGTACATTAAAAGGAACTAAGTATCTTGAAATACTAAATACATCTGTCAGTCGTTTTGTGGATAATTTACCCCTAGCCCAAAATGCACAGACTTGGTATCAACACGATGGGGCACCACCACATGTTACTAATCTAGTAAGGCAAAGACTAAATGAAATGTTCGGAAACCAATGGATCGGGCGTTTCTCAGATACGTTTTGGCCGGCCCGTTCACCGGATTTAACGCCGTTAGACTTTTTCTTTTGGGGTTGGGTCAAACAACTGGTCTTTAAAAAAGAGTCCAGAACTGAAGCAGAAATGAAATTTTACGCATTATACAAGCTTTCGACAAAATTAAATCACGTGCCCGGGAAAATCCAAATTTATTACGCAGCGTTCATTACAATAACCAGCGTCGTTTGCGACAAATTAGAGCAACTGGTGGACGACACATTGAACTGCGTCGCATTTAATGGTAAGTGTAGACACAGCCTAATTTGAACTGACGTGTTAGGTGTTATGATGTGACATGTAAACGTGACATGGGTGCATAAGCGGACCTTGACCTCCCCTTGACATTTACAATTGATAAGACAAGAATGTAAACAATGAATACAGGGGGTTTTAAAAATAATTATGAAAAAAAATGATGTTAAACGACTTAATGCAAAAGTGATAGTACTTCAATAATTAACGCACCATAGCTTAATTCCCCACCTAAACATTAACGGGTTTAAAGGTTTGCTTCTCGTCATGTTACATACTGTATGAAAGACAGAAAGTACGCTAAAATACTTAATTTTTAAGAACAATATAATTTCGAAATTAGAGTCTTAAAATATGGTAACATAAATAAATTTTGGTCTATAAAGACGTTTCTGAACGACAAAATGTTATGGAGAGAAGCTAGTTCGAACAAAAAATGTCTTTGAAAATTAATAAAAATGTACTATATTTTTGTTGTTTGTACTATATTTTTTGGTCCTATAACTCACCATATACTATATATCTTGATAAGAAAGGTGGCAACCCTAGTTGTGACCGCGACTCACTTGACTGTCCTATACTGACTTGACTGTAGGTACCTACATTATCTTTTTACGCCGCCGGAATCTTAAACTTTCTGCTCTTATATGTATAGAGTACCTAGTAATTATTAATATCGAATGATTTTGTAGGGTAAATGTGTTAATCTCCACTAAATCCCTCTCTAGATTACTTTGATTTGATGAAAATTGCTTCGAAAATAGGTAACCTACTATTTAAAAACTTTTCTTTAGGCACTTTAATGAATTATTTAAGTACACAATTAATTTACCTACTCCGGTACTTTTATCTGTCATTTATATAGTCACGAACACTAATTAAAGAACATACATAATATGTCCGCAGAATAACCCAGAGAAAAGTCTATCTAGTAGGTATATGCCCCAAAACAGCTATTGTGCTTTTTTGAGCCAAAACGTCACGCCTTTCTGCCAAAGCTTACTAAACCTAGGTTAAAGTATTAAACGATAAACACAAACTTTACAAAAAAAAAATTAACAACATAACAACCCACAAACTCAGTTTTAGTTTAAAAAAAATATACAAAGGTAAAAAATTAACAAAGATTATTCACCCACATACGAGGGCCACACTAAAAGTTTTGCACTACTGGCCACTCCTAAACATCTGAATTTAGAATTGTGTCATTTACAAAAATATAGCTTATTGTTTATGGAATTAAATCATAGTTGGCGGGACACTGATCGTAATTTGTTTTTTCTAACGTTTTTAAGTGACAAATTTGCACTTAAAATGGAATTGATGCGAAAAGACTTCAGGGCAATGATTTTTTACGGTTTTATAAGTTCTCTATTAAATTCTGCGTACCACCACTCACAGTGCTCAAATGTGGTGCTTCAAACATTTTGAAGGCGAGCACTACATTCTTGCGGAGAAAGAGAACTTTTAAAATCGTAAAATATCATTGTCGAAAGTCTTTTCGCGTCAATTCCATTTTTAGTGCAAATTCCTCATTTTAAAACGTCAGAAAAGACAAATTACGATCAGTTTCCCTCCAACTATGTTTTAATTCCATAAACAATGAGCTAAGTATATATTTGTAAATGACATAATTCTAAATTCAAATGTTTTTGAGTGGCCAGGAGTGCCAAACTTTCAGTGTGGCCTAAGTAGAATAATAAATTCCACGGCAAAATTTTTTTTTTAATTTGCGGCATGTTTTTTTTAACTACTTGGACACAGATACATAATATAGACACCGCAAATAAACACCACAGACCGTGTGAGTATTTAGCGCTTCAAAGCGTTGCACTATCGATTTAATAATATTTTAACGATTGTGAAATAGGGACAAAAAAACACCTAATGTTTTGAGAAATGAATTCTGTTACCTGATTGGTCGATTTTAATAAAGCTGTATTCTGGTTGGTTGATACCAAACACAAAGTTTTTTTTAAAGAGTTAAATTAGTTAAAGAGTATACGTACCAAAAAGAACCTAACGTTCTGATTGACAGTCGATGTGTATTGTGATTGGTGGATTTAATTTGGTGAAGTTTTTTGATTGATCAAATTAAAATGTTTTGTAAATGTAAATCAGATAGGTACCCAGTAGCAGTAAAGAAACAAGGCCTACTTTTCAAGATAAATATCGCTCTCCAATTGATCGTAAGGGTTGTCATCTAAATTTTAGAAATATTGAAAAAAGTTTTTGCTTATTATACCTCAACTAGTTAGTGCAAAATCGATATCTCGTGGGGTCTGTGACAACGAATCCGTTAGCAGATTGAGAAAAAGTAGCCGCCATCTTGAACTTTTAAATTATTCGACTGTTTGCTTCCAAAATCGATATCTGGGGATCTGTGTGGTCTCAAACAACGAATCCGTTGCCAGAATGAGAAAAAGTAGCCGCCATTTTGAACTTTTTAGTTAGTCGATTGCTTGATTTAGCGATCTATGTGGTATCCAACACCAAATCCCCAGATATCGATTTTGGAAGCAATCAGTCGAATAACCGAAAAGTTCAAGATAGCGGCCACTATTTGTCATTCTGTTAACGGATTCCTTGTTAGAGACCATAAATTTCGAAGGTGGTAGAGCCACACTGTATCCATTTATTGGCTGCAGTACGAATGGGCCGGCTCGTCTGGGGTAGTACCACCCTCCCACAGAATATCGGCGTGAAGTAATAGTGTTACTATTGCGTTTCGTTCGGTTAGTGGGTGCGCCAGTGGCCTTTCCCCCCCCCCCCCCCCCCCCAAATATGGCAGCGGTATTGAATAGAAATTTACCCCAGGAGGGTACCTGCACCCTCGGTGCAGGAGAATCCCTTCCTGAACGTGAGCGTTCAGGTTGCCCTGCGTATTCTGGGGAGGGCACAATCCCGCTCTGTATTTCTGCCAGAGGCAAACAGGGTAAAAAGGCTGCTATCCCTTTGCTGGCCGTTGAGTTTTGCAACGTAAGGGGTCTACACTCTAACTTGAACGCCGTCCATCACCATCTCGAGACGGCTAAGCCGGCTTTACTCTTTTTGACGGAGACACAGATATATTCCCCGGCAGATGTCTCAAATCTACGATACCCAGGCTACATTGTGGAACATAACTTCATTCCACGAGCAGGTGTATGCGTGTTCCTCCGGGAGGATATCTGTTGTCGGCGCCTTGGCACGCTTGAAGAAAAGGACCTGTCTATCATCTGGTTACGCGTTGATCTCGAGGATCATGTGAGGATTTACGCGTGCCTTTACAGGTCCCATAGTGGCAATTTAGAAACGGAGCGTCTTATGGAGCACATTCGAACGGTGACTGATACTTTACTGCAGCAGACCCCCACTGCCGGATTGTAGTATTGGGCGACTTCAATGCCCACCACGCTGAATGGCTTGGATCTCGTTCTACTGACCAAGCGGGGAGATCTGTCCACGAATTCGCCCTAGCGTATGGTCTGACACAACTGGTTAAATCACCAACACGTCTTCCTGATGTGGAAGACCAAGCGCCTTCTTTACTTGACCTCATGCTCACCTCCCATCCTGAACTCTACCAGGTTTATGTCGATGCCCCTCTCGGGACATCCGACCATTGCCTGGTTCGGAGTGTGGTGCCTCTCACACGCCAAAGTCGCCTTCGCAATGGAAGATGTCGTCGTGTTTGGCACTACAGGTCAGCTGACTGGGACGAGATGCGAAGTTTCTTTGCATCTTACCCATGGCGATAGGTGTGCTTCTCACCAGAAGATCCCAGCGCCTGTGCTGACTCGGTCGCCGACGTGGTGCTTCAGGGAATGGAATTATTTATTCCAAACTCGGTGGTCCCCGTTGGTGGCAAGTCCCGACCATGGTTCGATGGGACTTGCAATGCGGAGTCCCGCCGAAAGCAGGACTCTTATCGGGCCTGGTCGGAAGCTTTGGGCGCTGGTGATCCGAACGCTGGGATATTTAAAAAGAAGTACAACTCTGCCACGAGGTCATTCAAGAAGAGTATAGCCAGGGCAAAATTCAAATTCATTAACAGAATTGGTGACAGACTTGTGCGCCAACCTTCCGGTTCCCGTGCATTCTGGTCTCTCGCCAAAGCTGTTCAAGACAATTTTTGCCAGTCATCGTTCCCCTCCTTGAAGCGGGAGGACGATACTTTAGCCCACACTGCTAAGGAGATAGCCGATCTCTTGGGTATTCTCTTGGCGTCAAACTCGACTTTGGACGACCGGGGAAACATACCGCCGACTATCCCGCGGTGTGAGGACACTATGCCTGAAATCCGTTTTATACAACGAGATGTCTACAGAATCCTTTGTTCCCTGGATGTTCATAAGTCTTGCGGGCCTGATGGTATTCCTCCTATTGTTTTGAAAACGTGTGCTCCTGAGCTGGCTCCAGTTTTAACGCGTCTGTTCCGGCTCTCTTATTCTCTCGGTGTAGTCCCGAGCCCTTGGAAGACAGCTTTGGTTCACCCAATCCCAAAAAAGGGTACTCGCTCAGATCCATCAAACTATCGGCCTATAGCTATAACGCCCTTGTTTTCCAAGATCATGGAAAATATAATTAATCGCCAACTGCTGGGGTATCTTGAAGATCATCTGCTGTTAAGTGACCACCAGTATGGCTTCCGCCGTGGGCGTTCAGCTGGTGATCTTTTGGTTTACCTCACTCATTGCTGGGCTGAGTCCGTGGAAAGCAAGGGCGAGGCATTAGCCGTTAGTTTAGATGTAGCGAAGGCCTTTGATCGTGTTTGGCACAAAGCACTTTTGTCAAAGCTGCCTTCATATGGGCTCCCGGAGAGTTTTTGTAAATGGGCAGCCAGTTTTCTTGAGGGACGGAGCATCAAAGTAGCAGTCGATGGCTCATGCTCGAAACTCATGTCCGTTAATGCTGGTGTGCCGCAAGGCTGTGTATTGTCTCCTACGCTGTTTCTTCTGCATATCAATGATATGTTGCAGTCTAGTAACATTCATTGCTATGCAGATGACAGCACGGGTCACTCACGCTACTTTGGCCGGAGCAATCACTCTCGAGCTGACACTGAAGAGTGCCGAGCAAAGCTTGTGTCTGTAATTGAGTCATCACTGGAGGTGGTCTCAAAGTGGGGCAGACTAAACATGGTCCAATTTAACCCCGCCAAGACACAAGTGTGCGTGTTATCTGCCAAAAAAAGCCCCTTTGTCATGACACCTCAGTTCGAAGGCACTTCCCTCGTTATTAAGCCTACTATCGGAATCCTGGGTGTTGACATATCGCATGATATTCAGTTCCGCAGTCATTTGGAAGATAAAGCCAAATTAGCCTCCAAGAAGCTAGGCGTGCTTAGTAGAGCGAGACGGTACTTCACAGCTGTCCACTGCCTCCAACTCTATAAGGCTCAGGGCCGGCCGCATATGGAGTACTGTTCTCATCTCTGGGCTGGAGCACCGCAATGCTTTCTTCTTCCTTTTGACCGGATTCAACGTAGAGCGGCTCGAATTGTCAACGACCCAGTGATCTCTGTCCGATTAGATCCACTTGCTATCAGGAGGGACATCAGCTCACTTTGTGTGCTGTATAGGCTTTATAACGGGGAGTGTTCTGAAGAACTATTACGCATTGTTGCCTGCCGCCGTATTCCACCACCGTACCACCCGTCGTAGGGCCAGGTTCCATCAACATCACCTTGATGAATGGCGTTCTTCCACCGTGCGTTTCTCTAGGCACTTTTTACCTCGTACGGTGAAACTGTAGAACGAACTCTCTCCGGCGATATTTCCTACCAGTTATGACATGGGGTCCTTCAAGAAAAGAGCTCTTATTTTCCTTAAAGGCCGGCAACGGACCGACAACTCAACTTGAGTTGCCGGTGTTCATGGGCGGTGGTGATTACTTCCGATCAGGTAAGCCGCATGCTCGTTTGCCTCCCTCTTTTATAAAAAAAAAAATATATATATAGGTATATTCCCAGATATCGATTTTGGAAGCAATCAGTCGAATAACTAAAAAGTTCAAGATGGCGGCCACATTATGTCAATGGATTCTGTTGAATTATATCTATGTAATCAACATCATGTCACTGGTTACTACTAAAGTGACAGGTATAGTTCCTCTGTGGTAAACTCTTGTTATTGTTATCTGTGTAAATTAAAAGTAATAAAGTTAGTTCTTTTTCTGCATCACAACGTGATTGTTTTATTAGAGGTTATGGGCCCAGAATGACCGTTTATTCTCGCGAAAGACTTGCAAGTTTGTGCTGTATAAGTTTACGCAGACTGAGAATACACTGTGCTAGTGAAAATGACTTCGAATTATGTTGTGAGTGTGCCTAAGTTGAAAGGCCGCGAGAACTACCAAGAGTGGGCTTTCGCCGCGGAGAATTTTCTAGTGCTGGAAGGAACTTCGGATAGTATCAAAGTTACAAAACCAGAGGAAGCCGCAGCTGATGCGAAAACCAAGGCAAAATTGATCTTAACAATTGACTCGTCGCTATATGTACATATCAAGGACGTGAAGACTACAAAGGGCTTATGGGACAAATTGAAACAATTATTTGATGACTCCGGGTTTACCAGGAGAATCAGTTTGTTAAGAAACTTAATATCAATCCGCCTTGAAAATTGTACTTCTATGACGACGTACGTAACACAGATCATAGAAACGAGTCAAAAATTAAGTGGTTCGGGATTTATTATCAATGACGAGTGGGTTGGATCGCTACTTTTAGCCGGATTATCTGAAAAATATTCGCCGATGATAATGGCGATCGAACATTCTGGCATTCAAATAACGGCAGACGCCATTAAAACAAAGTTGATGGACTTGGAGGAAGACAGTGGTGACGTCAGCGGAGCATTTGCGATATTTCGTAAAAAAAAGAGTGGCAATACCGGCGGAACCAGAGACAATACGTCGAAGTCAAAACAGAAAGTGATAAAATGCTACAAATGTAAAGAAACTGGACATTATCGCAATCAATGCACGAATTTCGATAAAGATACATCGTATACCAAGTCTAGTGAACGTAAACAAACCAATGCATTAAATGCTGTGTTTTTAAATGGTAATTTCTCCAAGAATGATTGGTACATTGACTCTGGAGCGAGTGCTCACCTTACCGCGAATGAACATTGGATTGAAAATGTGTCGATCGACCATCCCGTCAAAGAAATAGTTGTTGCTAATAAAGAAAAAGTGCCCGTTAAGTGCTCTGGTGAAGTACAAATTACGACATTGACGGATAACTGTGAGTATAATGTAGTTGTCGAAGGGGTTTTATGCGTGCCGAGTTTGACCACAAATCTCTTATCAGTGAGTCAACTGATCAGGAAAGGCAACAGAGTACTGTTCACAAATGATGGCTGTCAAATTTTTAATAAGACTGATCAGTTAGTTGCCACAGCTTGCTTAATGAACGGAGTTTACAAGTTGAGAATACCTGAAGGGTTGGTAGCTGCAGTGATGACCTCAAGCGAGGTTTGGCATCGCAGGCTTGGTCATGTCAACAGCAATTATTTAAACAGAATGCAGGATGCCGTGGAAGGTCTCACACTTGACAGAAAGGCAGATATATCAAAGTCGTCATGTATAGTGTGCTGTGAAGGCAACCAGAGTCGTTTACCATTTCCACAGGTTAGCAATAGAAGTGTTGATCTCCTGCAGATAATACATACAGATGTATGTGGCCCATTCAATAATGTTTCAATTGGTGGTTCCAGATATTTCATATTATTTGTGGATGATTATAGCCGCATGATCTACATTTATTTTATGAAAAACAAAAGTGAAGCTTTTGGTCATTTTCAACACTACAAAGCAGTTGTAGAAAACCAGTTGAACAGGAAAATAAAAGTTCTGCGAAGTGATAATGGGAAGGAGTTTGTCAATAAAGAATTTGATAATTATCTGAGCAAAGCAGGAATAACTCATCAGAAAAGCAATTCGTACACACCGGAACAGAACGGTTTAGCTGAACGCTTTAATCGAACTGTGGTAGAGAAGGCCAGATGCTTGTTATTCGACGCTGAATTAGATGAAAACTTTTGGGCTGAAGCAGCCAATACCGCTGTATATTTACAAAACAGGACCATAGCGACAGCTTTAAATGGAAAAACACCTTTTGAGTTATGGACAGGAGCAAAACCGGTTGTAAGCCATTTGAGGATTTTTGGTAGTGTAGTTATGATGCACATACCTAAAGAAAAGAGACTCAAATGGGACAAGAAGGCTGTGAAAGGAATTCTAGTTGGGTATCCAGAGGACGTGAAAGGGTATCGTGTTTACAATCCAAAAACAAAAGAGATCACAACCAGCCGTGATGTAATTATAATAGAAAGATCTAAACCAACAGAAAGTGCAGTCCAGATTGAGGAAACACAATCACAGAATGATTCCCCTGAAGATTCAGTGGGAGACACATCAGATGATTATGAAAGTGCAGAGTTTCATGATGGCGATGAAACTTATCTCCCAGATGAAGACTCTTCTGATAGCAGTGTTGAAAGTGTTGTGAATGTGGCAGTCTATGTCGATGATTTCTTTATCTTCTCAAATGATAAAGGTGAAAGTAAACATTTAAAGGAAGCGTTGTCAAGTCAATTTGAAATCAAAGATCTAGGACAAGTAAAGCAATGTCTAGGTATGAATGTGAAGTTCAATCAATTGGAAGGATCTGTCATGTTAAATCAAGAAAATTATATTGATTCCTTGTTACAAAGATTTCACATGACAGACTATAAGACATCTGAGACTCCAATGGAGACTAAATTAAAATTGAACATGGGTCAAAATGTAAATAAGCAAATTCCTTTTCAACAGCTTGTAGGCAGTTTGATGTATTTGTCTGTCTTAACCAGACCAGATATAACTTACGCTGTGAATTACTTAAGTCAGTTTAATAATTGTTACACAGATGAGCATTGGTGTTATGCAAAGAGAATTTTGAAATATTTGAAAAAGACTAAATCCTTTGGTATCAAATATTGTAAGAATGGAAATTCAGAAATTAAAGGATTTGTCGACGCTGATTGGGCAAATAATACATTAGATAGACGTTCATACACTGGGTTTTGTTTCTTGCTGTCAAATGGTATAATATCTTGGGAATGTAGGAAGCAAAAAACTGTGGCACTTTCAAGCTGCGAAGCAGAATATATGGGCATTTCAGAGGCATGTAAAGAAGCTATATATTTAAGAGCCTTGCAGTTTGAGATTACTAATACAATGTATACTATAAGCTTGTTCAATGACAATCAGAGTGCACAGAAGCTGTCAACAAACCCGGTATTTCACAAGAAATCGAAACATATTGATGTGAAATATCATTTTGCTAGAGAGTGTGTTTCAAATAACATAGTGAAACTTTACTATTTGCCAACAGCTAATATGCCCGCTGATTTGCTTACAAAAAGTTTATGTGCAAAAAAACATTATGACTTTTTGGATCTACTAGGTGTGATGATTGTGTAAATTTGTTTAAGTGTATGTGATTATTAGATATAGTGGGAGTGTTGAATTATATCTATGTAATCAACATCATGTCACTGGTTACTACTAAAGTGACAGGTATAGTTCCTCTGTGGTAAACTCTTGTTATTGTTATCTGTGTAAATTAAAAGTAATAAAGTTAGTTCTTTTTCTGCATCACAACGTGATTGTTTTATTAGAGATTCCTTGTTGAAGACCATAAATATCCCCAGATATCGATTTTGGAAGCAATCAGTCGAATAATTAAAAAGTTCAAGATGGCGGCCACTTTTTGTCATTATGTCAACGGATTCCTTGATGAAGACCATTAATATCCCCAGATATCGATTTTGGAAGCAATCAGTTGAATAACTAAAAACGGTCAACGGATTCCTTGATGGAGACCATAAATATCCCCTGATACCGATTTCGGAAGCAATCAGTCGAATACGAGGGGCGGCTGAAAAGTTCTAAGCCTAAGGTAGAAAAAAAATGTTCAGATTTTTTTTACTATTTTTATTTTTCAATATAATCTCCCTCTAATTCAATGCATTTATTACATTTTTTAAATAATGCTTTTAGACCGTTAAAAAAATAAGTTTTATTTTAGCTGTCGAAATGTTCCTGTACAGCCGCCTTCATCTCTTCATCACTGCCAAATCGCTTTCCCCTTAAATCTTTCTTCAAATTGCTGAATAGAAAATAATCACTAGGGGCCAGATCTGGACTGTAAGGTGGATGATCAATATCCTCGAAGCCAGTTTCCTTCAGAGCAAGCTTGGCAACACGAGCGGTGTGAACGGGGGCGTTGTCTTGCAAAAACAAAATGCCTTTGCTCAGTTTGCCCCTTCGTTTCTCGACTATGGCTTGTCGCACTTTTCTTAATAGCTCAGCATAATAAACTGCATTTATTGTAGAGCCTTTCGCCAAATAGTCTATTTAAAAGAATGCCATCGCAATCCCAGAACACGGTGGCCATTAGCTTAGACGCCGATCTTTGAACCTTGAATTTCTTTGGCGGCCTTTCACCCTTTTCGATCCACTGCATAGATTCAGACTTCGACTCTGGATCATACTGTCTGATCCATGTTTCATCAACAGTTACTATGCGGGAACAAACTTCATCTAAACCTTCTTCACATAATAGGCTATTTGACAAGGTGAAAAAAAACGTAATAATTATGTATATTCATATAAATTATGAGTTTTAAAATCGATTTAAGGTATTCTTACTTAAAAAAAATGGATCTTTTATCCAAAAAACCACGATAAAACTTGATAATTTTTTATCTGTTGACGTCAAGGGTCGGTAAATATCACAGATTATAGGATGTCTGTATTCTATATGACAGTTGACGTTTGTTTGTTTTTCTGGCTTTGCTATGATTAGCCAATGTCAGTTTGTTTATGTATTGACCACTGACGTCACTGATTCCTGTGCGACGTCATCTTGCCCAAGAAAGCGTTTTGGCGGCATATTTTAAAAGTGAATTTTTATTTCCTTTTTTTAGACGAAATACATAAAAGAATTTAAAATTACCACTTTTGGAGTACCTACTCAATAAACACCAACAAATAATTTGAGATGGTTTTCAAAAACCTGTCAAATAGCCTATTCTAAAAATGCCTGAGAAGTTTGAACACGACGTTCTCTATCGAAAGCTGTGAGCATTTTCGGCACCCAACGAGCACTTACTTTTGTCATATGCAAATGTTGATGCAAAATCTCTCCAACTCTTTCCTTACTAATACCTAAGGCTTCAGCTATTTGCCAAACCTTAATTCTCCGATCCTCTAATACTAACTTTTTGACTTTTTCAGTATTTTCTTCAGTCACAACCGATATTGGCCTTCCTGAGCGAGGATCGTCTTCGATCGACTCCCGTCCAAGTTTAAAAAGTCGACTCCATTTTTTAACAGTGGCATGAGAAGGGCCAGATTGACCGTAAATACTAGACATTTCTTCAAAAAATTTTTTCGGCGATTTGTCACTTTTCGTGAGGAACTTAATGACTGCACGGTGCTCAATTTTCGTGATATGCGTTGATAATTCACACAATTATGACCTTTAGCGTCGGATATCTCGAGATGTAATAAACAAAAGAGGACATTTTTTTCTTTTATTTATTAACTTTTTAAATGGTCTTTTTAGTGGCCAGTATCGCTAACGCATATGCAACCTCAAAATACCTTAGGCTTAGAACTTTTCAGCCGCCCCTCGTAACTAAAAAGGTCAAGATGGCGGCTACTTTTTGTCATTCGGTCTACGGATTTCTTGATGGAGACCATAAATATCCCCAGATACCTATTTTGGAAGGAATCCGTCGAATAACTCAAAGAAAGAAGAAATAATATAAAACGCAAAGGAAACCGACACGACACTCGAGTCTTACAGCACTGCCATGTCCGCTTCGCGGCCTCGTAGATGAGTGCGTCTGTGTGAGTGCGTCGTTTCGACCATTTTGTTCCTAGTTTCTTTACTGCTTTAGCTATATATATACTGTGGTTGTACTCTGTAGTTTACAAGATTATACCTATTTAAAAAAAAAAGTTTGTGCAGAGCCATGGTAATATCTTATACAGCCACTCTTTGGTAAAACTACCGAATCTTACTTTTATAAGTTTTATTATCAAGTTTCAGAATTAAGCTTCAGTATATTTTAATAACTCTTTTTTATCATAATAACTTTATTTTTAGTTGTCACTTTTTATTTAATTCGTATTTGATTGCTTACGGTTTATAATAAAAAAACCGCTCCTAATAAAAAAACCCTTCTTGGCAGTCGGGTCGGGGCTGCCACCCTGGCCCTCTAAAAAAAGTTTGGGTCAAAAACAAGAGCGGGAAAACAAGATACGCTTTTTAGTACCTATCTAGTTGTACCACGTAATATACCTACTGTGTTCACTATATTTTCCGTAACTATTTTTTTTTACTTACTTCATAAATAATCGAAATGAAAAGTAGAGTGTTTAACTCGGGTGAAAGTATCAATTGCACCCTCGAAGTATAGGCGCACTCGCTGTCGCTCATGCAGCCTAGACATCTCGGCCTGCGATTTGTCAGTTTCATCCCTTGGATAACAATTTACTATTTTAAATATAAAAACTGGCAGGTGAACGTCAATTTAAAAACAAAGTTAACCATAGACACATATTTGGTCATTTTCTTATTTCCCGCTCGTTTGTTGTTCTTTGCTTCGTTCGTTCGTACGTTTACGATCTTCGCCTTCGGCTCACATCGTAACACACACCACTCGTCTTTTTTGACATCTCTTATTCAAATACGTACCTACCTACATTATAGTAGTTTATGCTGTTGTTGTAGGTAGGTAGGTATTTGAAAAGATACTGTTTTTAAGACTTTATAACAAAACACATTCAAAACATTGACCTTTCTCGACTATTTACATATTGGATTCCAATGTATTTACAGTAAAACATGTGTAAAGTTTAGACAATTTTACTACAAGGTTGATGCTGTTTCAGCATCAAAATCAGTTGCCTAACTACTTAGTTAGTACAAAAGAAGCGAAGCGGACAAAGAGACAGGCATTGTGTCGGCATCTACACGACACAATCCCTGTGTTTTGTCTTAGTTTTTAACCCCCGACGCAAAAAGAGGGGTGTTATATTGTTTGACCGCTATGTAATGTGTGTTTGTGTATGTGTGTCTGTCTGTGGCACTAGGTGTACCGATTTTTTTTTTCATGTGAATGAAGGTTGTCTAGCGGTGTCCCTGGTCCGCCTAAAGTAAAGGGGGCGCATTAAAAGACAGTTTTTTTTGACCAAAAATGAAAATTTTATAGCCATCATAAAACACTTAGAAATATTTCATTCTAGACGCTAAAATAAGCATGTTTTGTAGAAAAATCTTTTTCTCTAAAATCAAAAATGGCCGAGATATTGGAGCTCAAACTTGGCACGATTTTAGGACTTGGAAAAAAAATCGATGGATGTTGTTGTTATTATAACTCCTATTTTTTATGATTTTATCTTATAGAACACGTTAAAATAAGCATGTTTTACTTGAAAAACTTTTTTCTAAATTCAAAAATGGTTGAGTTACAGGGGTTCAAATGTTGGTTAATTTGGCTCAGGCTCGTTCGGTCCGTTTCCTTACATGCTGTATCTCCGGCGCTGCGGGAACAGCAGCCCTTTCGCCCTTGCATGACGGCGCACGGTCACTTCGCTCGGCTCCGCAGCTTCGGCTTGTTGGTCACCTTCGGCGACCAGCCTCAGCCGCTCGCCTCACTCGTTCCCGCGCTTCGTCATGGCGGGCGAGGACTGTTCTCCCTCCGCGCCTCCAGCTCTATAAAAACACTCTAGGGCGCGCTGTGTCGGCACGCTTCCTAACCAGCCCCAGATTCGTACTTTCGCAGGCTAATATCGTATACATAGGATTCCATCATTTATCTCGGTAATTACCAAGTTTAGGGAAAACTTTTTCAAGTAAAACATGCTTATTTTAGTGTCCTCTATAAGATAAAATCATTTAAATTAGGTGTCATAATGACATCAATCTTCCGAAAAAAAAATCAAGTCCCCAGACGCCTTGAAATTAACCAACATTTGAACCCCTATAACTCAACCATTTTTGAATTTAGAGAAAAGTTTTTCAAATAAAACATGCTTATTTTAACGTGTTCTATAAGATAACAGTAGATTATATACCGAGGGGATAAAGAACAATTTTATGTCACGGGCGCGATATTGAATCCTGAACGTAACGAAGGACTCCAGATTTAACTCCCGAGCGCAGCGAAGGTGTTACGAGTTAATTCCCGAGCGAAGCGAGGGAATTAAGAAGAGTCCTGAGCGCAGTGAGGGGTTCAAGCGCGCCCAAGACGAAAACAGCTTTATCCCCGAGGAGTGTACTCTACTTTTCTCACCTTTTGCGAGACAATAAAAAAGCGAGTCTACTAAAAACAGCGTTTTATTATAGTAAATTAAAATTAAAAGTGAAAATTTATATTTGATGTTTTCTTCAATTTTGATATATTTATTTATATATTGCAGCGTCTTACAATACTCGCGGCTTTTGTTTAATTTCAAATGTGTTCCATTCAGCTTGCCGTGGCCAGCTCGATTTTAGAAAATGTTCGATTTTCAAATTAGGTTCGACGCGGCGGTGGCGGCGGCGCCGCGCCCGGCCTTCGAGTATTAGGTAGTTGATCTTTTATTACGAAATTAGACTTTAAGGCCACTGTAATAAGAACTATGAAAAGTGAAAATATTACAACCCAGCGGGTTATAATGAGATTCAGTACAACATTACACCCCGGCTAAAGCCAAGGGCTTTAATGATTTGGTTTGCGTAAGGTTTGCATGATATGTAATTTGGCATTGTCGAGCAGGTGGTGTGAAAAATCATTTAAATTGCGCCCCCTTTGCTTTAGTCCAACCGTGTCCCTCAACTAAGTTTCGTGAAAATCAGTTGGAACGGTTAAGACATACAGCTCCGCCGGCAAGGCCACCGTTATATCGGGGGTTTTTATCTATCTAATAGCTTTGTTAAATAGTTATTTTATGAACCACGTAGTAGATATTATGTGACCCGTGTCATGAATGTTATACTTGCATTCTTAATTTATTATAGACCACAAACAATATAAGAATTAGGAGGGCCATACCAGTCTTTCTAATTCTATCAGACGTACTTATACTGTGTATACAAATTAATGTCATTTTCATAATCTAACTTCACAACATAAACCAACGTTTATTTGTTCTAGGTGTTATAGGACTAACTCAAAATAATAAAGAGGTCACGGAAGAACCGCTAGTTAGACGGTAAACCTTGAATCTGGACTGTGCTGGTATAATCAGAGCTCAAATTATACTGGACAAGTGTTTAATTGAGGTGATTAATTGAGCTCTGCTGCTTCCTGCGAGAATGACAATGCTGTACCTTATATGAAGATTTACCAAACCAAGCAAACAGTCTCGTGTTTCACATATCTAAAACACTAGTGTTTTTAATTACTTAATTATTAATTAAGAAGTTTATTGTAAGATTATGAACATTACTGATTAAAATTGTTCACGAGTGTATTGATTATTGTAATGTTTATTATGTTTTATGGTTCTGATAACTTAGGTAACTACGAGTACCTATCGTAGAATGTGTTGGCATTTTCCGTCGTAGACGTGAATGCAATGCAAACCCTCAATACTTATTGGATTGCATGTAAAGCGAAATACTCGTAAACATGACTTCGAACAGACGTCAGAGTCGTATGCTCCCTCGTTTACTTGGTTGTTAGAGGTCAGCTCATTATCACTTTATCTTTGCAACCGTCACGCGGAAGGTTCAGGGATCAGCAAACGATGGAAATTATGATCATAAAATACTCATGCGACGAACATTGCGCACGTGACCTATTACCATGCACCGTTTACTAAGTAAGTGCCATGCCATCAAGATGCCATCACTACCTTCTCTACGTATTCATGCAATTACTCAAAGTACCTACACTTCACTTTTGTACAAAAATTTGTAAATATGTAATCTATAGAATAGTATGACAATCCGCGCACCTACCTGTTGCAAAATTGCTTACAATTTAGAGTCGTTAGTCCAACTACCGACAATCGAATGCCTTAAATGAAAACCGTAGCGAAAACTTTAGTGTGGTATCTGGATATGGTACCCAGATACATAGATAGGTCTAGGTATAGGCCTCTATACTAGGCGGTAAAATCCAAATCGTATTTGTTTTGGTATCGTTTTTAACTCGGTCGCCATTACTGTCAAGTACTTGTATAAGAGACTAGCTGTTGCCCGTGACTCCGTCCACGCAGAGTAATAAAATATAGCCTATGTCACTTAAGGTGAACGTAGCTTTCCAATGGTAAAAGAATTTTCAAAATCGGCACATTAGTTTTTGAGTTTATTCATTACAAACATACCCACACACAAAAATACAAAAATACAAATCTTTCCTCTTTATAATATTAGTGTAGATGTCTGACCATGCTCAGTGTAGAGTTCCGAAGCCTTTACTACTTAGGTACTGCATCAAAACTGTCTCAAAAAAGTGCACCAGCAAAAAAGCGTATCTTAATGTCATTACGTCCTTTTGTTGAGAAGCGCAGTTTTTCGGCAATAACTCAAATCCGATCATGTTGAAAATAGTTTTCGTTGAAAGTATTTACTAAGCTAAATCTTTGTGATTTTTTCATATTGTTTGGACATGATCCGTATGTCCGCCGTTAAAAGGTACAAAATGTATGCAACAAGGGGACACAATTTATGCAACTTTCGGAGTGATTGGTTTTTTAAATATTTACCTAATCAAAAGAACCGTTAGAAACCTTGAAGTTTTTTTAAGAGAACTGTCGAAATATGTACCACACAATGATTTATGCAGTTTTTTTCATCTTCTATTACTAAAGTAAGTAGGTACCTAGCGGTTTTTACACACTGACAGACTTCTGAAATGACGAAACTAAAACAGTTCCGTTTTTTTACTACAGAATCCTAAAAATATTTATTATATATTATTAGGATATCTAGTGTCTGCCTGTGGCACCGTTGCTTTTACACGGATGAGCCGCTTTGGATGCGGTTTTTTGTACTTGAAAGCAAGTTTTTTGTCGGTGGTTCTTGGACATGTTTTTTCAATAGGTAAACTAAATACCGCTAAGTAAACTAAATAAGGTCAGGTGGGGTAAGGGGAACTACTGGGAAAGGGAAACACTAGTTGATATATCAATAACTGTACACCGCAGCGTTGTGATTACTCGATCGATAAAGCAGTAACTGAGAATTAGTTCCAAAAAAAAAACACAGATTGAGTTATGATGATTGAACGTGTGAGTGTGACAAAAACAATACTTTAGTTGGCAAACAACGAAACCACGAGTTCGACGTGTTCGATTTGGATACCGATTTATGTGTTAAAAAGTCTGGTAACAAGTCTGCAAATGTCAGTAAGTATTGTTTTATAGATATATTTTGTTTGTATGCATATAAATTTTTGCTGAATAGGCTGTAAATGTTAAATTTTGATGTGATTTGTAACATAACCTACAAATGCATAAGTGGGGTAAGGGAAACTATCATGGCCGGGTTAAGGGGGACATATGTTTCTCTTTCCCGATGTCAGAAGTAACAAACATTTTGAAGGCAAGGCAAATTTTATAAAAAGTAGAATTACAGTGCTACAGTCTCTTGAATCGGTAACTAACCATAAATGTTATGATATTTTACAGATTGCTTGGGCACCGTAACAGCTGTCCTCTCCATACAAATTATACCCTAACCTAAATGGCAAAATAGGTTATTAATTTGGTAAGGTACCTACCAAGTTATGGGAAAAAAATTGTTAGGTATTGAACTATTCTATTATAATGATTGGTTATCTATTGACTATTATTATATGTTATTACATACTTTTATTATGTTTTTTTTGTATGATGTCAAATGACGGTTGGCGATATGAACATCTTGTTTTTATCCGTTTAGAAAAAAATTTTTACAGACTACAATATTTTTTACAGAAAAATGCCGAGAAACTATGTGAGAACAACCAATAATGCGTCATACCAAAAGGAGGAGGTTTCTTAATTCGACCGTATATTTTTTTTTGTTTTTTTTTAAGTCTAAGTTGTCTTAATTGAGTATGTAAAACTTTGTAATGCCAAATAAAAGTAGTTCCTATTAATATTATTCTTAGTAATTATTGATAAGCGTGAGGCTACTTTATTTTAACGATTAATAAACATTACAGTAAAAACATTGCACTTCCTTTTTACTTCCTTTGTTTTTAGTTGACTACCTCTGTTTGAAACTCGTATGTTTCCCTTACCCCAAATACCGATTGTGATAAATATCTTCTATTTGCAACAGTATTTCGTTACGCATCAAGTACGCATTTCAATAAAGGTGTTTTTAAAATGTTTTGCGTAGTTATAATCCAAACTAGTATTATTACTTTTAGATTTATTGAGACTGTTTCCCTTACCCCAGAAATAGGGAAAGGGAAACGATAGAACTAGTCTAACGAATAATCATTTTCTGGCGATATGCATTAGAACTAGCATAAAAAGTATTTTGTCCTGGATAGCTAACGAAAATAAGTATGTTTTGTCTTAAGCGAAACAATTAAGAACCTTATACTTTGTAGTATAGAACTCAAAATAAGATAAGATGAATAAAGTATGTTCCCCTTACCCCACCTGACCTTAATATAAAACACCCCAGCTACTTAGCGGTCCCCGACATGGTGACTCTTAAATCAAAATATTAATACCTACTTATAATTAAATTTATAGGACCAATACTTATTATTTTTCACTTCTCATGCTCTTAAAATGTTACTTTAGTCTCTGCACATCGGGACTAAAACTCTTTATTAATATCTAGGGACTAAAGTAATATTTTTTTAATTTATTTTGGAAACTCCTAAACAGCCAATCACGGTGTTTGTGAATGGAGGATTATAGCCATTTTCAGTGATTGTGTATGGACCATTTATTGAGCGTGTTAATAATCTCAAAATGACAACTGTGCAAAAATATAAAAAATAACGATTTAATTTCGTGAAACACGATTAATGATTACAAACATTAATCTATTTAATTTTATTAAGGATAATTATTTTTTTTTATGCTGGACCATGCATAATAAATTGGTTATAAAATAGTTTTCTTGTTTGATTCTGTTGTCTAAATATGCAAGCATTTAAAGCGTCACTTTACAACAACAAAACCCGCAATTTTGTAAGAAACTTTGTTATAATCAATATTGTTATTTTGTATATGTAGAACGTCTTTTTTTCCTCGCATTCAAAGTGAAAAGTACGGTGTTTCACGCGTGACTAAACAACATAATGACACTCGAACTAAAACATCTCGTGTCATTCCAGTTTGTTTTAGTCCCTTGTTGAACAATCTACTATTTTACTGTTTAGAGATTTTTCTTTACAGACTGTTTTGACTCGGGGGTTTTTTTAAATTTTTAATTGATAAATTTAAGTTTTCAGTTAGTTAAATATCTCAAACTCTTTTAAATCGAAGCGAAGCGGGGCGGGTCGCTAATAACAAATACATATAATTAACACGGTTGCATAGAATACAATCGGCTTCCATATGCGGCATACTAATGTCACGGTAACGCGACGCATTTCGTTTACTTGCCTACTAGGTAATTCAAGAATAATTCAAAGAGCTCTTAAGCGTTTATAAGTGTTTCTACAGTACTTCCTTAATGATATTTAAATACTAGTTAAGTAGCCGACCTGGCCGAGTTATGAGTTTTTAAAGTAGTACCTCGTATTTTTTTCGAAAAATAATTCAGTCTAAGTTAAATTGAACATCTAAGAAGTTATAAAAACAAAAAGCAAAGCCAGATCATTTAGTCGAGGCTAGAATTGACTAGGATAACTAACTCTAAACAGTCAAACGATCAAAGTTCCTCCCGGTTTATTTCACTTTAAAATGACATAAGTAGGCTAACCTAAACCTAATCTTAGGCCCACTTGCGTGGACCAGAGTTAGCGTCTTAACCCGAGGTTAGGCGGCAAACCACGTACAAAAGTAGACGCTTAACTCTGGGTTAAGGGCTAACTCTGGTCCGCGCAAGTCCGCCAAATGTTAACCTTTATTAACGAGAGTTACAGCGTATGTAAAAGTGAATCAAATAGTTTTACTTTTTAAACTTATTGCTTTCATAAACAAAATTGGCGAATTAATACTCATAATACTTAAATGTTATTATTTAAACCCCAGTTTATTCAAATTGGATTTGTTATGTATTTTTTTGTGTTTTTATTTAATGGTATAGGTTTTTCAGTTACATACTAAATCGTACCTGTTTCGAATGTAAATGGAATTACCTATGAGTAATATCGATCATGACCGCCTGTTCATATGTGAATATCACATTCGCAAAAGATCATACTAGCAAAACATCATTATACGCATACCAGCAAAACACGATTTTCGCAAAACATGATATTTACAAATAGTCGGGTTTTGTTATAAAATCGTGGGTAGGTTAAGGTTATGTTAGGTACATTTACAGCAAGCCCGGGGGGCCAACCAACCAGAAATAGGAACTCCAACGACACTGTCTAATTCATGTCTTAATAATAGTTAAGTATGTTTTGTTAATGAGATGATTTGCGCATGTCACGTTTTGCGAATACGATGTTTTTCTTTTATGATATTTTTCAGAATATCATATTTTGCGAATATTTGACAAGCCTCGGACAAGCTTTGGACTGGTTGGTTATTATGACATAGCAATGCAGTTCTGTTTACGCTGTGAGAAAAGGACAGAGCTATATAACTGCTATAGCTCCGTCCTTTACGCTCACCGTAAAATAAACGGTATAGCCACGTCATAATAACCCCCCAGGAGTGTTTAAAATATGATAAATCATGACATGTCAACTTTTCAAAATTTTGGAAATGCCCTGGTTCACCATTTTCGATGCCACGATCATAGTTATTAGAATTTTTCAGTTTCGCTTGCTGTGAAAGAAAGCTGATTAAACTTGCTTTAAGACCCTTATAATGAAATTAACACAGAATGCTTAGAACTGCGTTTAGTTTCGAACTGAAATGACCATACAGCCAGATTTTGCCAATTTGTTAAAACTGTATTTACTTACTAAAATTAATGGTAAATATTGATATATACTTGAAATATGAAAATAATGAAGTTTAATGAAGCGTATAGGTTGTTTGTGATGTTAAGTTAGTCTACAGCTAAGTTTTAAAGATGAAATTAGAAACAGTTGGGCTGAACATGAAACCTCCACGAAATAGTTGAAAATTTTATAACTAAAGTCATTACTCACTAGAGACTAGTTACAAACTCGCCATAACATTCTGCATACAGGTATGGAATAAGATAGTATTTGTAGTTTTAGCTGTAGGGGGGGGGGGGGGGGGGGACACTTGACTCTAACAAAAATTTGCGCTTTAAAACTTTATATTTCATTAACGAAAAGTTGTCTTCTCAAACCCGTAATATTTGGGTACACAAGAAAAAAAAAAAAACCCCACGCTACGTGTTAGAGGAGGTAAATAAAAACAAAAAAAAAACAAGAATAGAATAGTGCCACTCCATATCTTCCCCTGGATGTCGTAAGAGACGGCTAAGGGAATAAAGGCGTATAGTACTGTTAGGCGATGGGCTTGCAACCTGTCACTAATACACTGGTAAACATCTTAGCCTAAAAGTGCAAAATGTGGTTATGTGGGTAAGGCGGCCAGCGGCGGTTGCGGGTAGGTACATTCAGTCTTTACTTAGAAAGCAAACAGTGCGAACAAGAACGATCCGAGCGATCATCTAAGCCTTAGAAGTTTATTGTGTGGTAATTGTTTGTAACGGTTTAAGTGAGTGCGTTAATACAGTAACAATATGTACCTACATTACATTATTTTCCAAGATATAATTCTAAACAAATAATAATTATTTTTTAGATTTAATTAGTAAACATCTTAGCTTAAGTGTGCAAAAATTGGTTACAGAATTATCAACAAGTTTTTAGAGTTGTTGGTAATTCTGTAGCTCTGCCTACCCCACTCTGGGAATGGAGGCGTGAGTTTATGTATGTATGTATGTAAAAAAACAAGATTTTATTTTACCACTTTGTTGGCGTCGCTAATATGTATATTCACGCCAAATTACAATTTTATAGTACTCGTCTCTAAGCTAGGCTGCCGACGGACGAACGGACGGACGAACATGGCGAAACTATAAGGGTTCGTAGTTTGACTACGGAACCTTAAAAAATCACCTTTTCTTACGTTTAAAATCAAGTTGACTGGTTTTAAATGTTTTAAAAGAGTTTGCCTTAATGTGAAATGCTACAACACTAGGATAAAACTACGGTAAGTACCTAATACAACGACAATAGCCTATTAGCTTGATAAAAATGATGTCACATCATCAATATAGAACAAATGATTATGGAAATGGAATTTAGGATTACAATCGTTGTGGCAGAAATTAGTCGTTGTTGTATTTCACATTCACGTATTCGTATTCAGTTTTTTTGTGCTTCTCGTAACGGCTTCGGAAACCTACACTGACCATGGTCCGACATGCTCTTGCCCGGTTTTTTCATTTCGTTAGTTTGGTAGAATTCAGTCTTAGTTGGATATACTTAATAATAACTTTGCTACTAAGTATAATTATTTTTAGCCATACTCGTAATGTGTCTAATACTCGTAATAACTCGTAAAGGTCATAAATTATCGCGTAATAGGATAGCCCTCATTCGGATACCAGGCACTGTGATCTTACCAGTTACCACATCATTCACAAATTAGTCAAGATTTGTTCTCCTGCACGATAATGCCCGCCCGTACAAATCCTAATTCAGTGGTTACAAGATCACAATGTTGCAGACCTCGACCGTTCCGCAGAATTTAAGAACAGAAGATGAATTTCTTGAACGCTCTTTGGGAATACTTTAATTTCAAGCATGCCGATCTATTGCCTGCCGTCAACGGTGCTTATAGTACGCATGGGGTACATTCGTACAAATCCCATTTTTTGAGAAAACCATTATATCTTGGCAAAGTTGCTTTGTATCAAAACTGAAATACAAAATGATTATAGCCAAATAAGTGGATGATGAAGTAGCATTCATCTCATATTGAAAAAGTGGTTCGTTTTTTTTTTACAAGGCTTAGAGTAAAAAGTGTACGAAGCCACCCCATCTTCCCAGGTTATTAGAGTTCGAGTATAGAGATATGAATTCTGTATAATTGACATGTGTGCAATATAGCTGTAACTTATATTATGAAATAAATAAATGTAATCTAATCTAATAAGGAACCCTTACAGTTTCGCCAAGTATGTCTGTCCGTCTGTCCGCAGTTTATCATCATCATACCTTCACGCCTTACTTCCCAGAGTGGGGTAGGCAGAGCTACAGAATTACCAACACCTCTAAAAACTTGTTGATAATGCTATATCCACATTTTGCACAAACACGCTACGATCTTAGTGACTATTGGTACTACAAAGCTCTGTGGGGTTATTATGACGTATCTGTGCAATGCATTTTACGCTGAGAAAGGACAGAGTTATGTAACTGCTATAGCTCCGTCCTTTACGCTCACCGTAAAATGAACTGCATAGCCATGTCATAATAACCCCCCTGATATGGCATAGTTATACAGCTACATTACGCCGACAAAATTGTAAAATTACATACATACCTACATAAACTCACGCCTTTATTCCCAGAGAGGGGTAGGCAGAGCTACAGAATTTCCAACAACTCTAAAAACTTGTTGATAATTCTGTAACCAATTTTTGCACACTTAAGCTAAGATGTTTACTAATTAAATCTAAAAAATAATTATTATTTGTTTAGAATTATATCTTGGAAAATAATGTAATGTAGGTACATATTGTTACTGTATTAACGCACTCACTTAAACCGTTACAAACAATTACCACACAATAAACTTCTAAGGCTTAGATGATCGCTCGGATCGTTCTTGTTCGCACTGTTTGCTTTCTAAGTAAAGACTGAATGTACCTACCCGCAACCGCCGCTGGCCGCCTTTTTATAGTCCCCGTGTCCGATCGTTCCAGAAAATTGTACGCCTTGCTACCTTGTTTTATTTACAATCGCGAAGTCCTTAGCTCACGGGTCTGGAATGTTCAGCGTATTGCTGTCTAATTTCCAATCGTGTTATATCTTTCACACGCTTCTCGAAGGTTCTCAGTATAACTAGTAATCATGATATCTCTTTCACTCTTAGAGGAAAATAGCCATATACTGAAATGTACTTCAAAGGCCCATAAGCGGTCCTGAAAACCCCTGAAAATAGGTTTTCCGGTTATGGTGGCCTGAAACGGACTGAAAATATGTTTCAGGCGCCTGAAAACAACGGCAAATTGGACTAAGTAAATTTTGATGATGTCGTATGTGACAGTTACCTCTTAAACGGACTTAAACGATATTTCAGCCTGCTTAAAACGATTCTAAAGCACCAAAATCTACGATTGAAAATTAGAAGCCTCATGTTATCGACGTAACAATATTATTATACATTTTTTAGGAAGTATTCATCTCATAAAGTGCCATTTTCGCTAGAGTGGCGAGTCCTAACACCGCCAAACCGCCGGAAGTACAAGTAATAAAGATTTGAAAAATATATTTAATGAAAGAACATACCTATAACCTATAACGCATTCAAATAGATAACTATCACGACTAAGTAGACTTGATTGGTTCTTGAAATACAAACGACTAAATTATTTATACCTACTAGAATTATTCATTCATTTTTTTTTACTAAAAACAGTTTTTAGTAAAAAAAAAAGGATTTTTTTTTTTTAATCTAGAATGGGGGTTGAAAATTGAAAGTGATTTAATCAGGCGTAGCGACCGGAGTATTACCAATATAAAAGGGCAAATCTGCAAATTTCAAAACATTTTTTGAAAATTTTCCGTGAGGCAGTTAATTTTTGATTTATACCCAAAAATTGTATAGTCAAAATAACCTACGAAGAACACCCAAAAAACTGGAAAATTCTTAAAATTAAGAGAATTATTTATATTTTAAGTGAAAAATAAAATTAAGTTGTTAAACTTTACAGTTATCGAAAAAATTACATAAACTTTAAAAATGTTTAATGATCTTATTGCATGGAAAAAATGAGTATTTTCCCGAACCTTATTCTACTTTCTTATCATAAAGTCGGAATTTTCTTAGTACCGTAAAACTACACAACTATAGTCCTGGCCTACAACAATAGTCCAATTTTACTTTTCATGTTATTCTAAAAATATAAATATTATGATTCAGGTTTAGAGCAGTCAATTTTAGGCCAAACAGTACATATACCCAGCAATAATAGCAGTAAGGTATCATATTTTACAATAATGTAATGAGGAATATTGGACTATTGTTGCAGGCTAGGGCCATAGTTGAGTAGTTTTACGGTACCTTTAGTTCTCTTAGCAAATAACCAGTTTTTGTTTTAATGCAGGCAGGTCACGAGTAAAAGTATTTACTAAAAAATCTAAAGAGATGTAGGTAAGTATGTTAACATGTTAAGAATCTACGTTAGATTCACGTTTTCGATCCATATTATAAATTTATTTGGTACTTATCGTAAATTATACGGAACCCCTGTTGCGCGATTCCGACTCGGACTTGCCGGTTTTTTAGGGTTCCGTAGTCAAACTAGGAACCCTTATAGTTTCGCCATGTCCGTCCGTCCGTCCGTCCGCAGTCTAGCTCAGAGAATATACATATTAGTCACGCCAACAAAGAGGTAAAATAAAATTTTGAAAAATATTTTTTTTTAGTGCACCTCCCCTACACGTAACGTGGGGATGCTTTTTTTTTTTTGCCTACTCCATAGTGTGGGGTGTCGTTGGATAGGTCTTTCAAAAATATTGCGGGTTTATGAAAACAATTTTTCGATTAAGGGATCCGTTTATGAACTATTAAGCTTTAAAGCGCTATTTTTTGTTAGAGTCAAGTGTCCCCCCCCCCCCCCTCCCCCCTACAGCCAAAACTACAAATACTAAAAATCTGAAAAATATCTTCAACGAGAGTGCATATAACGAATTTTAAAGGAAAACTATCACGGCTAAGTAGACATGATTAGTTCCTGAGATACAGGCGACTAAAGTGTTTATATACTCGTAGGTACCTACTAAAAATCATCTAAGACAGCGCCAAATAACTTTAAATAGAAAATTGGTTCATACATGTTGATTTTTGAGATAGTTTTTTGTGTTTGTCGTTACGGCTTCGGAAACCTACACTGAGCATGGTCCGACATGCTCTTGCCCGGTTTTGTTTGTAGTAACGGCGGCGGAACTCTACTCTGAGCTTGGTCCGACATGCTTTTGCTCAGTTTTTTACATGAAGATGTACTTAATGTTCCATTTGTTTTATTGCTTTAAGCAAAACTTTAAGCTACACAGCAGCACAACACCGATACCAGCTAAAATGCACTATTTTTAAAATATTTATTAATTTTTATTTAAAAATAAATCCTTATTTTATATCGTAATCTGTTCCAGAATGAAAATAAGGATATTTTGGTTAGGTTGGTTTGGTTTGGTTTGTTTTTCCAATTTTTACACACTGAATATTTTCTTTGTTCAAGTTTTAATTAAGATTTAGTTATGATAGGTAGGTACGCATAGGTACTTACATACATATATTCTCTTTAGAAAAATAATCTTGCAGAGATGTAACTATTATTTATAAATAAATACCTTAAAAAAACTATATCATATATAACTCACCTGGACCAGAGACAAATGCAGTACGTTTAATTGTATTTCTAATACAGAATTAAAGTTCGCGTGCGTACGAGGAAATACAACCGCTGTGTATTGTGATCGCGAGTCGCACGCGGACTGGCCGGCCTGGCCGCGCGAGGGACTGATTGCGCTCGTGCTGCGAAGGACTGTGCGATACCGAGTACCTACTAATCGCAATCGCATTCGTCGATGTGTTGTTTACTCGCGGACTACGAAACTTACGCTTACTAAATACCTAACAAGATATAATACTGAATACAGAAGTAGATAGAAATTAATTCTACGTTTCTCAGAAATATCAAAATACTAAGAATTAAGCAAGCAATAAACAAGTGTAAAACCAAAAACATTCCGCAAAATTTTAAAATAAATGATTTAAAAACCAAAATCCAAATCTGTGGTCTTCATCATCAGTTCCACTTCACCAAATGATACTTTCTGAACGCAAATGCTGTACTTATTTGTTACTAAAAATACTGATGTTTTTATATGTACAGTCAGCATCAAAAGGAGCTAAGCAGAATAACAAGCTCAGAATGATCTAGACACCGCGTATTCTCTTGACAATAGAGCCGAGTGCAGATCATTTTGACCTCTTCGGTTGCGTAGTTACTTCTGCTACTAACTGTATGCCTATAACATTTTCGGAGTTCCCTCAATTCCTCATAGACCCCCTTATCAGATTACAATAATGGGACCACCTTGGAAGTATACCTACCCTATCAAACAAAAAAGTATTTTTGAAATTGGACCATAATTGACGGAGAAATTGGTGAACATACATAAAAAAACATACAGTGGTATTCCACCTCACCTCCTCCTTTTTTGAAGTCGGTTAAAAATAAGGAACCTAGTGTTGTCTGTTACCTGTGATAAGTACCTACCGATTTAACTTTAAAACGCCTATTTCACTTGTGCCGTGTAAAAAACCTCGTCTCGCCGAATTGCAGCACAATAATTATATTCTATAAAAAGTACATTAAAGAATAGTTTAAACTTTTTCAACTGAGCTTATCCACTTAAGAATACAAGCCATTATGTAGTTAACCACAAATTAGGACAACGAGCTCGCAGTTAAAGCAGATAATAACCGCCTTCGAAGTTTAACGTATAGGGATAAGTTCGCCTTTGTACATATTTTTATATTAATTGTACCTATTGTTCTGGTTTTTCTTTTGTACAATAAAGTGTTTACATACATACATACATACATTATCGACTCTATTTCTTTAGACAAATTGACTACAAAATACAGTAATAGAATATTTTTTTGCAATTTGCAACCGCCCGACTAAGATTGTATAGATAGAATGACCATTGTATTTACAGGTAAGTGGAAGAGCTCAATACAAAAAGTTTAAACTATACTACTTACCTACATAGGCTGCTACCAAAAGTTTTTAGCTGTATAAAAACTAACAACATTTACTTTTAAAAGTGTATGGCAAATTAAGGGTAATTTTATAATTTAGCTATTAACCTCTTCGTAAAATAAAATTTGATACTGGCCGCTTAAAACTTTAATTTTAATTTTTTTTTGCTGAAAATATCTGTCCAGTTTTGTTTCTTGCAATGGAGCTGTCGCGAGAATCGTTTCGTGCTATGATATTCTACGACTACAAAAGGAACTTAACCTTTAAGGAATCTGATAAAAATTTAAACGACGCATTTGGGGAGTCTGCTCCATCGTTAGCCACAATCTCATATTGGTACCGCGAGTTTAAGCGGGCGGGGTCGGGAGTGCCTCAAAGATGAGTCGAGACCGGGACGGCCGTCGACTGCTGTAACGCCAGAAAACGTGATCAAAGCCGAGTGGTTGATTAAAGAACGCAGAAATATTACCCATCCGGAAATAGAGCATGAACTTGGTATTGGATCACCCGCAGTTTCAAGCATTTTACATGATCATCTTGGCGTCAGGAAGGTCGCTTCGCGTTGGATACCGCATTTGCTGACCGAAGAGCAAAAAACCCGGAGAGTAGATTGGTGCCAGTTTATGCTCAAAAAATTCGACGGAGTCAATTCCCAAAAGGTTTCTAATATCCTTACTACTGATGAGTCCTGGATATACTGCTATGACCCTCTAACAAAGCAACAATCTATGCAATGGGTGTTTGAGGAAGACGGGCCGCCATTAAAAATTGTTCGTGGCCGTAGTGTGAACAAAAAAAATATCGCGGTTTTCTTTCGCCGCGGGGGGCCAGTAGCTGTAGTTCCACTCGAAGATCGAAGAACAGTTTACTAGCCAGTGGTACACAGAGGTCTGTTTACCCCAAGCATTTGACAGACTTGGTGAGGATCGTCCAAAGAGCGGCACTCATGGAATTCTTTTTCACCAAGATAATGCACCTGCACACACCGCAGCAATAACAATGGATTTTTTGACCAGTAAAGGTGTTCAGCTGGTGTCACATCCACCCTACAGTCCTGGTCCCGTGCGACTATTTCTTGTTCCCCACTATAAAGAAAATGATGCGTGGCGGGACTTTTATGGACTCGAACGAGGCAGTACTAGATTTTGAGCGACTTTTCTTTGACCTTCCGCAGTACGCATTTTATTTTTTTATGTTTTGAGGATTGGTTTTATAGAATGAGGCGATGTATTGCACTTGGAGGAGTATATTTTGAAAAATATTAGTCATTTGTAAAAAAAAATAATGGTTTTTAATTAACTAAAAATATTCATAGCAACCCTCGTATTTCTATTACAATTTACAATGTAAGTGCGACTTTCTATTAGTAGGTCTGTTCGGGTAAGTACAATTATTGATATAAATTGTGTAAGGAGACGTGTAATTAACTATGTATATACAGGGTGTTCGGCACATGGACCGTAATTTTTTTTGGGGTATTGTTGGGGTTATTTTGTTATCTTTCCGCCCTTGGACTTTGGGTCATAAGGGTCACAGTTTTGGAGATATGATTTTTTAAATGTGCTTTCTCAAATTTTCCGAAATTCCGCCTTTAAACGTTTGTAACTTTTTTATTAATGCTAGCAATATAATATATATATATAATACTTGTTAATACATGCTAGCAAATACTTATAGGTAGTCTTTATTCTAAGTGAAAGTATCAAAGGGACGTACGAGGTTTTTTATTTCATAAAATTACTGATTGAGTGAAAAAATCCAACTTCAAAATTCAATTATAAAAAAAAATCAATTTTGGGGTTCATTTCTTTTTTATTTTCTCTCGCGGATAACTCTTTCCCTAACTCGTGGATACGCAGAAGCGGCCCGATACCTTGGCCTGCAAGGGCTCCAGAACTAACACCATTAGACTTTAATGTCTGGGGCAAAAGACCTAGTTTGTGTTACGAAGGTGCCTACGCAACTTCTCAAGTATTTTTAAATAAAACTTCATTTCAATACTTTAAAATACCTAAGGTGACGGCACCAGCAATGGACTTATGGCTTGGGGTTTACATTCATGTTGCATAAAATTTACTGTCATAATTTCGTTTCGCACAGCAACCCTTGGCAGAATGATCATTTCGCATAATTACTTTTGGCATATTTTTTTTCGCATACTGTCATTTGGCAACGCCAGAACGAGTTCCCATTTTTATTATCCGACACCCAGTTGTATCGATAGCCATCACATAAAAGAGCTGGATTATTTTTCTTGTTTCTAATGAATATTCGTTTTTTCTCCGTGTTATCTCTTGAATTATTTATATTGAACAGAAATTTATTTATCAAACACAATATGACATGACATGATATTGTACTTAATGACAGTCCAGTGTACAATAGTAGTTTTTGAGTTTGTTCTCAGTTTAAAATATGCAAAGAAAATCTTAAACTGAAGTAGCCAGTGCACTTGTTTGATAAAGAAGGATTACTTACATATAACAACAGGTAAAGGCATAAGCATGATGGAAGTAGATAAAAAAATTTTTGCTGCGAGTGGCCGTATTTGTACGTCATATTGATTTGTAGTCAACGTGATAAATAGTCCAATACCGATCTAGTAAATGGCAATGCAGCCTTTTTAAGATGTAGTCCAATCGAAACTCGGTCAAATCGAGAACTGGACTTATAGATATCTGGTCCAATCGCGATTTAGTCGTATCGTTATACAGGGTTATTGGTACCTAATTCGATGTATTCCCGTTAGGATGTGATAGGGGTGACTATTTGCGATAATTTTAACCTCTATATGCATTATGCAAAAGGAAACCATTTTTGAGTTATCATGTTTTTTAGCTTTTTTTAAAAATGAGTCACAAAATGCAACATCAATTTTTTTTTAAGTATCTGTATGTTTTGTTAAATCTATTTTTTTTCTGATTAATAAAAACAATGAAATACTGGTTATTTGTCAATATTAAAACAACAATTCTCGGTCCAAAAACGATATTATTTCAATATTTTTCGGGATTTTTTTCCACTAAACAACTACTTTGGATAAATTACAAAATGTCTTAATTGTTACTTATTATTAATTGTTAATTGTTATTACTTACTGCTAAACTGTAACTGGTTTTAAATTTTATTTTAATTAGGTGTTTTTTAGGGTTCCGTAGTCAAACTAGGAACCCTTATAGTTTCGCCATGTCCGTCCGTCCGTCCGTCCGTCCCCGGCCTAGCTCAGAGACTCATAGTACTAGAAAGCTGTAATTTGGCATGAATATACATATTAGTCACGCCAACAAAGTGGCAAAATAAAATTTTGAAAAATGTTTTTTTTTAATGCACCTCCCCTACACGTAACGTGGGGATGCCTTTTTTTTTCTTGCCTACCCCATAGTGTGGGGTGTCGTTGGATAGGTCTTTCAAAAATATTGCAGGTTTATGAAAACAATTTTTCGATTAAGGGATCCGTTTATGAAATATTAAGATTTAAAGCGCTATTTTTTGTTAGAGTCAAGTGTCCCCCCCCCCCCCCCACAGCCAAAACTACAAATACTAAAAATCTGAAAAATATCTTCAACGAAAGCGTATATAACGAATTTTAAAGGAAAACTATCACGGCTAAGTAGACATGATTAGTTCCTGAGATACAGGCGACTAAAGTGTTTATACCTATCAAAATCGCCTATGATAACTTTGATAGAAAAATTTGTTAACGGGGCGTGCAGGACGCGCGGGGGGAGTCAAACTGTCCAAGCAACAAATCGAGTGACAGCCGCGCTCATAAGCGCGAGCGCCTAGATGCTGTTTGGACGTGCCCCGGAATGCTACCTACAAGTTTGCGATTTGCGATCTGAAAGTTTACAAATTTTCGATTAGATTATTGATTTGAGTTGAGTATCGTTTGGAAAACTTAAAATTCTATTTACTGGACCTTGTTTTGTTTTCAATTTCTATTAATTACTATATAAAAGATTTAACTTTTATTGTAATTTAAAGTCGGTTTGCAGCAGTTTAGATACCTAACTACCTACATAGGTATACTGATCTCACACTTAAAAGCTTGGCTCTTGTTTGAGATATTATATACGAATTTATAAGAAAAAGAATCATTACTAACAATAAGTAGACTTAATTAGTTCCTGAGATACAGGCGACTAACGGGTTTATACCTACTAAAAATCATCTAAGACAGCGCCAAATAACTTTAAATAGAAAATTGGTTCATACATGTTGATTTTTGAGATAGTTTTTTGTGTTTGTCGTTACGGCTTCGGAACCCTATACTGTGCATGGTCCGAAATGCTCTTGCCCGGTTTTTTGTTTGGATTGGATATTGTTTTTTTTTTTAAATATGAAAATTTAAAGAACGACTTTTAGTTTAGTTCGAATACAAATTGCCGCCTGCTACCTTTGTGATAGCTTTTTTTTCAGTTTTTTTTTTAAATAAGTTCCTAAGTAGTTGTTACGCATTGTTGGAGAGCTAAGAAAAGGGTTATGTTTTTAAAGTAATCTGCAAGCCAAGTTTCATAACGTTTTTTTGTCTTTAAGGCATTTTAGTGGAAAAAAACACGAAAAAATATTGAAATAATATCGTTTGTCGTCTCACATTTTTAAATTTGGACCGAGAATTGTGGTTTTTATATTGACAAATAATCAGTGTTTTATCTTTTTTATAAATCAAAAGAAAAAAATAGATTTAAGTTGAAATGATGTAAACTATATCTGTAGGTACTTTTAATAGAAGTTCTGAGTCTCCACGGATGAAGTCGCGGTCGTAAAGCTAGTTACCAATAACCCTGTATAGTCATAAATTGGACGTAGTGCGATCACGACGTTTTGCTACCTAGAAACTTTAAATCCAAGACGTTGTTCTATCTAGACAAAATACATATAGTGACATTTTACGACCAAGGCATAATTAACTATGGCCCAAAATCTATCAAGTCATTGTACAAAAATGTCTGTTTGCTATAAATGACAATCGTGCAACCAAGACATACGAGGGTTGCTATGAATATATTTAGTTAATTAAAAACCATTTAATTTTTTTACAAATTTCTTTAATACTTTTCAAAATATACTCCTCCAAGTTCAATACATCGCCTCATTCTATAAAACCAATCCTCAAAACATTTAAAAAATGCGTACTGCGGAAGGTCAAAGAAAAGTCGCTCAAAATCTAGTACTGCCTCGTTCGAGTCCATAAAAGTCCGGCCACGCATCATTTTCTTTATAGTGGGGAACAAGAAATAGTCGCACGGGGCCAGGTCAGGACTGTAGGGTGGATGCGACACCAGCTGAACACCTTTACTGGTCAAAAAATCCATTGTTATTGCCGCGGTGTGTGCAGGTGCATTATCTTGGTGAAAAAGAATTCCATGAGTGCGGCTTTTTGAACGATCCTCACCAAGTCTGTCAAATGCCTGGGGTAAACAGACCTCTGTGTACCACTGGCTAGTAAACTGTTCTTCGATCTTCGAGTGGAACTACAGCTACTGGCCACCCGCGGCGAAAGAAAACGGTGATCATTTTTTTGTTCACACTACGGCCACGAACAATTTTTAATGGCAGCCCGTCTTCCTCAAACACCCATTGCATAGATTGTTGCTTTGTTAGAGGGTCATAGCAGTATATCCAGGACTCATCAGTAGTAAGGATAATATTAGAAACCTGTTGGGAATTGCCTCCGTCGAATTTTTTGAGCATAAACTGGCACAAATCTACTCGCCGGGTTTTTTGCTCTTCGGTCAGCAAATGCGGTATCCAACGCGAAGCGACCTTCCTGACGCCAAGATGATCATGTAAAATGCTTGAAACTGCGGGTGATCCAATACCAAGTTTATGCTCTATTTCCGGATGGGTAATATTTCTGCGTTCTTTAATCAACCACTCGGCTTTGATCACGTTTTCTGGCGTTACAGCAGTCGACGGCCGTCCCGGTCTCGACTCATCTTTGAGGCACTCCCGACCCCGCCCGCTTAAACTCGCGGTACCAATATGAGATTGTGGCTAACGATGGAGCAGATTCCCCAAATGCGTCGTTTAAATTTTTATTAGATTCCTTAAAGGTTAAGTTCCTTTTGTAGTCGTAGAATATCATAGCACGAAACGATTCTCGCGACAGCTCCATTACAAGAAACAAAACTGGACTGACATTTTCAGCAAAAAAATAAAAAAAAATAGTTTTAAGCGGCCAGTATCAATTTCATTTTACAAAGAGGTTAATAGCTAAATTAACCATAAATTTGCCATACACTTTTAAAAGTAAATGTTGTTAGTTTTTATACAGCTAAAAACTTTCGTAGCAGCCTATGTACTGCTTACCCGGGCATTGTTAAAAAAAGTAATTGTGTTTACTAAGGTATAGATACAATAGAGAATGTCAATCAGTTTAAATTAATTTTACCGTATTCTTCATAAAAATCCAAAAAATACCAGTAAAAAAACATTTCGATACGTGAAATAGTTTCCGAGATTTTGAATTTCAAACTTAGTATGCCGCGCTCGAAACCCGGCAGCTCGCGCTCACAGATGATGACATCACAGATTAACAGCTGTGCGCGCCCTAGTATGATTTGAGTTTTTTTACAGGGCTATACACTGGCTATATAATATCTTTTTAACCGTAATAAGTAACCAGATAAAATTTTCACAGAGTGAGTCTTATTATAACGTTAAGTCTTATATTCTCTTTCGTCTAAAATGATCAATAAATCAAATTCCAAGAGGGGACAGGTGGGGACCATTAAAGAAACATAAAAAAATATGGCTACTTGTTTGATGCTATTTTCAGCTTAAATTGTAGCACGTACAGTCAACAGCATAAATAAGTGATCATTTCTGTACCTTGTCGCTTTCAATCGTTTCACAATTTTGTATAACATTTCAAACACGACGTTAAAGTGACAAGGTACATAAATGATCACTTATTTATGCTGTTGACTGTACTACGCTAGCTAGCGTTTCTCTTCGTTGAGTTTTTAAACCACTCGCGACATTGGTAGATGACGTGATACGAAAAGTCACGTGATGTGCCAGGTCGCGAATCAGAGCTGTGGTTAGGAGACGCTTTAGCTCGATAAATGCTTGGATTTGCTCAGAGCCTCAAATCTAAACTTGACTTTTCCTAGTTAGACGTGTTAAAGCTTCAGGTACTTTGGAGAAGTTCGGTATGAACTTTCTAAACCAGGAACATGTCTGCAAAAAGGTTCTCAGATGCTTCAAATTACCTGGTTCCTTTATCTCAATTCTCGAGTACAGTACTTACCTTCTCTGGATCGGTGGGACACCTTGCAGTGTTATAACGTGACCGAGGTATTTAACGCTCTCTCTAGCAAAGCTGCAAAAGTGCACTTCTCCCTATTAACGTTAAGTTTGAACTCGGCCAGGCGTTTAAAAACTGCCTCGATGTCTTGCAGGTGGCGTTGGTACTCTTGAGAGATGATCATCCAAATAAGCCAGTATAGTTACCTCTTGTAACGTGGAGCCGGAACGTAGTTAACGTAGACGGTCAATCAGGCGCTGGAAATTCGCCGGAGCGTTTTTAAGTCCAAACGGCATTCTTTTAAAGCGAAGTACAGTGCGATAGCTCTTAGAAGATGCTTCGGGTTTGTACTTATCTTTTACTCACTCTCATACGATCTTCTCAAGAGCGAGTGAGAGAGATGTAGAAAACCGAAGCATCTTCTAAGTGCTCACAGACTGTACCTAAAGGGCACACGAAAGCCGTTTTGTCCCTGTCAGCATTTCTTACCATACCTGCCAGTATGATGAGCGTACGTCCAAGGTGGTCATGTTACTCATGTAGCAATCCTGCTTCGTATTCTGCAACAAATCGTCGATACGTGGCATTGGGTAGGTGTCGGATTTAGTGACTGCGTTTAACTAGGCGCCGGTAGTTGACGCAAAAACGAATACTGCCATTAGATTTAGGCGAACTCCAAGCCGATTCGAAATCTTCAAATATGTCATTTTGTAACAATTGTAACATCTTATCGATTACTTTCTTCATCAGCTCCGTTTTAGAAGGAGTGTTGTCGCTAAGGTGGTACTGGTACAGCTATCGGCGGGTGCTCACCTGTTTCCGTGCGATACTCTGCATACGGCGTAGGTCCTCCCCTTGCTCTAAAGACGTGTGGGTGCGTGGATAGGACGTCAGCGAACGCCTGCCGCTCAACTGGGTTAAGGTGAGCGCCCTCATCTTCCCTAACGACATCTGCTGCAGCACAGGACACGCTTTGCGAAGTAGGCTCAAAACACAGTTTATGCTGAACTGTTTTATTACTGCTAAAGTACCATATTTCGCTGTATAAATCGATTACAACTCCAGCAGCGGTAATAAATCGATACCAATAACGTCTCGTTATTTGTCAGCTGTGGAAAAACTACGAATGGAATTGTAATAACTGCCTGTTCTAGTCGCACCTCTAACGTGGTGATAAGCACCTCCATTGTCCGCACTATCCCGTCAGCAAGCTTAACTTCCTGTACTGAGGAGCAGACCGGATGGTTCTGACGTAGAAGGAGAGCATAATTATAGCGTGTGGCCTGCAATACAATGCTTGGCACCCGTATCTATCAAAGCGGTCCCGTTTACACCTAAAATTCCAATTTTGAAGATAGGACAAGAATCGCGAATTTTAGGGCGTCCCACAACACCGGTACCACTTGATGAATCTCAATTACAAAAGGAGTTATTACTAGAAACGTCTATACAAACATTCTCATTTTTCAAAATTTGTGAGACTGTTGACTGTTTCATCATTTTGTGAAAATTTGGGTTACTAAGTTCGCCATATCATCGCCATTTTAACATATTTAACTAACATAATTCTTGTCAAATGCGTTACTACTACACGATTGCAAAAACGTGTTAAGTTCCGAGACTCTGGACGGGAAATTAATGCCAGAGGACATGACCGGAGTATTCACAGGTTAAACTGTGAACCGTGTCCAAAGTTTCATAATTTTTAAAAATGTTGTTGTTTCTAGTATCTCTGTTTGAAAAATGACATAAATACATGATGTATTAAAACAGTAACTGAAAATTAATACTCAAACTAAGCTACGAGTATAATTACAACTTAATTCTATTTTAAAACTTAAAAGCTAGATCTTAAAAAACCGGGCAAGAGCATGTCGGACCATGCACAGTGTAGGGTTCCGAAGCCGTAACGACAAACACAAAAAACTATCTCAAAAATCAACATGTATGAACCAATTTTCTATTTAGTTATTTGGCGCTGTCTTAGATGATTTTTAGTAGGTATAAACCCGTTAGTCGCCTGTATCTCAGGAACTAATTAAGTCTACTTATTGTTAGTAATGATTCTTTTTCTTATAAATTCGTATATAATATCTCAAACAAGAGCCAAGCTTTTAAGCGTGAGATCAGTATACCTATGTAGGTAGTTAGGTATCTAAACTGCTTCAAATCGACTTTAAATTACAATAAAAGTTTTATCTTTTATAAAGTAATTAATAGAAATTGAAAAAAAAACAAGGGCCAGTAAATAGAATTTTAAGTTTTCCAAACGATACTCGACTCAAATCAATAATCTAATCGATTATTTGTAAACTTTCAGATCGCAAATCGCAAACTTGTGGGTAGCATTCCGGGGCACGTCCAAACAGCATCTAGGCGCTCGCGCTTATGAGCGCGGCTGTCACTCGATTTGTTGCTTGGACAGTTTGACTCCCCCCGCGCGTCCTGCACGCCCCGTTAACAAATTTTTCTATCAAAGTTATCATAGGCGATTTTGATAGGTATAAACACTTTAGTCGCCTGTATCTCAGGAACTAATCTTGTCTACTTAGCCGTGATAGTTTTCCTTTAAAATTCGTTATATGCGCTTTCGTTGAAGATTTTTGTCAGATTTTTAGTATTTGTAGTTTTGGCTGTAGGGGGGGGGGACACTTGACTCTAACAAAAAATAGCGCTTTAAAGCTTAATATTTCATAAACGGATCCCTTAATCGAAAAATTGTTTTCGTAAACCCGCAATATTTTTGAAAGACCTATCCAACGACACCCCACACTATGGGGTAGGCAAGAAAAAAAAAAGGCATCCCCACGTTACGTGTAGGGGAGGTGCATTAAAAAAAAATATTTTTCAAAATTTTATTTTACCACTTTGTTGGCGGGACTAATATGTATATTCATGCCAAATTACAGCTTTCTAGTACTATGAGTCTCTGAGCTAGACTGGGGACGGACGGACGGACGGACGGACATGGCGAAACTATAAGGGTTCCTAGTTTGACCACGGAACCCTAAAAAGGGCCCTGTGGCATTGTCCCGAAAATGCTGGCAGCATTTCCTCGCTGGATGGTTAAACTTATACGTTGAGCGAGGAATCTGCCAGCTCTTCGGTCTCCCGTGACGTCAATGAGCCTCTTCGAAATTTCTTTGAAGAGGCTTTGAGCGCTAGGACCCCACGGACCAAGGGTCTTGACGCCGAATGGAACAAACATAATATTCTGGGCCGAGACCATTATATTTTTCTACCTTTATGCTTTCGGCTGCTTCAGCTGCTGCATCAGCCCTATTAGAGGTCCGGTGGAGATGTGATGGGGTGTCTACGCAGGATGCATCCCACACTAGCACCCGTCCCATATTCCACGGGACGAAGGACATTCCGTCAGGTGCCATCATTTCTACAAATACCGGTCGGCTCTAAAAGTTCCGGCTCGTTTATTGAGGCAAGAGACCGACGAATGATGTCATTTAGTGCGGCGTGTCTGGAAAAGCGGCCAGCACTTCTTTGGCAAGAATGTCCGTGATGTCCTAGCCGATCTACGTCACTTCCGCAGGGGCACCGATTCGGAGCGCAGACCTGGACCCCAAGGCGAAGGCAAACTGAAACTCGGACTGTGTTAGAGTGTAGGAAAGTACCAGTGCTTGGCGAGGGATGAGCTTGAAGCCAGTATCCAGCCTCCCTTGTACCGACTGCTAAAATTCTAGCACGATTCGCTGTGCAGCACTGGTTAAGAAGGGAATCAACAGTCAATTTACATGTTATGTCATCCCAACACCTCTGCGATTTTGGGTTAACAGGTTTTTTTTACCGTGGCAAGCAGTTAACCACCCATTCTTTGTGTCCTCCAAGCCTGAAGTCTCATAGCTTAAAGTTTTTGGGACTTTTCCTATGAGTCTAGAAGAGCTATGGATCGAATTACTAATATGAAGTCTCATAGCTTAAAGTTTTTGGGACTTTTCCTATGAGTCTAGAAGAGCTATGGATCGAATTACTAATATTGTTTTTAGGCAGGTCGGAATTTTTTGGGACCATTGCACCCTCGTATATGTATGTATGTACAGGGTTATTCGAGCGGACAAGGTGAACAATAGTATGTGACTACAATATGCGCTTTCCCGACCTGCAAATACTAAAAAAACCGTGTGTCAGACTATGTGTCCCGACCGTTTTTCTCTAAACAAAGCCTTATCATATCATTAAATAAAATTGACTGTTTATTTTTGCAGCGAAACAATCCGAGTAACCATAAAAATAATTAAACCTAACACACTTACGATTATAAATATAGTTCGAAATCTATTAAGTTTTAGTAAAACAAATGCTCTAACACAGAAAAAAAACACTCACCAGATGTCTGTTACAGTGTAACTTAGGACGAGGTTGGTGATGTCACGACTCGTTCACTAACTTTAAATAGACATCTCCTGTAAACGCCGACTAAGGTAATAAAGGCGTGTAGTACTGTTAGGCGATGGGCTTGCAACCTGTCACTAATACACTGGTAAACATCTTCGCCTAAGTGTGCAAAGTGTGGTTACAGAATTATCAAAAAGTTTTTAGAGTTGTTGGAAATTCTGTAGCTCTGCCTACCCCACTCTGGGAACAAAGGCGTAAGTTTATGTATGTGTATGATGGGGCTTTTAGAATATGACAACAGCAAGCAGCACCAGGACTTTATTGGGTTTCTAATACCTATTTCAGACAAATACCGCGTAGGTGACGGTTTTTTCTTTTGTTACGAAACACTAATTACGAGTGTCAAAATCTCTGGCATTAACACTGGTTTCTGGCCACATTTACTCGTATGTATAGGTATAATTGTTACTTATTGTTGTATCTTATCGTTCTCATTTTATGGAGTTATCGACAGGAAATGTATATCCAAGTCCCAGTGCGACTCTTTCTTATCAAGCCGCGGACCAGTAGCTGAATGCGAGCACTATGACGAGCCTATCACTTGAAATGGGTTACCTACAGTCTAAAAGGGGACCTGTGCGGCGTCTCATATCAACTTATTCACTTAGTTTTTTTTATAGTGCATGATTTACTTTCGTACATTTACATAAAATCGCATAGTTAGTTCAGAAATCTACTTACCTGTGTAGGTACATGTTTTTCCAAAACATGCGATAATATTTGTTGTTTTCTCTGCTTATCAAGAAAATATTTTAGTAAAAATAGGCTTGAAAGACTCCAGGTAACAAGAAAAAAGCGATTGAAGAATATAGGAATGGAAAAATTACATTCACGCGGTTTGTAAAAAATACGAAGTACTTAGTACACCTAAACCTACGTTTCGTCGTCACCTCTGTTGGCCATCTGTGGTCTTCATCATTAGTTCCACTTCACCAAATGATACTTTCTGAATGCAAATGCTAGACTTGTTACTAAAAATACTAAAATTGCTATAGGTATTACCTATAATATTTGAGAAGCTCCCTCAATTTCTCATGGATCCCCTCATCAGATTAGAATTTGGTGACAATGGGACGACCTCAAAAGTATACTCTATCAAACAAAAAAAGATTTTTTTTTAAACTGACCATTATTGACGGAGAAATCGGTGAACATCAGTGATATTTTACATTAAGATACGCGCCATATGCGTCATATGCGCGCAAAAACGTTCCTCAAAAACCAAGCAAGACCCAGCCCAGCTTTTCAACTTGGGGTTTCATTCGGATGTCATCGGGTACGCAATTTGAAACAACTATTTATCTCTTTCTACTCGTAACAATAGCGTTCGCTAAACATTGCCGTCTTTGTGACGGGTTTTAAGTGCGTTTAGTATGAGCATCACGTACCTATCTAAATATACAATATCAATGGTGAAAATACATTTAAAAAACATGTACCTACTTACAGTGGAACGTATAACCTTCTTCTTCTTTCTTATACAAAAAATATTAAAAGTGTGTTCAATTCGGGGGCTTGATATATTGAAAAAACAAATTGTTTGCATTTCTAATAAACAATTAGAAATAAAAACTTCGTTTTATACTTACTTTAAGGCTTGGATCTTTTCAAACGCCTCTCGTATAGTTATGGCACTTCGGACTCAACAAGACCATATTGAAGAGCAAGTTGCTGATGGATGATCCTCGCCACGAGGTAACGTCGTCTGTGCAAGTATTCATCGTAAGACAAGTGCGAACAACCGGAAATTATGTCTGAAGGACTAGTCGGGGCGACGGCACGTTCTACAAATTTCGGCCGTAGGTACCGTACCGCAGAAAATTATTTCCGGTAGTTTTTCTTCGTTATGGCCTCATCGAAGGTTTTGTCTTAGCAATTGGCTAAGACAAAACCTTCGGTTTACCCTAAGATTTCACCAAATCGTAGCCAGTTCACGAACGCTAAAAAGTCTAAATCCGTCGAGTTCTGTTAGGGCCGGTAATTGTTAGTATATGTATAGCTATAACTGAAAAAAATACATACGAAGGGAAGTCCAAAACTTCGCGGAATGAAGCAGGAGATAAAATTATACAAAACCTTTTCGCTTATCAGGTTCAGGTATCAACACTTTAGAAAAAAAATATTACAGTGTCAATCAAAACCGTCATTTGTTTTAAAGATGTCGCCCTTTATATAAATTACTTCGGAATAAACGTGCGACTACGAGTATGGAAAAAAAAATATCTTGCTGTTATAGTTTCTTTTTAAGCAAGGTACACCTCCGCAATTTATAATTTCTGAAATGGAAGCTGTTTACGAGTGCCCTGGTAAAACCATAGTTTATAAGTGGTATAATCTATTAAAATTTGCAGAGAGTCAATTAGCGATGACCCTCCCCCAGGAAGGCCGATTGAGGGGATTGAGGCGACAACGTCAGAGATGGTAGAAAAAGTCGAAAAACTTGTACAAAAAGATGCTCGTCTTAAAAAGAAATCTGCATAAGTTGGTCTTCAGATACTACTATTTTGAGGATCACACATGACGAATGTCAGTGTAAGATGGGTCCTGAGAATGCTTGAACCGCTGCAGATGGACTGGTGCACAAGGGCAATGTGTTGACCGCTGCTATTCACAGGTGTGGTTTTAAATCACTTGTCCACCCGCCCTACAGCCCGGACCTGACTCCCAGCTATTATTATTTGACCCTAATTTAAAAAAAAAAACAAGGAAAAGTGAAGGAGACAATTCTGATGGGTGAATATTTGAGAATAATTTATTTTGTTAGAAACATTTGTCTTTTTGATAAATATTGTGTTACCGCAACTCAAGTAGTCATATTATCTAGACTAGAGACAAAAAAACGAGTTGTAAAAGAGGCATGTGTCGCTAAAGCTTATTTTGTCCAAAATCGAAAAAAAAAATAACAGACGTGTTGAGTATGATGACAAAGTGTGAGGAGAATGACGCTTTGATGAAAAGAATGACACTCAATTTTTTTGGCATAAATTAAAGGAACAGACGTAGCAAACTGATTTCGTTTATTGGTAACTGCAGTTACATTATTTAGAGGCTAAGCTTGACAAAATTATCTTAATCATGCAAAAAAAGGGAACTATTTTTTACGTGTTCATTGACGTCTGACTAAGTACATAGTGTAGGTGTACCTGCGATGGTATAATAATCACATTTTATTTATTTAATGAACTGCACATAACAAATTAAAACTGAACTAATTCTTCGCATAATAAATAATATTTAACCATAGAAAATCTCACTTCTAACTTTTACAAATTAAACTGTTTTAATCATCACTACATAGTATAAAACAAAGTCGCTTCCCGCTGTCTGTCCCTATGTATGCTTAGATCTTTAAAACTACGCAACGGATTTTGATGTGGTTTTTTTTAGTAGATAGAGTGATTCAAGAGGAAGGTTTTTATGTATAACAAATTTTGTTTTATGTACGTGTGTTATAGAAAACTCAAATAAACCGAAGCGAAGCGAGGGCGGGTCGCTAGTAAACCTATAAAACATAGATACCTACATGTTAGTTAAGGTATAGCTTATTTATCAATAAACATCAACTATTTATTTTTGATATTTTTTATTACAACAATAGTTTTGTACCTATATCAAGAGCGACTTTTTTGATGTACGTTAACTACCTGGGTATATTATGAAATTTGTGAATATCCAAAGTCTAATGGTCCAATGATTAAATAGTCTTATAATATGTAAAACTTCAGTGATAAAGAGAAACACTCCCCTATTTCGATATTTGTTTTGTAATTAAACTTGTTTAAACATTTCAACCTTACTAAATATTATTCTCTATCTACAATAGGTACCAACATTAATTTTTATATTATGTAAGTAAGTACATTAAACACAGGAAAAAATTAGGAATGGAAAGAAGTGACCTCTGCCTACCCCTCAGGGAAACAGGCGTGATTTAATGTAACAAGTACATAGGCTGCTACGAAAAATTTTAGCTGTATAAAAACTAACAACATTTACTTTTAAAAGTGTATGGCAAATTAAGGGTAATTTTATAATTTAGCTATTAACCTCTTTGTAAAATAAAATTTGATACTGGCCGCTTACAACTTTTATTTTTATTTTTTTTGCTGAAAATGTCAGTCCAGTTTTGTTTCTTGTAATGGAGCTGTCGCGAGAATCGTTTCGTGCTAGGGTAAACGTACCAGTGAATGAACCCTTAAGGAGAATTTCGTCTTTAAATATATTTTTTTAATAAAATGGAAGTTGTTACCAACAAATATAAATGTCGTTATCAATCAATCAAGTATACTAGTTTGCTTCTATAACGTTTGTTTTACAATAACATTGCTTAATTTTAAGTTATAGCTATTTTAAGCCGCAAACACCCCAAAACACCAGTGATTGAACATAGAAACACCAGCAAATGAACAAATGAAACCAGTGAATGAACAATGTTTAATTGTTGATTATGTTTTATCCTTCTTTTAAATTGATTTATAAAAATGTTATTTTTCTACTTAGTGTTGATTGACGTGCAACTTTCCCGCCTGAAAACGCTGTAGGTATAATAGGTTATTTTCAAATAACGATAGTTTAATAACTGGCTCTTAAATTTTATGCTAAGCCAATAAATGAACCAGTCACATTGGTGGTAGTTTATTTACTGGAAATAATAAACCAGTAAATGAATGAACATTTTAAGCATTTGAGAGTTTGTTCGAATACTGGCCACATGAAGGACAATCCACTAACAGCTATGTTTCTGAAAAAGAAACTCTAATACAACAACGAAAACTCGTAAATGAACATCGTCGTTCATTCATTGGTTTTAGTGGTTTCTGTAATCCAGTTATAAAACATTTGGCCAAAAATGGCAATTTGAAACAAAAACACTTGATATGGCTTGTAAATAGAAAAAATATATCCTTAAGACTTAAAATAAACACACACTACGGATCTCAGTTGTGTGGAATAAGAACAATATCACTTCAAACACAAGGTAACTTACCCGTCTGCTAACTACTGCCCCATACAACGAAAACACGTCTGCGACACGTCAACTTTAGATGTCCGCCATGGTTCAACTAAAGCAACTGAGTTGAATTTAATGTTACCATGATGTTACTAGTAAAGATGCCAATCAAAAAAAAAAAAACTTTGTAGGGTAGAAATTAAAAGAACCCTTGATTTACGTAAAACGGCTCATTTTGTTCATTCACTAGCACTGTTCATTCACTGGTACGCTTACCCTATGATATTCTACGACTACAAAAGGAACTTAACCTTTAGGGAATCTGATAAAAATTTAAACGACGCATTTGAGGAGTCTGCTCCATCGTTAGCCACAATCTCATATTGGTACCGCGAGTTTAAGCGGGCGGGGTCGGGAGTGCCTCAAAGATGAGTCGAGACCGGGACGGCGTCGACTGCTGTAACGCCAGAAAACGTGATCAAAGCCGAGCGGTTGATTAAAGAACGCAGAAATATTACCCATCGGGAAATAGAGCATGAACTTCGTATTGGATCACCCGCAGTTTCAAGCATTTTACATGATCATCTTGGCGTCAGGAAGGTCGCTTCGCGTTGGATACCGCATTTGCTGACCGAAGAGCAAAAAACCCGGCGAGTAGATTTGTGCCAGTTTATGCTCAAAAAATTCGACGGAGGCAATGGGTTTCTAATATTATCCTTACTACTGATGAGTCCTGGATATACTGCTATGACCCTCTAACAAAGCAACAATCTTTGCAATGGGTGTTTGAAGAAGACGGGCCGCCATTAAAAATTGTTTTGACAGACTTGATGAGGATCGTCCAAAGAGCGGCACTCATGGAATTCTTTTTCACCTAGATAATGCACCTGCACACACCGCGGCAATAACAATGGATTTTTTGACTAGTAAAGGTGTTCAGCTGGTGTCGCATCCACCCTACAGTCCTGACCTGGCCCCGTGCGACTATTTCTTGTTCCCCACTATAAAGAAAATGATGCGTGGCCGGACTTTTATGGACTCGAACGAGTCAGTACTAGAAGTTGAGCGACTTTTCTTTGACCTTCCGCAGTGCGCATTTTTTAAATATTTTGAGGAGGTATTGAACTTGGAGGAGTATATTTTGAAAAAATTAAAGTACCTAATTTGTAAAAAAAATTAATGGTTTTTAATTAACTAAAAATATTCATAGCAACCCTCGTATGTATGTAAACACAGGAAAAGCGGTGAAGAGAAAGAGGAACCTCTTTCTCTTCACCGCTATATTTATTAAATTAGATAATGAGGAGAATGACGTTGAGGAGAATGATTTTTGAGACAAAACCTGTCGTAACCTGCAAGTTTACGTTCAAATAAAATCTCGCCTCAAATATAAGTAAATCAAATCACATTCATTAATAGAACCTTTCAGTTATTATTGGAGCACAAAGTAAATATACACTCTTTTTCGGCGTTTCAAATATTCACCCAGATTCATTTTGAGGGCAAAGAACAATTTTATTTTGTCTGTTTAGAGAAATAAATTTCTACCTAAATTTAAAAATTGTACCTGTCGAACTTAAAGATAAATATATCAAAAAGAAAAAATATTTATTTATACTGTTTTATAGAATAGATAAATATTTCATTCCGAGAACTTGGGTGTATTACTTTACTAGTGCAAAAATAGAGCGGTCTCTAACGTGGAATTAAATTAAAAAAAACTGAAGCTTAGTCAGCATTTTTTTTTCTATAACAACGAAAATGTAATATATGTCATATAATGACGCTAAAATCAGCTTGGCTAGAAAAAAAAACAAGATATTTTTTTTACTACTTATTTGTTTAAAAACTATTGAGTTTAGTGTGCTCAAATTTTGAATATTAATTACTAATGTAGAGCCACACCATCCATAAAATTTACAAGCCCAAGCTCGAGGGGGGCAGAATCACTTAGCTCATTCTGGCAAGGCCTTTGGCACAGAGAGAGAGAATATACTCTGGACTAGCCCGTGGGCTACTTTTTACCATCGAAAATTGGACAGTTCCCGAGCGAATAGCGATAAACATCTTATACGCGGACGGTGCCGCGCGCAAAAGCTTGCGAAGATTAGGTATAACAAAGAGTTTACAAATAATGCATCCACCACATAAGCATGAGATTTATATTAATAAATAATTTACAACTACAATATATGACAATATTTATGACAAAATCACAAAAATAAATCTTACTTCAGTACACAGAAGTTAATGTCTAGTCATGAATTTACTAAAATACATTGTAAAAAAAAAACATTTTATTTCAATTGAATCGGTAGGTAATTGCAAAATCAACCAAAGTGCAGGTGTGTTCCATTCTACAGCTCATTTGTAATGATTTAAGTCCAGTTAACCAGGGGTCAAAACTCATTGGTTTTCGAGTTATTCACGTTTTTAGTTTTTTTTTTTAAATACCCTCTTTTCGACCTAAAACTAGTAATTTTGTAAAAACTTCGTCATTTAGAAATAAAAAAAAGTATTTTTCGAATAGCCAATGAACCACTGATTACGAAAAATAAAAAAAAATTACAAAAAAATGCAAAGTTTTGCAAATAAAAGGATTTGAAGTTAGAAGTTCAAGTAATTATTTTCCAAATTTTGTAACATTTTAAAGCATAATTAAAAAAAAAGTATGACACTTCGCGTACAAATTACAGGAATAATTTGCTTAATTTATAAGCTTTCTAAAAAGGTACAATTTATGACATTTTAATATTAATTTTACTTAAAAATTTACAATTAACAATAATAGCAGAAATGTTTGCGGTTATAAGCTCAATCGTTTCAACCAAAAAACACGGGAAGCGTTGTAGTAAAATGAATTTAGAACACAGTTCTTTTTTTTAAATTCAGCTATGGGCTTAGTGTCCTATTTTTAAATAAATTTTCTTTTTAAAAACCTAAGGTGCGTTCCATTTTTAAATTTAGAGCATCTCAAATCGTTCTCTTTTTTAAATTCAGCTAATGTCTTACGACGTTCTATTTTTAAATAATGATGCTTTTTAAAAACAAAGTGCGTTCCATTTTCAAATTTCGAGCACCTCAAAGTTTTTGAGTGACCTACGTAATCAGTTAGTTTCAACTTTCTTTTCAATTCGGACGATATTGATAATTAAGCTTCTTTCTCAAATGGCTGCTTACCAATTCGAAGAATACGCAGATATCGTTTATTGTTACGGACTCTGCGATGGAGACGCCGCTGCAGCTAGAAGAGAATACCAACGTCGTTACCCTAACCGCCGTTTACCTCACGTAAGTGTGTTTGGTTCATCGTACCGTCTTATTCGGGAAAGAGGATCAGTTCAACGCCGCCAAGCTGACGCTGGAAGACCTCGAAATGATCCTGCTGAAGAAGAAGAAATCCTTCAGTGTTTCCAGGCAGACGGCACTACTTCGACGAGAAATGTGGCTAACCAGCTCGGTATGTCGCACTGGAAGGTGTGGTTTACACTGCACTCAGCTCGGCAGTACCCGTATCATTACACTCCAGTACACGCTATTGAATAGTTAGAAGTTAAGATAAGAAACAGAACACAAAGTAAGCCCTCGGAGAATCTAAAACGACACAAACAAACCCATTAGAGTCAAGTACGCTAAGTAAAGTCTTCTAGCTGTTCTGCTATTATTATTATTAATTGTATTTTTTTTGTATTAAAATGTCATAAATTGTTCTTTTTTAGAAAGCTTATGAATTAAGCAAATTATTCCTGTAATTTGTACGCGAAGTGTCATACTTTCTTTTTTAGCTATGCTTTAAAATGTCACAAAATTTGGAAAATAATTGCTAGAACTTCTAACTTCAAATCCTTTTATTTGCAAAACTTTGCATTTTTTGTCATTTTTTTTTATATTCCGTAATCAATGGTTCATTGGCTATTCGAAAAATACTTTTTTTTATTTCTAAATGACGAAGTTTTTACAAAATTACTAGTTTTAGGTCGAAAAGAGGGTATTTAAAAAAAAAACTAAAAACGTGAATAACTCGAAAACCAATGAGTTTTGACCCCTGGTTAACTGGACTTAAATCATTACAAATGAGCTGTAGAATAACCCCTTTCAAGGAATACGGCGAATTTCCTGTCACCCTGTATACCTACAGGTGTGTCCTGTCTATATTTAATAAGAGGTCCAAAATCAACCTTAAACTATAAAGCTTTTGCTATATTTTAAAAATCAACCTTAAACTATAAAGCTTTTACTTAAATAGGTCCAGTAAAAGTCTTACACTTTTTAACATAATCCTAAATTCCGAAATTTTTATATATTTGTAAAAACAACGGACGGTCGGACGAACGAGCGAAATCGCAGCGGCGAGTTTAAGTTGTCCCGTCAGAGCGAACAATCTTTAGCGCGTGCATTTTCAATTAAGCTGCCTTATACGTTCGATCCATCGGCAGAAACCATGCTGCTAAATTGAAAATGCACGCGCTAAAATATGTTTTGTTCGCACTGACGGGACTACTTAAACTCGCCGCTTGGACATTCACTCGTTCGTCCGACCGTCTGTTGTTTTTAACCCCCGACGCAAAAAAGAGGGGTGTTATAAGTTTGACGTGTGTGTGTGTGTGTGTGAGTGTGAGTGTGAGTGAGTGTGTGTGTGTGTGTGTGTGTGTGTGGCACTATAGTTCTTAAACGGATAAACCGATTTGGATGCGGTTTTTTTTGTATATGAAAGCAGGTTTCTTGTCGGTGGTTCTTAGACATGTTTTATCAAAATTGGTTCAGCCCTTTTTGAGATTTAGCTTTAAACCACCGCTAGAAAACTTGCTTTCAAATAAAAAGAACTGCATCCAAATCGGTCTATCCGTTTGGGAGCTATGATGCCCGTTATAAACTAACACCCCTCTTTTTATTTATTACTAATTAGCCCCCTATTATTCATTTCATGTGTTTAAAGAGACGTTGCTAGCTAAAGTCATATTGTTAATTTGAAAAAGTTTAAAAAGCGTGAAATAAAAAATTAAATAATAAAATTAAAAATCCCCCGACTCAAATAGTCTGTAAAGGAAAACTCTAAAAAGTAAAAAATAAGGAGTATTGGCCCTATTTTAAGTTTAATTATAAGTAGGTATTAACATTTTGATTCAAGCGTCGACACGTCGGGGGACCGCTAAGTAAACTAAATAATATAAAATATCCCAACTACTTAGCCCTTATAAAATACCCAACGTGGCGACGACGCTTGTATCCAAATATTCATACCTACTTACAGACTATTTTTTGAGAGAATAACACCCCTGGACGGTAGGCAGACAAGACGACAAGAAAATGGTTATATCTGGCAACGTCGCGCAATGCATGAATCCAGCACCTCTCCGGTGCACGCGCCAGTCGGCCAGTTACGCAAAATACCTACCTGAGGAGCGGCAACAGCGCGTAGTTCATAAGTTTCATAACGTTATTATAACGTTATTTAAGTATAACGTTATTAGGATTTCATTACGGTGTAGCATAACGTTATGAAAAAATATCGATATATTTAAACGGAATTTTGAGCACTAACGAAATATAACGTTATGATAACGATATCATTCATAACGTTATAAAGGTCTGTTCACAGTCTTAAGATGGCAGTCTTGGTAAAGCAATTGTCTGCGGTTATCAGATCCCACTTGCCATTAGGTGGCCTGTGAGCTCGTCGTTTACCTCCTCTATGCCATAAATATATGAGTGTTGCTGAATAGTTGTGCTATAAGATGTGTATCACCACAATTTGAACACTGTTTAGCACATTCAAACAAAATATCCCCTTTGCATTAAAATAGCCATAACTTTTTTTAATCAATGACGTTGATTTTGCTCTTCTGTATTCAACTGTACCTACAGTAAATGTAATGTACAAATTTAAAACCGTTGGACCACATGGTAACCATATTTTTTTTCACCACAGTGCTGTTTAAGTTGGATCAAGTTTTAGGTACTTACCCCAAAATTGCAACTTTAACATTGATTTACACAAAAAGACCTAAAGTTTGTAAAAAATTGTGACTTATATCAGTTTGTAATAAAATATTTTCCATTTCTGATTAATTGTGCTCGAAGACATAAAGTGGTGGCCACAAATATGACTTGAATGTTGACTTCTTTACCAATTTAATTGTTAGCTACCTATCGTTAACTAATAAACTAAGGTTTAAATGTATGTACAATTTGTCGCTGTTAAAAACGAATATTTATTATATTATAAGTAAGTATTAAAACTTTCTATGGATGCGTCAGCACTACGTTTTTAAATCCGTATAAAATGAAATATTCATTTTACACTGTGATAAATTGTAAATACATTTAAAACTAGGTTTCCTAGCTAAGTGTAAGTATAAATAAAATTGGTTAAGAACTATTTGATTGGTTGCCAATATTGAAAAGTCATATTTTGATGCAATTTTATGGGAAAAACGCAAGGGTTCCTAATTATGTGGCCACCACTGTATTATGTATAAGTAAATCCTCAAATTATGGAAAAATTCAGAAACCCTAAACCAGATACAAAATATAAAAACCTAGCTTTTGGCCAATTTTACCAGCGTAGATTTTGATTAGGGTTATTCCCATAACAAACTTTTTTAAATTTTGGGATGAAAAGTAGTCTGTGTTAATCCAGTGTATAAGCTATCTCCATTTCCAATTTCATTTATTTTCTTCCAGCCAACACACCACACACCCACACACACACACACACACACTGGACTCATTTCAAATGAGATAGAGCAGAGGCTCTTCTATATTCAGGTTGATTTGGGATCTCTAAATATGGGCCCTTTGTTTTTTAATAAAATTTTCATGAAGTTATCCGGCTCCGGCAGGTAATGACCACCTTCTCAAAATTACCACTTTTTAAAATATCCATTTCCTAAAACGACGACAGCCTAAACGACAACATTCTAAAATGACTACACCCATATTGGACACATCGTATAACAATCACATTTTTAAAATGGCTAGTTTCTACAAAGACCGAATTTTAAACTGTCGATATCTTAAAATGACCACATCTCAAATGGACCATGTCCCACAGTGGCCACTTCCCAAATTGACCACATTCCTAAAATAACCACTCTTAACATACGAACTGGGGCCTATTGCATAACAAAGACTACTAATACTATTTAGCTTGTACTTTATTATGCAATCGGCCCCTGTATGACTAGCCTCCTGGTACAAATAGTGGTAATTCTGACGAGTGGTCAATTTGGGAGGTGGTCACTGTGGGAAATGGTGACTTTTGAGAAGTAGTCAATATGAAAAGTAGTCTTCTTGAATAGTGGACATTTAAAGAGTTGTCACTATACAATGTGCTCAATTTGAAATGTGGTGATTTTAAAACGGGTCATTATTAGACCCCGCTATCGGAGGTGCGAAATAGTAGCTGTACTAGCTGTCAAGTTCTTAGGGATGGGTAAAAATATTTATGATTTCGATATCGATATTCTTACGTTTTCTGTACAATTATTTTTATAGTCCTGCCATAAGTTCTGACACTGAGATATATTAAAATTTAAAAATAAGATATTAAAATATTTTTATAAATCTATGCATAAATCAAAACTTTAATTAATACATTTTTACTAAAAAATATAACTTATGCTAAGTTATTGCAATAGGTTGATGTACAAGCTTTTACTAAATATTTCTGTTTTAGGTTGGTTGAGCGTGGTAAAAAACACTCGACGACGATGGTGCTCTTATCGATTATAGCTTTTGTAAAAGTTGTTGCAGCTTGTCATATTCATATGACTATTAAGCAGACTTACTCCATTAAATACCGATATAAATATATTACAAATAAATTGAAGATCTCCTTATACAATCGATAATCTTCATGTTTCCCTAAATCTACTTAACGTTTTAGGATTATGTACCTATACCATTCCAATCTAACAACGCTCTTGAACTGGCCACTTATACTGTTAATATTTTTTTAATAAATAAATAACTAAAATATTGTTTATTTGCCAAGAATTTTAAGTTCATAGATAGTCAATGTCGTATAGTCCTTATGGCAGGATTATGTACCTATACCATTCCAATCTAACATGACTCCAATTTAACATGTTTTTTTTGGGATCCATGATAATCATTGTCATCAAAAATGTAAACGATTATCAGAACAACAAAAACACGGTTGCTTTTTTACTTTTCTAATCTTTCGGGTTGCAGGGTAGGGCAGTGCAGGAACGCTCTTGAGATAAAACTATTCAATAGAGGTATACTGGCCACTTATACTGATAATATTATTATTAATAAAAAAAAATTTTTTTTAAATATTTGCCAAGAATTTTTAGTTAATAGATAGTCAATGTCGTATAGTCCTGTTGTATAAAATAAACACGTTAAACTAAAGTCCTAGACTCTCAAAGAAAAATTATCGAGAAATAGCTATAATTATTATTGAAATATAGCTAGTATTATCGACATGTAGCATATTTCAAAAGAATTTTTACCCATCCCTAAGAACTTGACAGCTACCATTTTGCACCTCCGATAGCGGGGTCTAGTCATTATAGGATATTGTCACTCTGGGAAACAGACATTTTAGGATGGTGGTCATTACGTGCCTGAGCCCAATATTGTTTCAGTAGATTGTTTTATTAAAATCTTAGTTGAAAATTTTAGTTCTATAGGTAATTTTATAATTTAACCTGCTTTGATTATATTTTTAAATCAATGTACTTATAAAAATTTAGTAATAGAAACATACAGAGGTATTTTTAAATTACAGTTATTCTTTATATTAGTTTAACAATTAATAAGTAGGCAATTGTATGTGGATGACAATTCTCACTAAATTATCTAGCAAATATGCTATATTACTGTTGAAATGGTATATTTTAATGCAAAGAACAAGGTACTAAATTAAAGAGTGGAATTCTCAAAAAGTATCACTATTGTTGTTTTTTAATTAACCAGTTCAATTGAATTAAACATTTTTTGTAAAAAAGAATAATTACCTGAGCTAAAAGACAGCTCTAATAACATAAATAATGTGTTATAGGTCCGCATGATATTTAGAACATTTTCTTTTTCATTGCAGTATAGCGCTCGAGATACTCATTATAGCCTTCGACAAGAGCAAGCTGCTTAGACTCAAACAGGTTCCCGTCCAGGTTGACAGTGTGGATGCGCGAGTCGCGCAACAAGTTAGGTTGGATTGCATCCAGGCTCAGGCAGTTTTCCTCCAATCTTAAAATTTTAAGTCTGGGAGCCTGATGCAAGTCTTCACTGAGTTTGAAAATCTCATTCTGGCTCAAATTCAACTCTGTACAATACAAGTTAGGCATTCCATTAGGGATGGTTGTGATTTTGTTATGTGATAAATCCAAAACTTCTAAGTTCTTGAGCCCCAGGAGTTGCAAAGGAAAATTAATAAAATTATTGTTATTTAAGTAAATCTGTTTCAGGTTGGACAAAGTATTGAACGCCTGAGGCAACACTACGAGCGAGTTGTGCGCGGCGTTCAATAGTTCGAGCTTCTTCAGGATCACCAGGGAGTCCGGCAGTACGTCGAGCTTGTTCGACTCCACATTTAGTTGCTTTAAATTCTTAAACTTGCTTATATCATCTGGTAAAATTGTCAGCTTGTTTTTCGACAAATTTAAATTTCTCAATATCTCAGACAAGCCTAGAACTTCAGCCGGAATTTCCTTCAATTTGTGGTCAGATATTTGGAGAACACCAGTTTTTGATGCTGTGTAATAATGTTGCTTAAGTACTGAATTACCCATCATTTATTAACTTAATGATTCATTCAATATTACACTTAAATCTACTGACACCAATATATAGAACAGAACACAGCAGATCCCAAATTTACATGAAAATACTGATAAGAAGTAAACTGTTTTCGCTTTAAGTATATTTTGCTAAGAGAATGACGTCTGAGATAACATAACGTTGATAATAATTATTATGATAACGTCAAAAATCCGAACAGACGGTCACTCAGTGTTGTCACATCTAATTTCGGCAAATTGGTAGAATAGAACAGCATCCAAAAATTTGAAATGAAAATTAGGTAGATCTACCACCCTGTTTTTAATGATTAAAAATGCTTAGAAAATGTTCAATATTAACACCAAAGTTACCTAAAATGCCGCGAAATGCTTTGCTTATCTGTCAGTGTCAGCTGTCACTCACAAACAGCTTCTTAATTTTTTTATGTCACCTCTAACACAGATTATACACATAACGTAACGCTTTCCGTTTTAATTGCTGAAATTACAAGACAGGCTAAATTCGATAGCATGTAACGTTTCGTTACACTACACGCATGAAAAAAGGTTTACAATCATAACATTGAGAAAAATATCAAAATTAGTTAGCTTTGGGGCCGTGGGTGGTAGATACGAGTAGGTAGCCAGGAGGCAAATTAGGTCCAAAAAGGTACCAAAAAGTTGGTAGATGTGACAACACTGACTGCGGTCACTGATTGTAAGGGTAGGAGTAGGTACCTATGTGGTACCTATGCTATGGAATCTTGGGAAGGCAGCGCTGCGAGCGCCTTAGGCTATTTTGACAACATTGAAAATCTATATCTATACCACAGATTATTAAGGCATAGTATAAATAGAGAAGTAGATCGTCTTCAAACAAAGTTACATCGCGTGGCTTGCATGTGTGCATTACGCCGTCCGTACGACTGTGTGCGGGGCGAACCTCCCACACGAAACTACATACAAATACGGGTGATATCAGGGTGACTAGACGGGGCCGCGGCGTCATTGCGTTTGGTCACGTTTGGTTGTAGTGCTTTGCCAAAAAGTAGAAAATATTGTTCAGTGCACGGGTGTCTAATTAATGTTATACGAAATCGAATGCTGTTTATTTTTTGATATTTATAGCTTATAGCCGGTTATAGATGTCCGTGAAGTTAGCAGATCATTTTCCAGAAAATCAAAAAAAAAACGGAGTTCTATTGGCATGCAGAATAGTTCTATAGTTCCTGATACTTTTTAAACATAGTTCTGGCGATTTAAGCTGAAAAATGAAACTCGATTTTACATGAAAATAAATAAATAAATAAATAAATCGCCAGAACTATGTTTAAAAAGTATCAGGAACTATAGAACTATTCTGCATGCCAATAGAACTCCGTTTTTTTTTTTATTTTCTGGAAAATTATCTGCTAACTTCACGGACATTTTTCATATGACGTCATGAAAAATTCAAACAACTGGTCTAGAGGCTAGAACTCCTCGGAACTATCACAAACACAGTCACTGCAACCAGTTAAGATCAAAATCAAGCCCAGAACTCGACCTTATCGCCTAGCAGAGCATAGGCGTAACTTGGATTTTACGATTTTTCATATGACGCCATGAAAAATTCAAACAACTGGTCTAGAGGCTAGAACTCCTCGGAACTATCACAAACACGGTTACTAGCAAGTAACACGTAGGCGCTAAGAAAAGAGTTATAGGAACTCTATAAGAGCGCTAACTAGATCCTAAGGCTATAAATAAGTGTTACGATTTGGAGTTAGAGCGCGCTATAACTCTCCTATACCCCCGAATTGGGCACACTTTTTAATCACCTTAGGTTCTTTAAGGGCGGTAAAGCAGAGTTAAGGAATGGAATGAGAGGTATAATACAGCTATAAGAGAGCTATAATAGCGATAACTGGAACTACAAGGGATAGAAAGGTGGTAAATAGGAGAAAACTAACTCCTTTAGTGGTACAATAGAGTGAAATAACGCTCATTAACTCTTTAGGTGCTAAGAAGGCTGCAAATAAGTGAATACTAACTCCTTAAGCGGTACAGTAGAACTACGATGTCGCTCACTATATCTTTAAGTGTTAAGAGGGTGGCAAATAGGTGATTATTAACGCTTTCAGTTCTAGTATAGATCCACAAAGGTTATAAAAAACGGCCTCAGGTTCTAAGAGATTTTTAACATCTAATAAGATCAGGTACTTTTTTTATTTCGTCAACATTACTTAATATGTCAATATTGTCGGATCCATCACGAATGGCGTATTTGTAAAAGTGATCTGGTGAAAGTGATATATACCAACGAGGACTTTTTACTGCGAAGAAAAGTACACTGTGAATAAGCATATGTATTATTAACAAATAATTTAAGCGCCCTGTGTCTGTTCTCTATTTATTGAGAAGAATATTTTACTAAATATGGAGTGACATTAAACTTTTAGAATAATCTAATAAAACGTTATCTATACTGTTTTTGAGGTATCGTGCAACTAGTATTACAACACAATAAAGCAAAATACTTAAATTAAACCGTGTTTCCTTTTGTTTTTCTAACCTTGATCAGATCAATTCGTAACCTAAACAATATGGTGATCAAAATAAGGGGTATTAAGCTCTATTACTCTACCTAAAGGTATACAGAAGTGACATTAAGCACTAGAAGTTCTATAATAGCGATAAATATTTCTACTATATGGCTTTAAGTAATACAAGAGAGGTTTGTACCTCTTTAGGCATTTGGTGCTATAAAAGAGTTTATGAGCACCGTTGTAGAGCTTATAGAGGTAATTAATGCTTTTGTGCAACTCTTGGTTCTTGTCGAGAGCTTATTATCACTTGTATAGCACTTTGGGAGGTTGTAGTCAATTATTACTTCTTATTTAGATCTTATAGTGGTAAAATTCACTTAAAGCTATAACACAAGATGCTTTGCCCGTATTGTAGAGTTAAAAATCGCTGCTCTATGTCTTAAGCCTTTAAGCTCGCCCTTATAAATCTGTTGTATAACTTTAAGTGATAGATTTTGCTTATCTACGCTCTTATGTCGCCAAAAGTTATAAATGTTGCTGCTATAGAACCTTAATAACTCGTTAAGTTCTAAAACAAGCTCTAATTGACACCTAAATGTTTGTTGGGTGCAACCAGCTAAGATTAAAATCAAGCCCAGAACTCTACGTTATCGCCTAGCAGAGCATAGGCATAACTTAGATTTTACGATTTTTCATATGACGTCATGAAAAAATCAAACAACTGGTCTAGAGGCTAGAACTCCTCGGAACTATCACAAACACAGTCACTGCAACCAGTTAAGATCAAAATCAAGCCCAGAACTCTACGTTATCGCCTAGCAGAGCATAGGCATAACTTGGATTTTACGATTTTTCATATGACAGCATGAAAAATTCATGAAAAATTCAAACAAGTGGTCTAGAGGCTAGAACTCCTCGGAACTATTACAAACACAGTCACTGCAACCAGTTAAGATCAAAATCAAGCCCAGAACTCTACGTTATCGCCTAGCAGAGCATAGGCATAACTTGGATTTTACGATTTTTCATATGACGTCATGAAAAATTTAAACAACTGGTCTAGAGGCTAGAACTCCTCGGAACTATCACAAACACGGTCACTGCAACCAGTTTAGATCAAAATCAAGCCCAGAACTCTACGTTATCGCCTAGCAGAGCATAGGCATAACTTTGATTTAACGATTTTTCATATGAAATTATGAAAAATTCAAACAACTGGTCTAGAGGCTAGAACTCCTGGGAATTATCACAAACATAGTCACTGCAACCAGTTAAGATCAAAATCAAGCCCAGAACTCTACGTTATCGCCTAGCAGAGCATAGGCATAACTTGGATTTAACGATTTTTCATATGAAATTATTAAAAATTCAAACAAGTGGTCTAGAGGCTAGAACTCCTTTGAACTATCACAAACACAGTCACTGCAACCAGTTAAGATCAAAATCAAGCCCAGAACTCGACCTTATCGCCTAGCAGAGCATAGGCATAACTTGGATTTTACGACTTTTCATATGACGTCATGAAAAATTCAAACAACTGGTCTAGAGGCTAGAACTCCTCGGAACTATCACAAACACAGTCACTGCAACCAGTTAAGATCAAAATCAAGCCCAGAACTCGACCTCATCGCCTAGCAGAGCATAGGCATAACTTGGATTTTACGACATTATGAAAAATTTAAACAACTTATGACATAACTCTGCAGTTCATTTTACGTCGAGTGTAAGGGACAGAGCTATGGCAATTATTTAGCTCTGTCCTTTTCTCTCAGCGTAAACAGAATTGCATAACTATGTCATATCATAATAACCCCCCAGTCTAGAGGCTAGAACTCTCTAGCCCTTTCGCATACATCGCCATTTAAACCGATTTATATCAAAATCAAGCCTCGAACTCTAGCCAACCACCGTTTCTAGGAATTTACAATTTTTTGGTGTCATCGTGAAAAAATATAAACAAGTGATCTAGTTAGTGGCTAGAACTCATCGGATATATCGCAGACACTGTTATTTGAACCGTTTAATACCAAAGTTAAGCCCAGAACTCTCGCTAACCGCCTAGCAGAGCATATGTGAAGTTAGCAGATCCTTTTTGTAATAAGTACTAGTTTTTTTTTTGTTTTTTTTATTATTTATCTGTGAAGAACTATAGAACTCTGCTGTACGATGCCCAAACACTTTATTATTTTTGATTTACTGAAAAATGATATGCTATGTGCGTGAAGTTAGCAGAGCATTTTCGTAAGAAGCAAAACATGTTTTTTTGTTGTAAGGTCGTCTTGAAATTTTCCAAAATGTACCTAGAACTATAGAACTCTGCTGTGCGAGGCCAAAACACGTTTTGTTTTTTAATTTGATGAAAAATGATATGCTACGTGCGTGAAGTTAGCAGAGCATAACATCGGTTATAGCCCACTTGCAGCTTTTGTTAAATCTATTTTTTTGTCTCCGTGACATTTGCATTCGTTTCAAAACGCCTAAACTGTGTCCTAAACCTAGCTTTGGTAGGTAGGTACAACAATCCAGATTTGATAAAATCTGCAAGTGATTACTTAATGTAAATAAATACCCACTCAATTAATTAGGTATTTCGTACCGGCCTGCCTATACCTATACCTACTTAGGTGAAATAAATAGGGTCGGTGGTCGAACAGTTAACCACTCGTACACAATCAACCAAGCTCATATTTCGTAAAGGCGACGTTGCCATTTCGTGCAACCGCGCAATTTCGATGCCCAAGAAGCCCCGCTCCGCCGTCCCCAGTTTGCAACGGGCTTGTGCAAGCGTCGGTAGTGTGCGGACGAATTTTGTGTTTTTGGATGAAAAAAGTTGAAAAAAAAACGTGAGTACTTTTTCTCTTCACTTCTTTTTGTTTAATATTACAAGAATCATTGTAAAGTGGCTCAGTAGACTCGCTAATCGTGCTTCATTTAGTATAGGTATCGTGTGAGTAGCGACGCGCATTTTAAAGTGAGGTTAGCGTAACGGCTTTGGGAGGCGGTTGGTACACAATTAACCAAAATGCTTCGGTACACAATTAACCACGGTTAACTGTGTACTCACCATGGTTAATTGTGTACCAGTAAAATAAATAAAAAATCATAACTTTTTTCGTCTTAATTAAAAGCTTTATGTGTATTTTAGATGGGGCGTGCCAGGCAACAGCTGCGAAAAAAAGGGGGGCATTCCGCTGAAGCTATGCAGAAGGCAATCGATTTAGTCCGAGGTGGTATGAGCATCAGGAAGAAGAATGCGAACTCAGCTACCCGACTGTTCGATTGTATGTAAAAAAAACACAAGAAAATGCTGGTCAAACAATACGCTTAACGCCTAACTATGAAGTAAATAAAGTTTTTACATCACAGGAAGAGGACGAGTTGGTAAACTATATTGAATACTGTGCCCAGCTATTTTATGGCCTCAGTACCAAAGATTGTCGACGTATTGCTTATCAAATGGCTAAAGTTAATAACCACGATATACCTCAATCATGGAGAGACGCAGAAATGGCCGGGTTTGAATGGCTCCGTTCATTCAGAAAACGGCACCCTCAAATTTCCCTGAGAAAACCCGAAGCGTGTAGTTTAGCAAGGGCGACTGCGTTCAATAAGCACAATGTTGAGTATTTTTTCCGCAATTTGAAATCTGCTATGGAGAGACACACTTGTTTTGCAGATGGAACTAGACTTTATAACTTGGACGAAACTTCTACGACTACCGTTCAGCGACCACCAAAAGTGTTAGCACGGAAAGGCACAAACGTAGCTAAAGTTACAAGCGGCGAAAGGGGTACCTTAGTCACAACATGCTGCATTGTTAGCGCGATCGGACAAGCCATACCACCGGCTATGGTATTTCCGAGGAAGAACTTTCAACCGCACATGTTACATGGGCCGCCACCGGGTACCTTGGGTTTAGCTGCACCCACTGGATGGATGAATGCCGATATTTTCGTTGATGTCATGAAGCATTTTATTAAACACGACCCTAATAATCTTTATTAAAAAATAAAAGGCTGATTTCATAACATACGGTGTTATTATTTCAAAATAAATAATTTATCATATTTTAGTGATTAATTGTGTACCCGATGGCTAACTGTTGCATACCCCCCCGGTTAATAGTGTACTATGGTGTGGACACAGTTAGCCAATTCTCATTTTTTTTTTAAATGTTACCTCTACAAAAATGGTTGAGAAAATGAACATTTTTTAAAAGACAATATGTCGCCAACAAACCTGCCTCTTGGGTAGCATAGAGAAAAGTTTGCTTGTAATTAATAATTAGGAGGTGTGATGGTTTGAAAAAATAGTGGTTAATTGTTGAACCACTCACCCTACTTATTAAGTAGGTAATTCAAGTTATTGAGTGTGACGTGACAGGTAACACGTGAGATGACAAGTGACGACGTGGTGGATGGCCTAGGTAGTTGGTAGTAACTAAGTAGTGACCCTGCTTACGAATCTAGCGGTCCTGGGTTCGACCCCCGGTCAGGGCAAATATTCGTGATGAGTGCGAGTAGGTATTTGTTTCTAACTGAGTCTTGGGTGTTTTATATGTACCTATATAGTAATATTATATTAAGTATTTAAGTATGTATCGTTGCCTAGTACTCAAAGTACAATTAGTAACTTTTATTTTCCTAATATACCTATATCTAGTTTTTACTATTTATACGTATGTAGATACCTACTTATGTAATTATAAATAATATCGATTTTGCAGACATTTAATGGCGATGGGCTTGCAACCTGTCACTAATATACTGGTAAACATCTTAGCCTAAGTGTGCAAAATGTGGTTACAGAATTATCAACAAGTTTTTAGAGTTGTTGGTAATTCTGTAGCTCTGCCTACCCCACTCTGGGAATAAAGGCGTGAGTTTATGTATGTCTGTATGTATGTTAATTATAAAAAAAACCTGTTTATTTCCTTTGATTACATTACATTACTATAAGTGACGCTACGATTGTAATTTCAATACAATGGAAAAAAACGAGTTTCGCGTGTTGATAAAACATTGTTTTTTAATGTGAAAAAATACCGTTGAAGCAGAGAAATTGCGGATATACGGCCTCAAATGAACAAAAAGAAAGTGGTATTTCACCAGGTCCACGCGCCTTGTCACAGGTCCGTGAGAACGTGGCCAAAATTAATGAATTGGGCTTCGAATGCTTCCTCATCCCCCTTATTAACCTACCGCCAAACAGCAGTGTTCGCATTGTTGTGTTCCGGTTTGGGGATAAGACAGCCGGTGAAATGACTAGCATAGAGGCATTCCATCTTAGTCCTCAGGGTTGGCAACGCATTTGCAGTCTTAGGATTGCATTGCAGTCTTATAAATGCGAATGTCTATGGGTCACAGTTTCTACTTTCCATTAGGTGGCCTGTGTGCTCGTTTGTCTTCTCCATGCCATAAAAAAAAAAAAAAAGACTTGGCCCCCAGCGATTATACTGGCTGTTTACATACCTCAAAAAAAAACTCCAGGGTAAGAAATTTGACTCAAAAAATGAAGTTATCGCTGCAACGGAAGCTTATTTTGAAGCCAAAGACAAATCGTTCTACACGCATGAGATAGAAAAGTTAGAAAAGCGTTGGAGGGACTGTATCGCTCTTGCTTGGAGGAGACTACGTTAATGAATAAAAATTCAATTTAAAAAAAAACCTGTTTTAGTACTTAGTCTCGGGACCTATTGAACCACGTGTTATGTGAGGGCGACATTTCCTTGGTACGAGAGGTAAAGGAAAATGGAGAATTGGATTGCGTCGTGTACTTTTAAAACTACATTTAAATTGTACGAAAACAAAAATGGACATATTTTTAACAACTTACAGAACAAAAGAAGTTCAGTTTCAGGAGTAAAAACGACCCATGGATTTAAAGCCCCAAGGTCAGAGGCACCCTGTGTGAGTTTTAAATACCTAGGTCATATTTTGACCGAGGACCTGTAAGACGATCTCGATGTAGAGGTAGAGCGCAGGGCGTTGTCGGTCCGAGGTGGGATCCTGGCGCACAGGTTCGCGCGCTGAAGTGCTCAAGTGAAGCCACAGAATAGGTAATTACAAGGTGAAGCTAACTTTATTTAGAGCTTACTTTCAAAGTTTCTATACGTGCGGCCTGTGGGCTAGTTTCAGGCTGACGCCTTACACATGTATATTTGATATGTATTTTATGCCCGATCCTTTAGTTTATTTAATTAATCATTGCAAAGAAAGAAGGTCATCAATGTCATCATAGAATAGAACTATCAAATTAACAACAATATATGACAGTGTGGGCTTGCTTGTTTCATCGATACATATTGATAAAATTGACAGGGTTGAAATAAAAGATATGTCAACTAATTTTTTTTCGAGGCTATGTTTTATACCACAATTAAGTTGTATGTTGTATGTAGGTATTGTGAATACAAGGTGCAAGTTTGGACTTAAATGCGCACCTTAAAAAAGAATAAAACTTTTTTAACTAACTAATGTAATTATTTATTGTTCAGCGCGAAACACACAGAGTTACAATATATATATATCGGTACCCAAGTAGCAATTGTCCCCTTAACTTGGTTTTGAAGATATCTTGAAGACAAAGTATTAATTCATGCTGTTGTCTTGGTTAAATCAAATTTTGTCTTAAAGATATCTATTGGAAACCTTGAAGACAGAGTTAAGTAAAAATGGGCACCGTTTTTAAATGCTAATTAAGAGGGACTTTAGACTTCTTTCAAGTAAGACTTAAACCTTTTTTAAGGCAGTGGTATTAATAAAGCCCTTTATTGCGTCTTCAAGATATCTTGTAGGCCAAGTTAAATCAAAGTTTTCGTCTTCAAGATATCTTGAATACCAAGTTTAGAATGCTAGAATAAAATCGTGAAGAATTATCGTAGTCAACTGAAAACTGATTTAAAGCTACATTTACTTTATGTAGTTAATGTTAAGAAAAATGACAACGAAATTATGTTAATGAACTATAATTCTTTCACAAGGAAATATAATGGCGTAGCTTATTACTCACCAAATACGCAATAGTAGATTCTTGTCCAAATTTACAGTCGAAAGTTCAACGCAAATTAGTTGGTCGTGTAGAATTAATACACATTGTTGTAAAATACACGGGCTTTACGAAATGTTAAGAAATAATATCAAAATCTTCAAATTTTATTGAAACACATAAACACTTTTGCAGGTTTTCATAAAAAAAAAATTTTTTCATAATTTGTAGCAATGTTTATAATTTAATTGATGTTTTGAATATTTATACAAAGTATTTTAAATGATTAAATACAGCACAAATACAAATTTATAACTTTTATACGAACAATTTAAAATGTACTTCAATCGAATATGGCGTTAAATCAACTGAGGATCAAATAAGAAACACTTAAGGCAATGTTGATGTAGCAAGACAAAGTTAAGGACGAGTTAATACTGTTTGTACTAAACTTGTTCCTATTTAAAAGATGTTTGCTTTAACTAAGTCTTAAAAAAGATTTGTAGTATGCAAAGTTAAGAAAATAGCCAATTTACTCACTCCTAAGTCAGTTTTCGCGATACCACTTGCGCAGTAAGAAGTAACGTTGTTGTTGTCATTTTGGGAGTGGTTAATGCAACAACAAACCAATACAAAAAATAACAAGCGACTACCTAAGTTAATGTGAATCGATCAGTGTAACAAACAATTGTCGTTTTATCATTTCCACTTAGTGCATAGGAACATTACGGTAGGTAAGTGTCTACAAAGTTATTAAAAAATATATTTTTATGAAAGCCCGTGCTGGTGAATCACATATAAATGATCTTATTTTGACGGTCACTGTAAAATCATTTATTTGAACTCCATTTTCTAAAACCTCTTTCATTTCTCTAACAAAAGGTTCCAAAAATGTATTGGCATTAGGTTTTCTTTTTCCGCAGTAAATCCCAATGACGATTACAGGAATTGAATCCATGTCGTGAATATTACACAAAATAGGCCAGAATTATATTTTAGAACTTTTTATAAGGAGGTAATCCATCCATATTTACATTTATATAAATACTTATATCTTTGCTTAAGCTTTGAAAATAATGCAAAATATTATTTTTAAAACCATTATGCCAGTATTCACCATTTCCACAAGGATTTATTTTTACTGAACGCACAGTCTTAAGTAATTTTCTGGCATCCTTCGATACGAGTTTTGGATCATAATCGCTGATAATTTTCAGTAGTGCATTAAGTGAGCTCTGAGGTGTATTGTAAGCAACAGACCATTCTGTTAATTTTAATATAAAATTGTAATTACGTTCATCTTTTGAAGCTTCTATGTCACAGTCATTGTCACTTTCTAACGTATTGACTCGACGACGAAATCCACCGGATTTTTTTAACTTCTTAACTTTACGACTATCCATCTCGCATAAACCCGTCCTCTTAATTCTTTTAAGACTGAAAACTCACTTCTTAAGCACACTTTTACTTTACTCATCCAAAAGAAATGCTAGTAGAGAAACTTTAGTATTCGTTTGATTTTAAGAAATCTTTAAGTCTTCCAAATTCAATATTGACTTATCTTGACTATAATAATTCAATCGAAATCAAGTAATCCTCAAGTCAATCTTCAGTAAGCATAAGATAAGAATAACAAGCCTTAAGAAAGATGTCTTCTAGGCATAGTTAAATCTGACTTAAATCTAATTGGATTTGAAAGTGACAAATAGACTAAAGTCGCCTTTATTTAAGTCTACTTTGCATTAAATGCTAACTGGATTTTATGAAAACCGACTTAAATGTACATGTCTCAGTGGAAACCAACTTTAGACATTTTTAAGGTATATAAGATTTAGCCTTAGGCTCCGATTGCTACTTGGGTACATTCGTATATATTATAGCTCCGTGTGTGACTGGCTTGAAGTTGTATTTTATTATTTTGCGATGCCCTGTTGTGCTTTTTTATTATTGACGGCAGTTGATTTCTCAGATTCTGCAAAGAAAAGATTTATACAGTGGTTTTCATTTCGTATTAAAAAATAACTCTAATCTTCATTTGTCCTAACTTGACCCGCTGCCTGCCTTTATCTGAAAATAATTCAATTCAATTCAATTCAAACATTTATTCATAAAATATTACATTTTATAAGTCAATTTGATTATTAGTTACATTATTATTACTCCATTACATATATAAAATTCAATTGTTACACATTATTTGATTATTATAATTAATTAATTAAATATTGTCTACATGTCAATGTCACATTTCACACTACAAAAAACTCGTCAATGGAATACAATGCATCGGTAATCAATTTCGCCTTCAGGAATCTTACAAAGGACCCGTAGCTTGTTGCTTCTTTAATGGCTGGAGGGATTCTATTATAAATCTTAGGACCAATAAACTTAAGACATTTTTTAGACTTAGCAAGTCGCGTAAGGGGCAGGGACAGCTCATGTCTCCTTCTGGTATTGGAGCCGTGCGCGTCAGCGTTGGTGCGGAACTGCGCGATGTGACTCCTAACATACTTCGCGACCTCCAATATGTAAAGGCTGGGTAAGGTTAATATCTTGTGCTCTCTGAACAAGTCTCTAGCAGGGTGATCCCAGCACACACCAGCGATGACGCGCACCGCTTTTTTTTGAAGTCTAAACACTCGATCACGCTCAGCGGCGGAGCCCCATAGATCTATACCGTATGATACGAGGGAGTTGAAATAGCCGTAGTAGGCTTTTTTAACATTGGTTGGATGGAGGCTCGGGCGCAGTCTGCTGAGAGCGAAGCATGCAGAGGATAGCCGGTGACACAGGGTGTCAATGTGGGGTGACCACTTTAAACCGGCGTCGATTGATAGCCCTAAGTACGTGACCTGATTGACCTGAGGTACAGGTTGGTTGTTACATGTAATATTTAATGTGTGATCGGTGACGCCCCTAAGACTAAAGTGAATTATATTGGTTTTCTCCACATTCAGAACCATACCGTTAGCTGAGAACCAGGATGAAATTTTATTCATTACAGTTTGTAATTTTAATTTTAATTCAGAATAATTCCCAGCGGAGACAATAACACACCCGTCGTCAGCAAATAGTACAAACTCCGCTTCATTAGCAGCCGTGGTGAAGTCATTCATTAACAAAATAAATAGGTTGTTTCCCATTACGGAACCTTGAGGGACAGCGCAGGGACCAAGCTCCAATAAATCAGACCTTGACCCGTGCACCACCGTTAGTTGTTTACGGGTATCCAAAAATGATCTAATCACTTTGTGAAAGTTGCCGCAGACGCCATAGTGATCAAGTTTTGCCAACAGGAGGGGGTGGCTCACCAGCTCGAAGGCGCGCGACAGGTCGCAGAATATAGCCGCCACCTGCCGTCGCCCGTCCAGGTGCCCCGTCACTCTAGCTATAACGTCGCGGGCTGCGTCGATTGTTGAGCGACCCCGTTGGTACGCGTATTGCTGGCTATTTAAAATGAAATTTTTATTAAAATAAGACATGAGCGTGTCACTCAAAAGCCGCTCAAATATTTTTGAGAAGATCGGGATCAACGAAATCGGTCTAAAGTTTTTCAGCATATGCTTTTCACCTTTGCCCTTATAGATGGGTTGAACTTTGACCTTTTTCAAGTTAGTGGGGTATAAACCACTTTCTACGCATTTGTTAAACAATGAACAAAGTAAGTCTATAATAAACGGCGGGAGCAAATCAAATAGCTGCGTGGACATATCATTGATGTCGGTGGAGCACTTGCGTTTAATTTTTTGCACAACTTTACTCACCTGTTGAGGCGTAAACTTATCAACGTTTAATACACATTCGTGCTTACACATATACTTACTAAGGTACGAGAGGGCTGACAAGACATCACTGTGTGCGTTGGAGTTTATGTTGGCGTTAACAAAGAACCGGTTTAGATCGCCCGCTACGGCGGCGGCGGTGTGCTGCTCGTCACACCGACCAGCTGATTTGCTTATCAGTATGTCGAGGGCGTCCCCTTTGTTACCATGTCTGCCAGTCTCGTTTGCAATAATGCGCCATGAGGAACGGCTGATGTTATTGCTATTAGATATCGACTTATTAATATAATCCCTCCGAGCCTTACACAGTTCATTGAAGTACAGAGTTTCAATTGATACTAGGTCATTAGACAGTTGATCATGGTCAGGGTTACTACATAGCAATAGCAGGGTTACTACATAGGTCAGGGTTACTACAATTAAAACAGATATACATTTTCTTATTCGATTTATAGATATTGTGTCGCATTTCTCGCTAAATTTAACGGTGAATGCATTATAGTTGCACTACCTACTCTTACTTGTGCAAGAGTTATCTGAAAATACAAGGATGGATAACAGCAAAAGAAGCAACAAAATGCCCAAAGATATTTACATAAGGAGACCCATTTATTTTTACTACCTAACTCTTTTGCTAACGCATCACTATGGCATATTTCTGGCAATATTTTGTAATTAATACAGTCACGAGATTTAATTTGGTACCCACCTCAGGTCGAAAGTTAATCTGACATTCTACAACAATAAGGTTGAGTTTCCTAAAAGTTACAAATGACTTGACATCTCTAATGACATTGACGACTTCAAGCATATTTTTCTTGAAATGGGTCCCAAATTAACGCTCGTGACCGTACTTGCGATATGGTAATTTTATTTTGTAAATGTAGTATTCTAAGCTAAGGGCCCATGACACTAAACTTAGTCCGATAAGACTACCGGATGAGATATATACCTATATTTAGACGCGTCGTTAATGGGAGCCCTCAAAGGGCGATGCTGCAATGCATAAAACCCGGGCGCGTTATTAAAAAAATAATCAAAGATTTTTTTATATCGGGTTTCTAGTACGATAAGACTCCCAAACTTCTTTTGTTCCTCGAAACGGGGGAGTTGTAGGACTATACGATATGCAGTGCTGCAAGCCCTCATCATTGGCCTGATCAGTGGCAGCATCATGATAAAGACGCCTCGTTCTTAGGTATCTAGTATGATCGACCTCCTCAAAAAACCAAGGCTCATCTGAAAGAGCATCAATTTCTGTGTAAGAAAAACCACTGCTGCATTTTACAAACAGTGGGGAAAGTGGTTGCTGCGGCGATTGAACGACGCCTTCGGCGCAGCTGTATTCGGCGTTTCAATTCAGTTTTGTCAGCAATCACTCGGTTCCTTCCGATGAGTTCTGATTGAATACGCGTGCCACAATCGCATCCGAAGGGGTAGGTAACAAGCCAGGTAGATTTATGGCTGAACCCTATAGGCGCACTTCGGTTTAAAATTTGACACATTTTGTATGGGTAAATGACAAATTTTTACCCGAAGTAAGCCTTGTCTGTCTGCGGTTTAAATACCTACATGGTACGGCCGTTAATGTAGCCGGCACATAATACTACTCTTGCTTATTTTACATCATATCAAAGAAAGGGCTTACTGCAATGTAATAGTCAAAGCATTCCATACGCTAGTGGAAACCACATTAAATTTAAATCGCTTGTACTATTACTATGCAGTTAGCCGCCATCTTTGACAGGGCAGCAGATTCCAAGCCCGTTTTTCCCTGCGGTTGCCGGATTAGAATAGTGCCACTCCATGTCTTCCGGTGGATGTCGTAAGAGGCGACTAATAAGGGAATAAAGCGATGGGCTTGCTGGCAGTGCTAGCACTTCTAGCGGTAGGTACAGCCCGAAAGTCAGTAAAAAGCCGCAAATGGTGTTAAAAACATGAAAATCGCTTCGATTGATCTTTAGGCCTTACGAATCAATTTGACCCGTAGCACGAAAAAAAAACAAATAGAGGAGTTATGACCTCATCTTTTATTGTACGGGAAATAAAAATGTTCGTTAACCTATGGTGTGTGGTATCTAATGAAAGGTCTTACTAAGACAATAGGCTAAGTAAAGTTTTTGGAAGATATGTATATTATATTTATTTTCGATAGTTGTCATCCTAAAGATCAAGAAATTGCGGCTCTTTTATTTTTTTTCCTCTAATATTTTAGAAATATTTTTTTTAGTTATGAAGTTGACATTTTGTACACTTTAATGACCGACTAGCTTGTTGCCTTCGTACTTAATGAAAAAGAAAAAAAAACACTTCTATATCTGTCATTGTCAAATCAAATCAAAGTAAACAAACGATTCAATACAACGGCTCTTTTCTGTTTGCTTGTGTTTCATGTGATCAGTGTTTTTAGAAATATTTTTAACGATCTCAGAACGAACTCCGGACTTTAGTTTTGCCGCTTTGCTCTAAGACCTTCGCACGATATTTGGTCTACGATTTATTTTCGAACCCTTTGGCACTTCTTCTTGGACACCGATTTCTTCGTTTCTCGACGACTCTTGTCCTGCTTTTTGATAGCCACGATAGTACTTTTGAATTGTACAATCCACGCAATGAATTCAGGCAATCCCACACGGACTGTGGAAATGGAGTATTACAAAGATTTACTTGAATTTACTTATTTGAATTGAACTGTTTGTTTACTTTGATTTGATTTGACGTTGACAGATATAGAAGTGACAGTTTTTTTTTTCTATTTCATTAAATACGAAGGCAACAAGCTTGTCGGTCATTAAAGTTTACAAATGTCAACTTCATAACTAAAAAAAAGATTTCTAGAATATTAGAGGAAATAAAAGTAAAAGAGCCGCAGTTCCATGATCTTCAGGATGACGACTATCGAAAAAACATATAATTTACATCTCTTCCAAAAACTTTACTTACCCAATTCTACAATATTACATCATTATATTTCAGTCACTTAAAATTAAAATCATTTTCAAAACGTACCAAGTGAGAACCCTTATTTGTAAAATATACACAAAACTTATATTATATGTAATAGCCTCATATCCAACTCTAAGAAAGCAATTTTGAAAATATGAACATTTGGTATTTTTTATATTATTTTTAATATATCAAACATATTATTAGAGTTTGCCCGAATAGTGGTTATAGCGAATAGCCGAATACCGATTAATCGCCATTCACTTTGGCGAATAGTCGAATAACTCGACATTACTATTCGACATAAAAAAAACATTAAACACATTCAAAATATTTCTAATTTCTTCTAAGGTTGTGAGCAAAAGAAAACAATAAAGTTAAAGAAATCTGTTGCATGTTATACATACCTACATGTATGTATAACATGAAACAGAACATATGTAGTAAATTTAATTTTCAATTTTTAAATGCTGGCAAGTGGCAACCCTATTTCTTGTACATAGTTTACGGGGAATACCCCGTTTTGTTTTTAAATATTAATTAAAAAGCCTAACTAATTTAATTTCATGAATATGATAGGCACAGGCACATATTACAGATAATAATTGATATTGTGTATTGTTTTATTAGAGAAAATAATTAAAAAAATGATTATTTTTAACTGATTAGTTTTTTTGTTCGATAAAAGTTTATTTTAGACGACTATTCGCCGAATGCTGAATAATACTAGCTATTATTCGGTATTCGACGAATATCAAAAAAATGACGAGTTATGCCGAATACCGAATAATAGCGAGTATTCGCGGCAACTCTACATAATATTATGTTGTTTTTCATTAATTAAAATTATTCTATTTAAAAAAAACATTAAAAGTTCAATTTTAAACACTTAGGATGAAAAATACTAACGCGAGAAGATTTTTCAATCATATCGTCACTGGAAAAGCAAAACTACTAACATCCAAAAGGGTCATTTCGAGAAAAAGCATTTTTAATGGTTTTTTTTGTCTTTACACTGTCATAACTTTTTTTCTTTGGAATGAAAACGGAAGCTGTAAAGAGTAGACATATCATGTTCTTTTTTTATCTGCACGAATCATTTATCGTATTGTACCTACATGTGTTCAATATTTACGGAGTTACGTGTCGCTTTAGCATTTGCTCTCAATCCTAAAAAAATGCTGGTAAGACAAAATTACTAACCTCCACATTAAAGTTTTAGGTAAGGAGTCAATAAATACGTACGATTTGTCTCCTTTTACTTTCTCTTGAGAAAAAAATACTTACGTATCAAAAAATATGTTAATCATAAGCGGAAAATACTAAAAGCCAAAAATACTTTACACAGCCTGTCGCGTAGATAACTGGCAAAGAACCGGAGCAGTTTGGGCGAAAAACCTATGTTACATAACTTGCTTAAGAGTATGTCGTTATCCACGCGATCAAAGGCTTTTTAAAGTCGAAGTACAACACGTCAACCTGTATTCCTTGGTCCAAATGCTTAGAAATGGAGTCAACCAGGGTTAAAAGATTGGTTTCGACTGAACGCCTCGGCCTAAAACCATGTTGTGAGTCACAAAGATTTGGTTTTATTTGATAGGCTAGAAGTTGGTTGACGATTGATTCAAACAACTTGGCAATTGAAGAGAGAATGGCTATGGGACGATAATTTTCAACACTTGCTCTATCACCAGACTTGGGAATAGGGCGCACCCGTGTGACCTTCCACTGATCAGGATACTCCCCAGTACTTAGAGCTAGGTTGAAGTACAACACGGCCTTGGCCACGGCCACGGGACAATGGCAGTACTAGCCAATCCTTACAGCCCTTGAAGATATACGCCGGGATACCATCAGGTCCCAACGAGCTTTGGGGCTTAAGACGAGCTATGCCAATTTCTACATCCTGAGGGGAAATCCTGTCGATATGAACATGGTTCGCATTAACTGACATGTCATCCCTCATAATCCCTGTATGGTCAAGTAGAGGTACGCGGGTGAGGAAGACACTTGAGAAAAACTTCGCAAAAGCCTGAGCAGCCTCTATGCCTTCATGAAGCTCTCCATTATACGACACCTGATTCTCAAAACCACCTTTGGATTTTAAATTACCTATATGTTGCCAAAAAGCTCGAGGATTACTTGTAATTTTGGTCTGAATACAGTTAATATTATAATCATCGTAAGCTCTAGATGTTTTCAGTTTAGTATCAGCTCTAAGGTTAGAAAAATTTGTATATACACCACTATTACCAGAGCGTTTCCACTCACGATGCAGAAAAGCCTTCCGTTTAACATCCTTGATGAGATCTGCCGTAAACCAGACCGGATAAGATCTGCAGGGCTTACAAGACCTTCTCTTCCCATGGTATGCACACGTCGAAAATGCCATAAATTATCTCATAAAAAAGTGATCTACGGCGACATTGACATTACGGGCTTCAAAAACATCCTTCCAGGCCACGTCAGCGATCAGTTGGTAAAGAAGTACGTAATCACCCTTAGGAAAATTCCAGTCACGCGTTGTATCTACATTACTAGCTTCTATTTTCCTGGAGTAACTTTTGGCTTTTGTGAGCGGAATGGAGATTACCAGGGGAGGGTGATAAGCGTCGGGATGCGGAACTAGACTACCCTCCGTAAACTCACTGACCGAGACACCACGAGCACGCTCTCGCACCAACACCACATCTAACACTCCTCCATGCGCATTTAATACCTCATTCATCTCTATCAATTCGCACACTGAAGTAAAATAACAATAGTAACTTAGGATGCCAGGAGAAGTATACTTAGGATTCAAGTTTAAGTCCCCGACAATAATGACAATGCCGACAGAGTCAATAAATGATTCTATCTTTTGAAAAAATCGCAAATATACACTCTCGGAGGAGTTGGGTGGAATGTATACAGCACACAAATAAAATATGGTATCATCTACCACGAACGATGTCCACAGATCCTCACCGTCGGCAGTTTCGAATTCACGTCGTTGACATGAATTACTTACAGTAAAATAAAGCGTTTATTTAAAAAATATCAGTTATAAGATTATTTACTAACAAGCATGACTTCATATGATTTCAATAGAGAAAAAATACTAAATTACTACAAATGACGGTTATTGTGTAAACGTTATTGACTAAGAGACATTACATTTAATATTTAATAGAAGCGAAATTTACATAATCACCACCGAGTATCCTCAGTTACGTTATCTAAAATTACTAATAAAGCTTGAAATGGCTAGATACAGCAAGCACAATACTTAACCGCCATCTATTCAAAAATATGTCTAAATGAGTCGGATGTTAGTAAAAAATCCTTAGACATTGTTGAAATTTTGTCCCAATTTTCACTACTAAAGCGCCAATATCATGCTCCGATCGCCACGAGATCGCCCAGACCAATCGATGCAGAAAAAAAAAAGCAGTCGAACTGTATGTATAACTCATTTTGACCTTAATGGCGCTTTAGTAGTTTTGCCTTTCCAACGACGATATATAAATGTTTAATTACTTTGTTGCGCAAATGTGAGTCGTATGCGGAGGCCCACGGGCTCAAATATAATGCTAATAAAAGCGAGATTATGCTCTTTAAAGCAGGTAATAAATCTTACAGAGTTCCACCGGTTATTCTTTGCGGTACTCCCTTAACACAAGTGAAGCATTTTAAATATTTGGGTCACTGGGTCACAGACGACATGTGTGACAACATGGACATGGAGAGGGAACGCAGAGCGCTGGCTGTGCGCTGTAACATGCTGGCTCGTAGGTTTGCACGATGTACGGAACAGGTGAAGGCTACGCTCTTTAAAGCATATTGCCAGTCCTTCTACACGTGCAGCCTATGGATCAGCTACACGCAGCGGGCATACAGCGCTCTGCGAGTACAATACAACAACGCGTACAGGGTGGTGTTCGGGCTGCCACGACACTGCAGCGCGTCGGGTATGTTCGCGGAGGGGCGGAATGACGGCTTCCACGCCATCATCAGGAAGCGATGTAGCTCGCTGTTGAGGCGGTGGCGCGCCAGCTCGAATACCATCCTGTGCGCGCTGGCCGACCGGTGGGACTCACCGTGGCTAAAGCACTGGGTGCAGCTACATGCCCCCTTATGCACAAATCTTATTTAAATTAAAACCTAATATAATACTAAACCTAGATTTAAGTAATACTGTTACTAACACGTTATGGACTTTGTCCGAAATAAATGATTTTGAATTTGAATTTGAAATATTATTTATTAATATTAACATTATTAACACATTTATTTTTATTTTATGTTCCGAACTTCCGACTATAGATGGCCCCTCTGGCGAGTGTTCCACAGACTATGCCTTAGCGAACCCCTAACAATATTATTGATTGAAGAACCATCCATTGCATGAAGCAGATTTCTTTATCTATGGAACGAACTAATAGGAAACTGATGGGTTATTTTCTAAATTTCTTATGAATTTAAATGATATATTTGTTAATTAGTTGATTTTAGTGACATAGTTCATGTTAATAAGTTTGACAAATATATTTTATGTTAGGCATTCTTACAATTATTTGGATAATTTTGTTGCCGCGGGAAATCGGTGAAACGTTTGACTTGACTTTTGTAATAATGGCCGCAAAAGCGCCAATGCTTTTCGTATATGTTCGTGTAAATTGAAAATTAAAAGTAGGCCAATGATTGAAATGGATATCAACGCTGGTGAGTAAAATTGTTCTTAAACTATAAAATAGCATCAGGTTGAATAAGATTCCTGATTAATTCTGTATAGACTCTCGCTTGCATTATCTCCAACCGTCTTTCATTGCATTGCAGTCCCTTGATATCCTTAACCTGGTGTAGCATAGGGCCCATTTGAATACTGATCACTGAAATACTTAACCACCAGCTAACAAATCACGGCGCTCTTAATTCGCATCTGTCTTTCATGCTTTTGACTTCTAACAGTTGACCCTAAGTATTTGATTTTAATTTAATTTGTAGTTCTGGATCTACTAAATGTTTATAAAAAAAACACATTTACCGACCTTACTTTTACATTATTACAATATTATTCTAGAATAAAAAAAAATTCCAATCACGGGAGGGAGTCCCGGACCTTTAGAAGGCGTACGTGGACCGGAGCTAACACGCAGAGGTCCTTTAGAAAAGTTTAATTTAGTAAAGTGATGGGACACCAGCCTGCAATTGTCCCAGAGTTCAAATTATAGACATAAGCTCCTACGGACAACCACCGGTTAGTTTAAGACTATTTACGAAGTATGGGAACATTAATAAAAGACTATGATTGAACTAATATGGATTGGTCAACTAGGCTATTGATGAAACTAGTATAATAATAATGATAAAGTATTTTATTGATCATCATTGATATCCAATTTTCCCTGTTCAATGTTGTTTGTCTCCATGTTGGTGCTGCTACTTTTTTGATGTCATCCTTATGTATATATTAAATATAATTTATTCAATACTATTATTTATTAACTAAATTGTACTATTGCCTAAAAAACTTCCAAGTCAATCAAATGTAATAAGCTGCTTCTCAAAAATTTCATGAATCAACTATAATTTACTATGTGCCGTCAAGACTATTGATCATTCCACCAAGGTTTAATACTAACATTGTAACTGACTAAACTAAGTGACAGGCGCAATTAATTAATAACCTTATCGCTCGGTTACATTTTGAGCTAATACAGTTGTATTAACCACCAGGACTACAAAATAGATTGAATCTCATTTCTTGTCAATGTCTTTCACTTTTGCATTATGCATTATCTGTTATGGCACTTATGGCGTGACCTCTTTATCATTAAGTCCTTAAATGCAAGGCATTTATCTACACTGTGTTGTGTCATGTTACATATTTGTAATGTAATCTAGAACGTAAGTAACACCAAAATTGAATTAAGATGCAAATAATAATGTTTTTTTTTAATTTAATTGAGTTGACACGGTTAGCTTCTTTGGTAGTGACCCTGCCTACGAAGCTAGCTGGGCTGGGTTTGTAACCTGGTAAGGGGAATCTTGGATGTGCAAAATATTAGCAGTGAAGGCAAAATTACTCATTTAATTTGTAAATAAAATTTTATATGGAATATATTGCTCATATTTACTTTTCTACATCTGATAATACTGAATAGAAATGAACCATAAAAACATACCCAATATTTTCGAGGTAAATAAAAAACCTATAATTCCATAAAATGAAAATGCATTTTATGCAGAAAGCAAACTGCTTTGTCTAGTAATACTAGGGACCAATAAGAGTATGAATGATTTCATCCGAAGAAATACAAATTTTATCAACTGAAATTCCAGATTTTTTGAAAACGCCTGCAACGATTTTGGTGATTGAGGCGTCTATCGATTTGTAGTGACTCTTTTGATCGACAAATTAAATCCATTTATGAAATTAAATACGGCGACCAAATTTTAAGAAAAACCGTTCTGGGTTGATTTGTTTTGGTACAACTTACTACTTAATTTTGTTTTAAATCAATTTTCAATTATTGATGTAAACATTATATGGTTTATTTTATATTATATCTCAAATTCCAACCGAGTTCAGTTTTTCAAAAATCGTCAAAAGCTGCGAACTTTGACGACTCTTGATTTTTAAACGTTAAAAAGAACAGAAATAATATTTACTTTATTGAAATCTAGATAATCATAGGTAAAAAAATATATTTCCTCGTATTTTTCTCTTTCTTCTCTATATTTTCATCGTCCGATATGGTTAAACTGAAAGAAGAGAAAATTATTAAATATGAAATCCGAACAAAAAGTACCAAGTACAATTTACAAATATTACTTGCGTTTTTGCAGCTGCATTGCTGCATTGCTCTGTGCAGGGTAGACCCATTTCCAACACATGCAGCGCAATGTTTCGCAGCCTATTTACAGCCGCGGTTGTCCAAGTATGATGAATAATAACTCACGCCATGTCTCCCTGGCTTCTGACCATTGCGGTATCCAACTGTTATTAAATGAGTTCCAGCCCCAAGAGTATGGCAATGGCACTGAGACATCATCAAAAATAATTAATTGAATCACTAGTGTCCCGCTGAATATACGACACGGAGCGCGTGTTTTTGTAATGCTTCCAATATTGAAGTTACACCAGCCTTCAAAGAAATATTGCAACCATTATAAAGTCTTCTCTGTCTCATAGGGAATAGTCCACCTGCTATACGTTCAACAAACAGCACATGTCATATATCAAACGGGCTTCTTATGGATCAATGCGCTTATTCTTGATGATGCCTCAGTGCCATTGGCATCCTCTTGGGGTTGCAGTCTTCTAATGACAGTTGGGTTACGCAATTGTCAAAGGGGGAATCAACTTTTAAGGTACTCCTTTTCTTTTGCGGTATTAAAACTTTCCTGGTGACTTATGGCTAATAGTGATATATGAATATTAAAATCAGACCATCAAATTTATACCTACTCACACATTAAACACCTCAAACATTTTTTAATTTTCGAAAAAACCTGGTAACTCGGGAGAAAATGCACTTTTTTCATACAAAACCTAGAGACAACATTGTCTCCTGCGTTACCAACTATGTTACTGTACAAAACTGTATTATTTTAAATGAAATAAGTTCAAATGTTAGCCTACTTGTCTGATTTAATAAACGTGTAAGCCATGTCGTTAGCAAATGTATAGTTGTTCTAAAAACGTGTAATTTGTGATAGTATAGGATCCCGCTATAGAACGACCTTCACCGTGCTGGTTAATGGATGAAACGTATTTTATATTAAATTTAATATATCAATAAATATATTGCATATGGGTTGTCTAAAATATTTCAGTCCAGGATATGATTTAAAAAAATTAAAATGAAACACCGGTTTGGTTAATAGACAAATTCTTTACCAATCGAAAGTATGCAGTCCATAGTATATGCAAAAGTTAGGTTGTCTACTTTTTCCGTTACAACTCTCGGGCAGGTAAATCGATACTACAGATGTAGTGCAAAATGATTTTCCTTCGTCCTTTATCGGAAAAGTTCGTATTTATCGTGCTCTCTCAATTAGCTTCAGTACCCATCTTACAGCCGTAGGGGTAAGTCGCATCAGCAGACGAATATATATATAGAGTGGCTAACACGCAATTCAAATATTCGCTATAGTTTTGATTATATTTACAGTTTACTTATAAAAAGGTTGTATTGGTTGTATTACCATGCCGAAACCTCGAAATCGGTTAAAAAATCCAGTCCAAGGAATTATATTTAATATATACCTGTATTTCTTATCAGAAAATAGCAATAACTCAGAGTATTTTGGCAAAGTTCAACAGCGAATTTCGGACGCAACAGGCATATCTAAACCTACAATAAGAAAATTTTTGAACCAGGAAGAAGAATATTGAAAAAATAAAGATGCCATCACAAACAATATTAAGCTGGGAAGACCACGCAAGAAATTCTATCTAGATCTTGATGATTTTGATTACGCAGTGATACTGTGATTTTACACTAAGAAAGATAATACGCCAAATGGGTTTTCTATTCAAGAAAATTACTAACAATAGAAAAATGCTGATGGAAAAAGGTGACGTTAGACTTAAAAGAGTAAAGTACCTGGACTTAATAAGGTAGTACAGATTTTAAGGCATGGATATTGTGTATACGGACGAAACTTATGTTCATACATCCCATTTAACAGGGAAGTGCTGGATTGATTCTACGGATAAAGGAGTGAAACAGTTAATCTCAAAAGGTCAACGCCTTATTATAATACATGCAGGTAGTGCCAAAGGATTTGTACCGGGTGCTCTACTTATGTACAAGTCTACTGATAAGACCGGTGATTATCACGATGCCATGAATAATGTCAATTATGAAAAATGGTTACCGAATCAACTTATTCCTAACTTGTCTCCAAATTCTGTATTAGTAGTAGACAATGCTGCTTATCACAATAAATACGTGGAACGCCCGCCCAACTCTAATACCGCAAAGCCGCTTATGATAAACTGGTTACAAAAACACAATATTCCCCATGATTCATCATTTCCTAAAATACAACTATACGAAATTATTTGTCGACATAAAGAAGACTTTGTAGAATATTCCATTGACAAAATTTTACATCAACATGGGCACGAAGTGTTAAGGTTACCGCCATACCATCCCGACTTCAACCCTATAGAAAATATATGGTCACAGATAAAAGGTTACGTATCAAAAAGGAACATAGACATGAATATGGGTACAGTAAAAATTTTTATTGAAGACAAAATAAATATGATTGGCCCGGAATCCGGATGAATGGAAGAAAGTTTGTGATCATGCCATGAAATGTGAAAATGAATATCGGTCACAGGAACACTCGATGGATGATCACATCGATAGGATTGTAATTAACGTAAATGAAAGCACTGACGAATCTGACTATGATATGATCGATGACGGTTACTCAGATTGTGAAATAGTACATGTTGAAAATATCGACCCAAATATGCAGTAGGTAAAATATTAATGTTAAGTACGTCACTGGCATAAATAAGTTATCATTTATGAACCTAGTCACTTTAACGTCAGTTTGAAATGTCATATGAAATTGTCCAACGATTAAAAGCGACAAGGTATAGAAATCATCACTTATTTATGACGGTGACTGTACCTATAAGCATCATAGCGGGCCTAGTATGAAAGTCTTCATGTCGTTTGCATCCCTCTCACACGCGGGTTATTTACTTAGGTGCGAGAGGGACGCTAATGACTTTTTTTTTTCATACTAGCCCCGTTTGTGGATGCTGTTTTTAAGTAGGCAGGTATTGAGTTTTATTCTTGTAAATATTTCCCAATAAGCTTTATTTTGTTGTACTTTATGTTTTAATGTGAAGATAATGTTTTGTTTACTAATGGCAATAAAACTGAGTATTTTCAATGTTATTGAAGGTGGTTGTAACATCTCTATATTATACAGTGCCATATGCTGTCATTTGTCACTTTGTCATTTGACACTAAACAATAAAGTTCCATTTTAATGGACATGAAAACGTCACTCATTTAATACAATCATTAATTGACAGTTCGGGTGCCATCGTATTCCGATTGAGATCCGAGTTTTCCCGAAGGAAAATCATTTTGCACTACATCTGTAGTAACTTGCACCGGTCTGGTTAATGAATGACAGTTAAATGAAAATAAAAATTATTTCATTACGAACACGGTGATGTAGGGTTGTCTGCGAAAAATTAGGCCTGAATTCCGGTTGTCGAATTAAAATAAATTAATAATGCTCCGAGTGAATATGTGCGACTGAGAGGCCAACAATTATACATACTTACACTTTCGATTGGTATAGAATTTGTCTATTAACAAAATAGGGGAATATTTAAAAAAAAACATATCCTGGACTGAAATTTTTAGACAACCCATATGCAATATATTTATTGACATATTAAATTTAAAACAAAATACGTTTCATCCATTAACCAGCTCGGTGAAGGTCGTTCTGTAGCGGGATCTTAGATTATGAGAAATGTCGAAAAATAGGGAGTACCTTAAAAGGTGATTCACCCCTAACGCTAGGGAGATATGATAAGATATTTTTATTCAGTACCGTTTGTAAATTGTATCGGGTACTTTTGATCTGATTTCATATTAATTTTCTCTTCTTTCAGTTCAACCATTTCGGACGATGAAGAAAGAGAGGAATAAGTGGAAATACATTTTTTTGTAGGTATATTTAGATTTCAACAAAGTAAATATATTTTCTGTTGTTTTATAAGTTAAAAAATATAAAAAAAAGCATCAAAGTTTTAGATAATTTTTGTTACGAGTCTATTTTAAAAACCAACCTGGAATTTGAGATTTTTATGTAGGTGATATAAACCGTAAAATGTTAACTCCAAATAAAGTAAACGCAAGTTGTGACCAAAAGAAATCAACAGTTGTGTATGTAACCCTAAGAAAACCCTTAATGCGCGAGTCCAATTCGCACTTATCCGGTTATCACAAGACGTTATAATTATGATACAGGATATAAATACAAATATCTGAAATCGTTGCACTCGTTTTAATTGTATGATTCATTAGTTTCATTACATCCACCGCGTACAGTGACGGGTTTTAAAACGGCGCGCTTCTTTTGTAATTCGTATAGTTAGTTCAAAAACTACTCGACTGATTGTCAAGTTTTGTTTGTTTTTTTTGTAGACAATATTATCAGGCGTTACTAAAACTAATAAAAATGTGACCATATTGAAGGACATTTAGGGCCTGCTGTTTGATCTGTAGTTAAACTAACTCATCGTTAAAAACCGTAACTATTGGTTAAATCTCAAGGAAATGTTTCAAAGGACATCATCCATTTTGGTCCAAAAGTGAAAGTGCCGCCCAAAAAAAAAATATGGTTTATTCTGATACAATTTACCCGCCTAAGCATTTCTTACTATGGCACCAAACCACCGTATCTTACCAAAATATGTTCAAATGTAAAGTATGGTAGAATAATTCATTAGTTTTTGTTAGTTCAATTCACCGAAATATTTCATTTTCTAACTAGAATAAAACTACAGCTTACTACTACATTACATTTATTGGTACTACAGCTTTGGTGCCATAATAACAAATGCTCAGGCGAACAAGATCTAACAGAATATAGCTTTTTTTTTTAGGTCGGCACTTTTATGTTTGGACCAAAAATGTATGAAACCCGGATGATGTCCTTTTCCATTCCTTTTTCGACTTTTAACAATAGGGTATTGTTAAAAGTACTTATACTTAATTAGTGATCCATTTTATGTTCGGATATTAACCCGATAACAATGATAAACAATAAATAAATAATTGCCTTAACTCTTTACAGCCAAAACGACATCTTGCTGTATGATCTGTGTCAGGAGTTCAGGACGTCATATTACGCCTATTTGTTATGAAACACGCACATTCTTCATATCATTATGTATACATACTTCATTATGTGCCTTTACAGGGTGTCATGGACCGCCCTACTTTGTAACACCTTTATTATGATGTACAGTCACCCAGTAAAAATGTGAACCTTGTCATTGTGACTGTCACTGTAATTGTCAATTGTCATACTTGTAATTTGATGTTCAGTTTCTAAAGAGCTCAACATTATGGTTGGGGTACTGTACGTTGACAATACAATTTCAAATAAATAAATGAATAAACATTAGAACGAATTAAGTTTTTTTTTAAGTTTACTATTTGCAGAAACATTCCGTACTCGAATAAACACCAGGTTGACTTTTTCATAAGTGATTTTTAAAATGTAACAGATTTTTTCTTATTTAAAAGAAAATGTTTATATTAACATTTACCTTTTATTTAGCTTCAATAAGATTAGATAGTTTTATCAGAAAAATCATAAAAGCAAGTATTTTAGGTACGTGTTAATTAGATCAAATAGTAGTTATAGTTTCTTAGATAGCTATCAGACTCGGTTGTTAAGAGAATATACAAGCACTGCACTTAAATTCATAAAGAATCGCATTGGAAGACATTATGTGAGTGCATTCGTACCTCGGCAGCAGTTTTAAACTTTCCTTCCAGCCAGCGACGCTAGAAGGATTAAATTATTTTATTTATATGCTTGAAGTCTGCGCGGGATGTAAGCTATGTCGCGACACACAGCTTTGTCTAAGAAGATTGTATTTGAAGATTTTAATTCTCAATTTGCGATTCGGAAATGGAATTACTTAGTGCAATAAATCAATTTTGTAATTACCAAGATGCAAAATAATGACTGAATTATTCTGCCCTCCCACGGAAAAGAGGCATATCATACTAGACTCTCGAAGGTTGGAAGTGCAATACAATTCATATAGTAATATGAATTGTATTGCACTTCCAACCTTAGAGAGTCTAGTATGCTTCTATGAACTAATTGCACTTGTGCTTTTTCTCCGTTGGAGGGCTGTATTAAGTTAAGATAGTGTTGTAACATAAAAGAACTTCGTTTAGCTTTTGAAATCCAAAATAGGTAGAAGTTATTTTTGAAATCTTGAAAAAAATGTATTCACACCCAAACTTACTACAAAACCAGATCCAATTTGCTAGCTCGATAGAAATGCATAGAATTAGAATAAATACCTATCTTCATATCAACATCTAGTAAAATAAGTTAAACCGATAGAAGTAAAGATGGAAGAACCCGCCGCCGTCAGGTAAAAAAGAAAAATCGCGAAAAAGAACCGACTAGACTTCGAGTCCGAAATCAGTTAAGGATGTGAACCAATTGTTAAGTTCTATCTATTTTCAGCTGAGTGCTGTTATTTTTACTTTTTATTCATTTCTTAATACTTTTACGTACATAAGGCTGCTATTTGAATAATTTTAATTGATAAACATCAGAGTTTATTTACTGGTAAAGGTATTATACCAACGCAGAACACTGCAAAGTAAGGTTTGTGTGTAGATATTAATTGGCATTATTAAACGAAAATGTCTTTACTTGAATTATACAAAGTTTCACAAGCGTTCATTTTATGTCGCGTAACCTTAGAGAATAGAAACTGACAGAAGGTGTCATTAGTGCTATTAAAGTTTTGTGCGTGTTTCATAATAAAGTTCAAAAAGTGGGGTTATATTTGTGTTTGCCTACTATCCATAGTAGTAGGG
>OZ014438.1:66809180-66997836 GCA_963966035.1 Acleris laterana | reverse complement strand
TATTTTTACTAAAGGAAGTCATCATCGAAATTTAAGTGTGTTTTATATTACTCAGAATTTATTTCATCAAGGTAAAGGTCAACGTGATATTTCATTAAATTCTAGCTACATCATATATTTCAAAAATCCTCGAGATAAAACACAAATCCGCTATTTGGCACGTCAAGTTTACCCTGAAAACTCGAAGTTTGTAGAAGAAGCTTATAAAGACGCAACTAAGGAAGCTCATGGTTATTTATTAATTGACCTTAAACAGAATACAAATGACATGTGTCGTTTTAAAACGAAAATATTCCCATCCGATAGTTATTGCAACGTTTACGTTCCAAAAAAAGGATTTAAATACGATAAACATCAGCAGATATTCATCAGTACTAAATAATGCCTGAGAGAGTGATTATCCATAAAAACCTTCTGAAAGCATTGCATTCATTAAAACCAAAATACCGAAAGGCTTTATTAAAATCGTGTAATGATCAAGAAATAAACATAATTTGTGAATGCATTTACAATGTATTAAAAGGCAAAATTCCTATTAATGAAAAAGAACGATGCAAATTAGAGAAATATAAAATAATATTACGAAAATTAATAGGAAAGGGCAAAGCGAAATTCAGAAAAAGTGTCATCATTCAAAAAGGTGGTGCATTTCTACCTATAGTTTTAGGTGCTGTTCTTAATACGCTAATAAGCAAATTAATATAAAAATAATAAAAATGGAAAACGTAAAAAAAATGATTCTTGTAGAACCAGAATTAATTGCAAGATTGAAACAAAATAATAATACTGCGATAAACTCTTTATCTCTTCTGGATGAGGAAATGCAAAAAGTGTTGAATAGTAAAATGGATGATCGTGAAAAATGGGCCTTGTATTCTCAAGCCTTACAACGGTATTTACATTTTTCGGAAACACAAAGAAAACCTATTTCATTACCAATTATAATGGATAAGCTTGCAACTCAAATTGATGAAGCGGGGGCAGAACCATTAAAAGAAGAAAACATTGCCAAACCAGTAGTCACAACCCTACAACCTGGAGAGGAAGACAACGTGACTCCCACTCAGATTAAGTCATTTACAACACAGTATACACCATCATATATGCTTAATGTACTACCTAAAACATACAAAAAGAAAGGAGAAGTATTACTTGATTTTATTATAAAAAACAAACCTCTTATTTGGTGGAAAGATAAGGGGGAAGTTGTTGTAAACAGTGAAATTATTCTTGGAAGTAATATATTAGATTTGGTCAATGATGCTGTTAGACCTTTAAAACGCCCAAAACCAATTGGTTGGAAACATTTTGCTACAGCTTTAAAAGAATTACGAGTCCCTGAATCTTGTATTGGTAATCCAGAAAATTTGGAATTCATTAATCAATTAGAGGAACAAAAGCCTACAAATAATATTTATGGTACTCCTTTATCGTCAAATGCAAATAAAAAAACATCAATAATAAGAAAAAATCATAAACAAGTAAGTAAAAAAATCGATTGGGAAAAATGGAGCCCTTATTAGATATTTATAAAACTTACTATGATGTTTCCAATCCAGCTGGCTATAGTAGTGTTATCAATTTAACCAAAGCCATGCGTGGTAAAATGAAAAAAGATGATGTGAGAAAATGGCTACAAACTCAAGAAACTTATACTCTTCATAAACCTGTTCAAAGACGTATAGCAAGAAATAAATATATTCTATCCAATTTTAATGTTCTCTGGCAAGCTGATTTAAGCGATATGCGCTCCTATAGTCAATATAATGATGGTTATAAATATATTTTGTGTGTTATTGATGTTTTTAGTAAATATGCTTTCGCAAGAGCTATGAAAAAGAAAGACTCGGTAACGATCAAAACATGTTTCGAAAGCATATTTGCCGAAGCTCAGACTACTCCTACTCATATTCAATCCGATAAAGGTACTGAATTTGTTTCGAAAGTTGTTAGAGAATACTTTAAAACTAGAAATGTAAACTATTACACTACCAATAATCCTGATATAAAAGCTAGTATTGTGGAAAGATTTCAAAGAACCTTAAAAGGTAAAATGTGGCGATATTTTACTCATAAAAATACATATAAATATATTGATGTCTTACAAGACTTGATTTATTCTTATAATCATACTTACCATACGAGTATAAAAATGTGCCCCGTCAATGTAAATTCTAATAATATTATGACGGTTTGGTGTAATTTATATAAAAACACAAAAGACAAAATGCAAGCAGTAGAATCACCAAAATTTCATGAAGGGGATCATGTTAGAATAACGAAATATAAACATATATTTCAAAAAGGATATGAGAGTAACTGGAGTGATGAAATATTTATAATTGATTCAATCATTAAACGATCACCTTGGGTTGTATATACCCTAAAAGACTTGAACAATGAATCAATTACGGGGACTTTTTATTCCAAAGAATTGCAAAAAGTAATCTTTAACCCCACCACTTTACACAAAATAGATAAAATAATACGATCACGTCGTGTTGGTAGCAGACAGGAAGTATTGGTGAAATGGAAAGGATATCCGAACAAATTTAACAGTTGGATATCATCATCAAGTTTGGAAGCAATATGAGTGAAAACACTTTTTACCTAACTTTACTAAGTAATAGTTCGGCAATTTACTATCCAGAAAATACAACTGCAAATTTCTTGACCAAATTACCCAAAACAATCAAGCTAGAAGGAGAATGGATGGTAGCATTGGCTGAGTTTCACTATCCATGTACTATGTTTAATGTTCAAGAACATGAGAATGTACTATATATCTCAGTAAAAGGACGCATGCCTCATGATAACACTTTTTCTATCATAGAATATAAATCTCATATCCCTGCTACCACATATGATAGTATAGAAAATTTCCTAAATGCTTTTAATGAAAATCCACTGTTGAAAAACAAAGTAAGGTTCAGATATGACGAAATATCAAAACTTGTCAAAGTTAGTTCAAATAATGAAATAACGTCATTAATTGTTTCACCTCAACTAAGTGTTCAACTTGGTTTTGAGCCTAATACAAATTTTATTAAGAGTCAAATTAGTAAATATCCGGTAAACTTGTACTTGGGTTTACCATCACAAATGTTCATATATTCTGATATAATTCAACCACAAATAGTAGGAGACGTCATGACGTCATTAATTAGAATAATACCGTTGGACCCCACTAAATATATATATGGTGCATACAAAATGCATATTTTCTCCCCTGCACACTATGTCCCAGTTATGCGAAGGGAATTTGATACAATAGAGATAGATATAAGAACAAGTGTTGGTAATAAGGTACCATTCCAATTCGGGACATCGTGTGTGAAACTACATTTCAAACGTATAAAATGATTCATAAACAAATTGATGTAGTTTGTCCGTACGAACATTATTACTCACATCAGGCTGGATCAGGGGTTGGAATAATTTATAAAGGTATACCACACCAACGTGGACATGGTATTGGTAGCTTCTTGGGGGGATTATTTAGATCTATACTACCTTTATTATCTAGCGGTGCTCGAAGCATTGGGAAAGAAGCGTTGAATGCTGGTGTTGGGTTGTTGTCTGATATGATGCATTCACATCCTTTGGAGCAATCCATTAAATCTCGATTCAAGGATGCTAGTGCTAATTTAAAGCGAAAAGCAGATGAAAAAATTGATTCTCTAATGACAGGCTCCGGTTATAAAATAAACAGAAAACGTTTAGATTCCACCATTAAGAGGAAAGCATTGAGACGAAGAGGTTCTTTAAGCAAACATAATTTTCAAGATATTTTTTCAAAATAAATAATGTCTTTCTTACATCATCATTCATGTGAATGTGCCAAGTCAGAACTGGATTTATTTGCTCTTCCATCTACTCAAACAAGTATTGAAAATGGACAGTGGATTCACTATAAACCAATATCTTCTTTAACCGATGATGGACCAATTGAATTCCTAGTACCTGGGACTGGAGATGATTATTTAGATCTTTCACACACAATGATTCATATTAAAGCTAAAATTTTAAACCAAGATTCCTCAACTATAAAATCAACAACTGTTGTAGCACCAGTCAATAATTGGTTACATTCACTTTTTAATCAATTAGATATTTACTTAAATCAGAAACTTGTTTCCCCGCCAAACAATACCTACGCGTATCGATCGTATATAGAAACCTTACTTAATTATGGTCCAGCCGCTAAAAAATCCCATCTTACTTGCGGATTATGGTATGAAGATACAACACACAAATTTGATGCAGCTGACTCATCTAATCAAGGGTTCACTAAGAGAAAAGAATTAGCTAAAGAGAGTCACATTATTGAGATGATTGGACACTTACATGGGGATATTTTTAATCAAGACAAATTTTTGATTAATGGTGTTGAAATGCATGTTAAATTAGTACGTAGTAAAGAAATTTTCAATCTTATATGCCACAACGACGAAAAGTTTAAAGTTAAAATTGCTGACGCGAGTTTAATCGTTCGCAGAGCTCGAATCAATCCAACAGTTTTACTAGCGCATCAAAAAGTGTTAGCAACCACAACTGCAAAGTATCCTATCACACGCGCCGAAGTAAAGGTTATGTCTATAGAATCTGGAATTCAGGGTAAAACTTTAGACAATATATTTTTAGGTCAAATACCTAAAAGATGTATCATAGGATTTGTTAATAATGCAGCATTCAATGGTAGCTTAAAGTTAAATCCATTTAACTTTCAACACCATAACATGAATTTATTCAGTTTATATGTTGATGGGCAACAAGTTCCCTCTAAACCGTTGCAACCATCCTTTAGTAATAATTCAACTGCATCAGCCTATCATACATTATTTTCTGGAACTGGAATCCACTTTTTGGATGTAGGTAATTCCATTGGGAGAGATGACTATAGCGGTGGTTACTGCTTAATGGCTTTTGATCTTACCCCCGATCTCTCAGCTAGTTCAAGAACGCACTGGAATCTTGTTAAGCATGGAAGTGTCCGCTTAGAGGTTCAGTTTGATGCAGCACTTACAACCACGGTCAATTGTGTTATTTATGCTGAGTTTGATAATATAATTGAGATAAATAAAAACCGGGATGTGAATGTAGATTACAATAGTTAAGTTAAAATATAAGTAATGTAGAATATCCTTTATTTACATCATATTACTACAAGAATTGTTAAAGAAATGACGTGTTGTAATGTAATTAATTACTAATGGATACACTAGAAATACAAACATATATGAGGCAAATAAATCCCGCTATTAGGTATAATGTTTTCGCTGCTAACAGAATACCGCTTTTTGTTGGTTTACCCGTTTACATCATCAGTAATTTAGATCCTGACTTTAAGCCGGGGTCTCATTGGGTGGCTATTCACATCAATACCGATGGAATTGGCGAGTACTTTGACTCGTATGGTCGCAAACCGAGTGGATACCATCGGATGTTTTTAAAAAGAAATACACGAACATGGTTTTATAATCACATACCTCTCCAGAATTACTTTACATCTGTTTGTGGTAAATACTGTTTAGTATATATATTTTGTAAGTATAAAGGTGTAACAATGCTTAACTTTCTAAATTCCTTTTCTAAAGATACTATAGGTAACGATTTATTGATAAGTAAAATGTTTCAATTTTTATTTATAAATAAATAAATAAACGAATATTGTAAAACATATGTGTTTTTATTACCCTGTTTTTAAAGTATAAAGGTATAACTCATAAATAAAACATAAGGTAAGTATCATTAACATTACCTTTGTAAGTCATTTACATAATATACTGACAAGAAGACAATAGGAGGAGCTAGTATCATATAAGTATATAACAAAGTATATAAGACCTTAATGATATCATTAATGTTCACTAACGACGTCATTAATGACCATATGAGGGGGCGTGGCTTACTTAAAATCAACCAATCACAGGAGTCTATTTTTATAAGATTACTAACGACTATGTGAGGGGGGTGTGACTACAACTAACGACATCATTAATGACTATGTTAGGGGGTGTGACCACACATATGACCCGAGGAGCATATGTGAGTATGGGACGAGCTTTTTTTAGAAAACCGAATTTTGACCGATTTGTGCGTTCTGGCTCGTGAGCCAGAACGCACGAATCCCTACTACTATCCATTCAGTGCAGTATTGTAAATTGTGATAATGATACATAATATGAGTTTAAAATCTTATTACCAGCATTGTGTAGTGCCTAGCTGCGTAAATAATACAAAAAGGACTTGATTCGCCACGAAAAAAGTTGCTACCATTATTGTGTCGATTTTCGCCAAATTGACCCTGTCTGTTTTGGTAAATGTGTTCACCAAAGACGCCATAGCTATAGCTATCATATCTTTGTTTATTCCAATGTATTTGCTAACGGCTAACGCAGTAGGTATGAGATAATGTAAGTTTTTTCGCAAGTAGACTCAAGTTCAATTCTTTGTTTACAGTAAACGCAGACAGAATGAATACTTGTCACAGTTGCCACTGTCTCGAGTTGATGAAACAGATAGTATGACAAAAATAAAAATAAGTAAGATGACGTCACGCAACCTGGTGTTTCAATCAATATAGATTATAAATCTTTATTTTATTATTAGAAAAATAATAAAAGTACAACTTTATTAAATTAAATAAAAATTATAATCATAATCCTCGTCATTAAAACTAGCTATATGCAAAGCATCTTTGTTTAATATAACCACAGGCAAGTACCCTATTAGTTGAGTGAACTACTGTTCAAACAACGGTGGTCATTGTAAACAGAAAAAAAAAAAAACACAATTTAATCTTTAATTTCTTAAATGGCTATTTTTTTCTTTTCAATAAAAGGTTTCAATAAAAATTGATCGACACCTCAATCACGAAAATCGGTGCAGCTGTTTTGATCGTGTGATTCATCACATCACATTACGTGAAATGATGGCTTTCTAAAGCACGCGCATGTTTTGTAATTCTTATAGCTCAAAAACTTCTTAACGGATTGTCATCTTTTTAACTAATTTTGCCATCTCGTCTCGTGTTATCATTATCAGGTATTTTTGAAATAAAAAATATGTGACCATAATTAATGAATATTTGTTATTTTCATTAGATCGAAATAAATCATTAGGAAATTTCTCAATTTTGTTAACATTCGGCCGCTATCTTTAAAAATACAGAACTGTGAATTTCCATAAATTTTATAATCGGTAAAATTAAAAAGGTATAAATATACTTTTAACAAGTAAACAAAAAAAATAAAGCCTAAAGTATCAAACAAAAGCATTAAAAATACACATAATTAGCACATGCTTACCTATTTGGATCTGTTACGAGATATAAAAAATAACGTTTTCCTTTTTTATTTTATGTAACACTACAGAATTAGAATCTTATTTAAGGATACATAAAAAATAAAGATGCGCCGAATAGTGGTTTCACCGAATAGCCGAATGCAGAATACTATTCGGTTTAACCTTTACCGAACCGGATATTCGGCCGAATTATTCGGTTTATCAATTCATTGTTTTGCCGCATAAACAAGTTCTAACATGTATGCTACGTGTCGCTGCTGGCTAGATGACGAGCGAGCCGTACCTCACCGCCCGCCACTCGCGCACACTGCCCTGTCACTATGCTTCAAAACATCGCACAATAGGCAAAGTAAAGTTTTTGGAAGATATGTATATTATATTTATTTTCGATAGTCGTCATCCTAAAGATCAAGAAATTGCGGCTCTTTTATTTTTATTTCCTCTAATATTTTAGAAATATTTTTTTTAGTTATGAAGTTGACATTTGTACACTTTAATGACCGACTAGCTTGTTGCCTTCGTACTTAATGAAAAAGAAAAAAAACACTTCTATATCTGTCATTGTCAAATCAAATCAAAGTAAACAAACGATTCAATACAACGGCTCTTTTCTGTTTGCTTGTGTTTCATGTGATCAGTGTTTTTAGAAATATTTTTAAAGATCTCAGAACGAACTGCGGACTTTCGTTTTGCCGCTTTGCTCTAAGACCTCTGCACGATATTTGGTCTACGATTTATTTTCGAACCCTTTGGCACTTCTTCTTGGACACCGATTTCTTCCTTTCTCGACGACTCTTGCCCTGCTTTTTGATAGCCACGAGAGCACTTTTGAATTGTACAATCCACGCAATGAATTCAGGCAATCCCACACGGACTGTGGAAATGGAGTATTACAAAGATTTACTTGAATTTACTTATTTGAATTGAACTGTTTGTTTACTTTGATTTGATTTGACGTTGACAGATATAGAAGTGACAGTTTTTTTTTCTATTTCATTAAATACGAAGGCAACAAGCTTGTCGGTCATTAAAGTTTACAAATGTCAACTTCATAACTAAAAAAAAGATTTCTAAAATATTAGAGGAAATAAAAGTAAAAGAGCCGCAGTTCCATGATCTTCAGGATGACGACTATCGAAAAAAAATATAATTTACATCTCTTCCAAAAACTTTACTTACCCAATTGCTTTATTCAATGCATTTTTCATAGGATTTCTTTGACTTATAATATATCATGAATCTTACACAAGAAGTTATGTTTTTTAGTTCTAAACCGTGTATTGTAGCCAAGGAAATTGAAAAACTCGAACGGAATATATTCGACACCAAAACCGAATAATTCGGCCGAATACAAATAGTAAAAAAGATGCCGAATACGCCGAATATTCGGCGCATCTCTAATAGAAAAGTTTACATTTCCTTTTTAATGTGTTAAGAGCAAACGTGCAAACGTCGAGCGTCCAGTGGCGCCCTCATTACTTTTATTGTGTTTTCTTTATTGTGTTTAATTAACTAAAGAATTTTCTTACAATCAGACGATACGTTTTTGTAGCGCAAGTAAAAACACAATTTTCGGAATACCTAAAAACCTTTAATAACAATTACCCTTTGAGTAGTTAGCTTTACGGGAAAAGGTGGCCATTCTTTTCCGTTAAGTTGATAACTCGAAGGTGAATTGTTATTAAACTATGTGGATATAGCCTATAAGTTGTGTTTTCATTTGTAGTACAAAAACCTACCGACCAATTTCAAGAAAATACTTTAGTTTATTAGAAAACACAATAATAAACTGTACATCCGGCGTACGCTCGGCGCAGTCTTAATATATTGAATTCTAATTGCATGGCACTTAAAATATATACTTTGGTACACGTTGTATCAGAAGAGTTTTATTTAGATAAGTTTTTACCTACTTTATTACGTTTATTATTATTACCTTACAGTTGTTAGAGTCTGACCAGTGAGTCGTTGCACAAAAAAAAAGCGGCAAATTCAAAAAATCTTTAGCTGGTAACACAAAGTAAATAAAGATAAAAGTTATTTTATGCTTGATGTAATTATATTTTATATTATTACGTTATTAGAATAGTAGCAAATGAAAACTGATAAATATCTGTACTACTATATTAGAAACCGCAAGCAAACACTAATGACACTTCTATGAAGTCACATTGAAAGGGAAAGAGACAAATGTATGATTTGACAGTACGGTACTCTTTTCGATGATTGTCAAATTGTTAAGTCTTGTGTTTGTTTAGATACTTATGAACAGCAACGTGTTCACATAACGTTGTAAAACGTCAGTACAGATATTTTTGTGCCACTACATGTTTATAAATATTTGAAAGAACTTTTGCATAGACATTTGTGCACTTTGCCTTGATTAAATAATTTTGAAAAATAGTACTTAGTACAGATATTTATCAGTTTTCAGTTGCTTACATATTATTGTGTGATATGCTCAGATAAATATGACAGATGATGTGTGTACATATTTTTGATTGGTATTGTATTGCATATGTACTTTTCTATGCTCATTTATTTTTGAAGCCTTGAATTTGCTCATAATTATATTTATGAACTCGACTGTAGGTACTATATAAACTAAACTGGTAACATACCTGTTTAGTTTACGTAGGTAGTACTTAGAAGTCAATAATAAATTAATATACCTAATGTATTTTTTATAAAAACAAATTTATAAAATGATAAAGCCATTTATTCATGAGTCATAATCAAAATCAGATTCCAAAAATTCAACACCTGATAGAGAATCATCACTTTCATCATCACTTTCACGAACTTGTATTATAAATGGAGCCAATTCAGTGTCAAGAATATTATCCTTAGACTTGTATTTTTCCTCTACATTGATTACATGGTCTGTACATTTTTTCCAATCTGCTGGTGTAATCATTGAAAAACATTATCTGATCAAGTTTTCAGTTTCTGAACCATGTAGTCCCAAATTTCTGCTAGCTACTTTTCGCTTTGCCAGGCTCCATATGAGTTCAATTGCATTTAAGTCACAATGGTATGGGGGCAATTTAAGGACCTCATGTCCATGCTGCTTCAATATTTCCTCTGCTGCATATACAGGACCAACTCTATTTTCCTCAACAAGACACATCAATTCCTCTTTTTTATAGCACTCTTCGTATGGGATTTTATTTTCCCTTAGCCATTTTTGAATGTCTGCCTTCAAGCTGTGCATGGTTGGAGGCTTATTTATTTGTGTGACATGGTAACTTGCATTGTCCATTACAATCACCCTCGGTTCCGTCAAATTTGGGGTCAACATTTCACGTAACCACTTTAAAAAAATTACACTATTCATATCATCATGATAATCAGCTGCTTTGGATTTTGTGCTAAATACAAGCAGAGAATTTGGCACAAATCCTTGCTCTGATCCAGCATGCACTATAATATGCCTTTTGCCGGATGAAATTTTTTCAACAACACCGGAAGTCGAAGGCCCTTGCCATGACTTTTTTGGTCTATAGTTTTGATGGACATATGTTTCATCAAGATAAACAATCAATTTTCCTTCTTGTCGTTTCTTGTGTATACTTCTTAGAAATCTTTGTCTCCATCCAGATATTTCAAAATTTTCCATGAGAATGGAGCGTTCCTCTATATTTCTTTAAAACTGAAATCCATTCTGGTGTAATATTTTCCTCAGTGTTTCACAACATCCTGAGAATCCTATAGATTCTTTCAATTCTGCATGTAATGTTCTTAGAGTAGGATCTTGCTTTTTGACACAATAAAATTCGTTAATTTTATTACGGATGGCTGTCACATCAAAATTGTCTAATTTTGACACAGTAGATGGACGGGGACGTTTTTTCCCTGGCGTATTCCATTCACCTTGGTTAGTAGAACCCTCTTTTTTTATTGTACGTAGCGTTCTAATGCTTACACCTGAAAAAGGAGACATTTTTAGTCCAGGAAATCAACACATTCATATATTGAGAAATCTTGACAAGCAAATATAGTTTATTACCTGTCATGGTGGATATTTTTGCCAAATAACTCGATTCTGATTCTTTGTTATCAATATCCATCTTCAGTTCTTTTACTAGCTTTTCAATAGTTTGCTTAATGTTTTCATCACGCACGCCAGCTAGAATCAAAATAAATAATTAAGTACGGTATTATAATACAAAAACACCAACGTTCCTAATATGTAAATGAAAGAGTGCCACTAAAAGCATCAACATTGTTTGACTAATGCGTTGATTACACCTAACGAGTACAGTGGCGAGTCAGTGTCCTCGGCCGAGTACTCGGTAGGTATAAACAGTTTAACGAGTGCTCGGCCGAGTGCTAGGTCGAGCAGAGAGGCGAGAGAGTCACTAGAATCCCAATCTGTTTACTAGGCCGAGTACCCACCTCCCCGCTTCATTCTTCTGCCCCCGCAGCGACTCGATATCCCGCTCGGCACCACGTACTCGCTTGTCACTCGGCCACTCGCCACTCGTTCGTTCATCCATCACCAAGCAGCGTGCGTGTTTAAAGCGTGATCAAATCTGAACTGACTCGCCACTATAGTAAATACGTGTGACCACCCACTCGGTTCGGCGACTCTCTCGGCCGTAATCTCTCATTTTCGTCACTTCTAACCTGATTGTAGTTAGAGATCATAGAAAATAACATGCTTCTTGCACTGCTTCTGATCGGTTTAGCCATTATAACACGATAATACTTCCGTAACAGATACACTGATGCGATATTTTAGGTTATGTAAAAACTGTGATTGACAATTATTTGACAGATAAAATTGTTGCCATATATAGAATTCTGAAAAAATGCTTGTGCAGCGACTCGCTGGTCAGACTATGTATTAATAAAAAAGTTTTGAACTTCTATGCAAATACCATTCATGCACTCAATTAAATATAGCCTCAATGCACTTTTCTGTACAGCAAAACTTATTCATGTCCATACATAAATGTATTAATAAATGTCGAGCAGCCATTTTTATATATATATTTTTAATTTCAAATATGTGTCCATATTTGTCAATATTTGTCACGTTAATGTCGAAAGTGACAGACAATTTCATAAATGTCGGACGGACATACCTAGATATTGAAAGTGTTGGTCACTTTACAACTCTTAAGTGAGCATGACATGCTCATGCTGCGGGACAAAATATATCAATAAAAAAGTAGCTGTCCGGTGAGAAACAACACAATTTGTTCTCATTTCTAAAGTGTCTTGTGCACAAGAACCAATTGAAATTACAAAGAAAAAAAAACATTAGGTAAACGTAAATTTAAAATGTCTACATTATTGGCTTAAAGGCATTTTGCAATAAGCGCTGCTCAGTGCTCAGCTATTATTACTAATAAAAAAAATAACCATTATTTCAGTAATAGCTTACACTACTTAAAAACGTCTTTATCATCTAAGGTATCATTTATGTATCGTTAATTATGGGAACAGGAAAATACACGTTCTAAATATTTATCTTTATTGTTTTTATTTTAATATATTTCTTTTTATTGTTATTTTTACATCGTATCGCCAAAAACAAGACAATAATAATATGTACTTAGAATCCTTTGCCAAGATTCCGGACTTTACTTTTAATGTGTCGCATAAGGTTTTGGACAACACTTTCACCAAAGGTTTTGGCTACCTGACTCCAATCTCTTTTGTTTTTTTAAAGAATTGGCTGAATGATCCTCATTACGTATTTCCCTCTTCATTAGGGCCCAAAATCTCTCGATGGGACGTATTTCTGGACAGTTTGGTCGTTTGGTTACTAACTGCACGTTTTCTTTGGCATACCACTGTAGCACAGATGAAGCAGAGTGAGAGCTAGCTAAGTCAGGTCAAAATAATGTGGTACCTTCGTGCTTCCTCAAAAGTGGCAATAATCTTTATTCGAGACATTCCTTTCGATAGATTTCGGCATTAAAAGTTTTTTTAGTAAAAAAGGGTATCGATATTATTAAGGGTATGGGTATCGATTCCACACTGACAAATAGCTTGCTAAACCAAGAGTTTTTTTCCCATATTTATCACAAGAACTGGCTTTTTCTGCATTGTTAACGACTTCTTCTTTTACTATGTATTATTGTGGGCCGGGTAAAGTTTTGTAATCAAATTTCACGTAAGTCTCATCACATCATCCATGATTATGCATTGCTTTTTCTTGCACAAAACTTCTTCGTACAGCTTCCGGGCCCTCGTTTTAACTGTAAACGATTGTTGAGTTGTTCGATTTCGCTGTTTTTGCTTTTTATAGCGTCGTTTCTTAGCTCTTTGTATCATACCAATATTAGAATAGTAGTTTATGAAATTGTTGCATAATGAGGGGTATTAAAACGCGAGTGTGTGTTTATGTTTAAGAACCGAGCCGCTAGGCAAGGTTTTTAATACTATCACACGAGTGTTTTAATTTTTCCCCACAACAAAATCAGTCGCTTTCTCGACGACTGTAAGTTGACGGATGCGCTTTACTGCGTACGCTGCAGAACTAAGTTTACCCGCAAGGGTGGAGATATGCGCACTCCATTCCAATTTCGAGTTCAAATAATACCTATAAATATTATTTTAGCTTCGAATTGGCATTTAAAAGTAAGTTGTTGGCTGTAAACCAGTCAACAGTTGTTGACAACGTCATTAATGTCATTTAAGTTTCTATCCACTTTAAATAAAAGTGAAGTGTCATAGGCAAACAGAACTATTTCATGTTTGTCGTGCACAACATTAGGAAGATTTTTAATATAAATCAAAAACAAGAATGGGCCCGGAATTGACCCTTCATAGCAACAGCTGATTCAGGGGATTGCGTTCTGTTTATGTACAGTCAGCTGCAGAGATAAGTATACCCTCCTGCATACAAGTTTCCTATACACCCGCTGAGTTCGGTGAGCAAGGTAAGAAACTAAGATCAAGGGCACCGTTTTAAATACCGTAGTAGTAAAGTAACGTGATCAACACGGTCAAATGCCTTGGATAAATCACAAAAAACTCCAATTACATCTAGTGATTCTTCCCAGGCATCTAAGACATATTTAATTAAGGTCGAATCCGCATCTGCAGTTGACCGTCCCTTCGTAAACCCAAATTGACTACTATGAAGCAACTTATTCTTAGTAAAATGTGAGGATATTTGGTTAAGGATTATTTTTTCAAAAAGTTTAGGTACTCAGTGCTGGCAGAATCGAAATTGGTCTAAAATTTGTGGGGTTTGTTCCTGCCCCTGACTTAAACAAAGATATAATCTTACTGTGTTTCATCAGATCGGGAAACACTGCAATATCGACACACTTGTAAAATAAAGCAGCTAGATTATGGTGCAGTTAACTCTAAGATGGATTGTAGTACTGTGACGGAGAGGCCTCAGAGATCTTCAGCCTTTTTTAGATTAAGACTGCGCCGAGCCGACTGGGCCCTCATTACTATTATTGTGTTTTCTAATAAACTACAGTAGTAGTACAGGAGAGACATGATAAAAGTTAAAAACATCTGTGCACATTCTTTCACATTTGATCTTAATAATATTTCAGCTTTATCATGAGTTGATTGTAATGATTTAGTGGTATCTAAAGGTATATTTGTAAAGAACCGCTCAAACTTTTTAGCTAAATCTAGGTACGAGTTAACTACAGTACCTTCAACTTGTGGCTGTAGTGCGGGTCTCTGTGTCTAGTTCTAACTGTTTCAGTATTAATTACATTCCAAACAGTTTTAACTTTGTTACATGAGTTACGGATTTTGTTAGAAACCTAATCTGACTTCTCGGCGACACAAATCCGTTTGAATTCTTTAGAGTAATTTTTGACGTAATCTAGAAACTCTGGCCTATGATAGATAGCTCTCGTAGCATATAATTCATACAATTTATACCGTTTTGCGTGAATTTCTGGTGTAGCCCAATCTTTAAATTTCGTACCTTGCTCCTGCAGGCATCCAATTCCTTGACAATACAATTAAATAATGAAGAATACAAGGTAAGTCCAATCGATTTTTAGAAATTGGCCTGTATATATAAAATCTGGAGGAGCATTATCAGTGTTTCGCTTAAAAGAAGCTTGTTGACTGCAGTGGTCAGACCTGAACATATTAATTATAGATTTCAGAATAGGGTCAAAATTACTAAATATATTATCAATAGGTACACGTTGCACTAGTTGCTGTGGTTCTGGTAGGTTCATAGAACAGCTTTACTAAATAAAAGGTTCTAAAAACGCTCAGTAAGTTAATAGACATGGGTTATTTCTCGAGTAAATTAACATTAAAATCTCTGCACACAATTACACTTCTTACTATTAAAAAACACAACTAAGAACATTATCTAAAACGCAATGTAATCCGCTGAAGGGGGGTCTGTATACGCCGACAATAATAAAATGCTCCATTTCAATACACGTAATTTCAATGTGACGTTCAATGGTCTTCATAACAATATCTTTGCGCTCCTTACATTTAATGTTATTTTGACAATTATTAAGGATCCCCCTCCGACTGCAAGATTGCCTAAAATTAAACATGCACTCATAACCTTTAAGCCAATGCTCAGGAGCACATAAAACGTGTATATTAACCCTTAATCAAACGAAAGAATTTTAAAAAGATAAAGGAATAGAAACTTTATTAAGACACAAACAAAAGACAGAAAAAGAAATGAAAACTATAAAATTAAGTGGGAAATAGTTTCCCAATATTTGATTAAGGGTTAATAAATAGACCAATTTCTAGTTTCTTACTCTAGTAAACCCTCTCTTAATTCTAGTGTTTTTGTTTTTAATTGGTTATTTTCCTACAGGTTTAATTATATGTTTAAGAGCTCGAAAAAATAATGAGCACGTGTATTCTTATATCGGATCAAACTCATATTTAATAATATTTTTAAAAAATACCAAAGGAAGTGTAATCTTCGATGAGAAATATATGACTTTGAAGGGTATTTTTTTAAATATTAGTTTTAGTCAATATAACAAAACACATGCTCATTATGTTTTCAATTTTCATGTTCTAAAACATATAATCAAACCTGTAGGAAAATAGCAAATTAAAAAAAAACTCTAGAAGTTAAAGAGGGTTTAGTAACTTTTCAGTACTTTGGAGGACAATTTCTCCCAACAGGTTGATATTGGGCAGCTAAAAAAAAAACGGGTCTGTTATTTTAGGCTACCTACTCTCTAAGATTAAAATAAACACAATTATTAAAATTAACCAAATCGGAGCCGGACAGTTGGTACCTTTCCTTGTTAGTTGAATTGAGCAGGGTTTCTATTATAGATAGCCAGTAAAAACCATATCGTCTTTGACCCGTTGTGCTATTGCTTTTAACTCGGCCGCCATTACTGTCAAGTAAATAAGAGCCATCATAATCTTGACAAAACTTACAAACAAACAGTACAGTCAACCTCTCGTATTTTGCTTGCCTCAATATGTATCTTACTTACTTTTGATAAGCTTCGCAGAGCCTTTTTTCATCCGCTTGATTTCCTTTATGTTGAATATCTATACACCTAGTGACTCAAATTAATAATATACACATAGTAAACATTTCCCGGCACTTTTTACCTATTAACAATAAGTTAAGAGAATGATATTTTTTTTGCTTTTGCTTCAATCACGGACGGTGAGTGTAAAGTAAAATAAACTATCATATCAAAATATATCTGTTCTTCTAAGTAATGATACAGTTATATTTTTGACTGGACCACTGGTACGTTACATTTCTTATGTTAAACCATTTGTTTATTGCAGAGGTCTCTACACAACTGTCATTGATTGATGTTCTTTTGAGCGACCTTGGCAAACCAATTACGCCATGTTCTAACAAAAAGAATGAAAAGAAAGAAGAAGAAACCCAAGATGCTATGCCAGACTCCACCACCAACACTGAGAAAAGTAATAGCAACCCATTCCACTGCGGGGATGATGTCCTAGTGCCTAACAAGGATGGAAGATATTATTTAGGTAAATGTTCATAGTAGCACAATAACAAAATCATTTATAGGGCCTCCGACCTTGGAGCTTTAAATGCATGAAGAGTTTCTACTCTTGAAACTGAACTTCTTTTGTTCTGTAAGTAGTTAAAAATATGTTAACCTTTTTTTTTTCATACAAGTTAAATGTAACATATAATGTACACGATCCAATTCTCTATTTTCCTTTAGCTCTCGTACCAAGGAAATGTCGCCCCCGTACCATGAGATAGTGATTAAATGGCCATGATTGAATAAACTGATTTTACAATTAGACTTTAACACCAATCAGTTATCTAAAGTTAAGTTATTTTTAATGTTGCAGAACAAAAGTAGTTCACTTTAACGAGTAGAATCGTTCGTTGCATTTAAAGCCCCAAGGTCAGAGGCGCACTGTATACTGTTTGGTCACTAACATTATCATTATTAACTTTTTAATGTATGGTACTAGTCTACTGGTCATCCTTATCATTCATTGTATTGTTAAGTGGTTTAGCTATGTATTAATTGCACAACCCAATTTAAAAAAGAGTGCAGCTGCTCTAATGTATATAGCTTTCCTTTCCTTGTAATCACGTGGTCCACTTGCAAATCCGGACTGACAGTATTAGAACTAGACTGAGCCCTGTTTGAAATTGCAAACGGCTGTACAGGTACGATAGTGGAACTGAGCACGAGCAACGACAATGATTCCTGCGAGGTGGGCACGGGCGTGGCTCGCTGCCTGGTCAAGTTCGGCGATAACACGCGTGCGTGGGCTCCCGTATCCTCGCTCAAGCTGCTCAGCGCGCCCCCGCCCGACGACGGGCGCATCATGTGCGTGGTGTGCAAGCGGCGCGAGGGCCAGGCCGCCAGCCCTGCCGCCAGCCCCGCCATCAACGCGATCATCGCCTGTGACATGTGCGGCCGCGGTTACCATGCCAAGTGCCACTCGCCGCCGGTTGATGCTTGGATCAAGGGTCAGTTTAATTCCGCTACTGTTACTCATATCAACCGAAACAAGAATGCTGGGCATAGGCTTGTTGATAAGACACTCGCATTGCACTGTTTATGTCACTAAATGGACTTTATACAGCTTGAACTTTTACCAATAGGTTTACCTAAAGTCCTACAATGTATAGGTGTTATTCATGTTTAATTGTGTCTTGCGTTAATGTTTAGAAATAACAGTCGGCAGTAGAATAAGTTGAGTTGATAAGGGGTCTCAAATAGATTTAAACATGACTTTTCACTCATTACGGTGCGAAGACATTACCAGCAGTATTGTTTATTATTTCACTCTTATTAAACAAGATATTTTGTAATATTAGGTATTGTGTTGTGTGATACTAACTATTTCCACCAAGCTCATTTACCCACCTATTACGGTGCGAAAACTTTACCAGCAGTCACATTTATTATTTCTTTCTTATTACACAAAAGGTTTTTCACTTCTCATGCTCGTAAAGTCCTTCTTTATGCTGGGTATAGGCTGCATAAAATCGCATTTTATGCACTAGTGCATAAATGGTTGTCGTCATCTAGACTAAGACAATTAAGCCCTACAGCCAGACAGACGAGGTGACTACATTAAATAAACTTGTTATTTGAATAAATTTACTTTAATTTTATTTATATTTGCATCGTACCTAGTTGCATCTAACAAAGAAGAAATTTAAAACTATTAAAAACAAGCATTATTAACAAGAACATTAAAAAATCAACGTAGGTATAAACTTGGCAGTATTGCGTTCGAACTAAGTCAAAAATCGCAAACAGAAAAAAAAAAAATTGACAGAAATACAGTGGCGGGAAAGAGGTTTTGGACTATTAATTAGTTATTTTCTTTGCAAAACTTGTTGTGTTATGGAATTTAATTAAAATGTCGTCTAGTGAAGAGGAAAATAATGCTCACACCTAACACACTCATGGAAAAAAATGCAAAAGAACTTATTAAAGTTTTTTTACATTATCACATGGAAAAAAATGCAAAAGAACTTATTAAAGTTTTTTTACATTATCACTGTTTTATTTCCTCGTAATCGAAGTGAAAAGCAGAGTGTATAACTCGGTCTTAAAACCCATTTTATCCTCGACTTAATTATCCAACCTCGCCTGCCGGCTCGGTTGGATACCATAAGTCTCGGAAAAAATGCTTTGTTTTATGCCCTTGTTGTACAATCTACTATTGTTTTGTATTGTTCTAACTATTTCATTTAGCGTCTGATTCTTTGCAGGTGCGTCATGGCATTGCAAGAGATGCGTGGACCAAAGATACAGGGTGGCCGCGGCCGAGAACCGGGCGATGAAGAGATCAGACTTGTTCAGATTCAAGGGTGGCCAACAGTGGAGACAGCAGCAGGAACTAACAGCGCCGTGCGACGTATGTTCATATTTATTTTAAAAAATCCGTTATAAGCCGTTTTTCAATGATCATATCTTTATGAACTGAAAAAGGGCCCGAAGCGGCCTGGAATTTCCAGATGCTTTGAGCAGTGAAAATTACGTCTTTTGGTTAGTTAAAGTACATAGGTACTTTAACTAACCCATATCAAATAAAGATACTGTTCGCATGACTTTGCTGTTTCGTACCTTACTTGGCGGAACCTGTACGCTGCGTCTTGTTTTATAGTAATTTTCAATATTTGGTACGGAACCCTATAAATCTATATCTATACTAATATTATAAAGCTGAAGAGTTTGTTTGTTTGTTTGCTTGAACGCGCTAATCTTAAGAACTACTGGTCCGATTTGAAAAATGATTTCAGTGTTAGATAGCCCATTTATCAAGGAAGGCTATAGGCTATATACCATACTCACATAAACCGAAGCGAAGCTAGGGCGGGTCGCTAGTGTTACTGATAAAAGTAATATTTCATGCGCTTTGGATACCTATCAGTACTTTATTCCTGAAAGTTAAGGTGCCTATTAAAAAAGATACCTAATAAACTTTTACGGTAACTCCAGTAACTTTTTTGGGACGAAAGAAACTTTATATATAACTGTAATGTATACAGGGTGTCCCAAAAGGCTGATAGAGCGGCTAAAAAGCTATCGATGTCACTGTCGATGTCCATGTCACGATAAATAATTAATTTCATGTTCTATTTCATAGGTTTTCTAGTGGTGTTTTACATTATTAGAATCTTTACGGATCAGCCGTTTTTTTAACAACTTTTTAAGTAATGAAAAGTTAAAAACAAAAACAATAAAAAATCAATCGAATAAATGAGTTTTTTAAGTATGACACTACTTTTCCCCCCTACTGGAATATATTTTGATTATTGTCATAAGAAATCAGAACACTAAAATCACATCGAGTTAGCTCCAATGTTGATAAGAAATTCCCGCCAGCCAACCCCAAAAAAAATGAAACAAATAATTTAAGAAGTAAGTAGGTAGTTTTGTATCCTCTGCAAATAATTTTCCAGTATCAAGCAAATGACAAGTGTATCTAATTTTTGTTGGCATGGGCCTCGTACGTTGTTCTTGTAATAATTAAATGTTTAAGAAGCAATAAACCAACTCCAAATAATTAACGAGTTCCCTTTACTTACCCTCCATGAACAGGTCTTTGCTAAATTTCTACAGGACCGCGCCGGACATATACCCTAATGATGAAAACAAGAATAATTAATATCGGTTGACAATGGCAGAGAAATCGAGAGTAACATACAAGCAAAAAAAATACAGACATGAATCCACTTATTTGAAAATAACTACCACAAAATACCGTTGTGATGCTGATGACTTAGTCATGTAAATATATTTTGAAAGCTGAACTGTAACAGATGATTTAAACGTCTGAGTTCTCTAATTTCGTAGAAGTTTCATGTATAATGTAATGTAACATGGAAGTTTAAATGACAAAACATTTTCAGACTGCCACCACTACGTCGTCGACCGTTCCGGAGGCGGACAAGGGCCAGAGCGACGAAGTGCATTGCTACTGTGGACAAAAAAGCGATTGGCTCGCACAGGTCATTTAAATTATATTTCCTAAAAAAATACTATGTGGATGATTTATTAGTAGAGATCGTTTAAATTAAAACTGTACGGACCTCCACTAATCGAACTGACAAACATTAATTCACATGTAATAATGTACAATGGAGGGTGTTCAGGTTAAAATCAGACAATCTCTCAGACAGCCTGTTTATGACCAGACAATTTTCAGGATTCCGTACCCAATGAAAATTATGTCAAATGGTACCCTAAAATAAATTTATTTATTTACAAGAAAACGTTTCCTGTGGTCTACGCACTAGGCTAGGCCTGTCTCGCGAACACAAATACCAATGGACAAACAACTAACAGGCCCCTCTTGCACTAGTGTAGGCTACATTTTTAATTAGGTATTTGTAACTACGAAACATGAATAGCAAAAAGACAGATTAAACATTTAAATATTTAAAGAGCATAAGACTATTTAAGCCACTAATGTGTAATTAATTATAAAGTATGTTCCTATTCAGACTGCCAATGAAAATAACAGGTATACCTGACTGTAATTCTGATAGAGGATGAAATAGTGATGGGAATAATTTTACCTCTATGTATTCATCATCATCATTGTATTATAATAATATGTCCGAATAATAATTTTGAAGGTGCTTTTCCACCGGAGACACGAACAGAGACTACGTTTGATATACTATAACTTTTAATTTATAGTAGGTAACTGTATAAATATAGTGCATAACTGAGTAGGTTCCTGCGCTAGGGAAACGGTGCGGTAGGAGATATATGTAATGTGTCTCGCTGTATACACGTGAGGAATAGTATCAAAATATATCTTACGATATATAAGTCGATCAAAGCCTTGCGTCTACTAGGCTTGCCGAATCCATTTTTTTTTGCTTTTTGTCTTATGAGGCCTAGGGATGCACTACTACTGGCGGCGGCGGAAAACTAATTGTACGCGTACGAAGTTGCGAGCGTCCTCTAGGCAAATTATAATAACTTACCTTTCTTTTTTATTTTTGATCCTATTTGGTCTTGCTTAGTCTGCAAGTGTTTTTTTGCGCTGACGCGTTTCGTCAGTACCTACCTATTACCTTGAGTCGGAACTCCATCCTGGCGTCGCACGCTGAGTTCTGTCTAATTTATACCGTATGCCTTCGTGATAAGCGAATCTCATGAAACAATGATTTCCTTTAAACTAGCAAATAAATAAACCCCGTAATAGGACCCTAGTGGACGCTCTTCTTACTTTTCTGAGATCCAAGTCCGTAAATCCCGTTGCCCAGGCGTTGTTTTGCAATGTCGGACCAGCCAGACAATTCGCTAAGTCGGTTTACTATGCCAACGCAGCGCAAAATTCCGCGCCAGGTGACCCAGGGGGGGTACTCCGTAACACCTATACTCCAAAAACCTTTTGTTCCACTGCTATGATGGAAAGAAAGGGACAGGTCCAGGCAAACGTAACATCGAATTCGAATTCTCTCGTAGCCATTGTAATAAACTTTTATTGTTGAAACAGAAAGCCTTTCGAAATAATTAAGAAAATTATGTTCTTTTTTGTTTATTACGTCCCTGTCGCACTACTGGGTGCGACGGAGACGAAAACCTCTTAACGCATTCACTGCCACCGGCGCATATATGCGTTCACTGTCACACAAGTTTGTTCCTAGGCCACGCCCCCTGGTAGTGATTGCGTTAACTAGTTAATTAATCAAGTCTATCAAGACATCACTACGTTTTTATGACATCATGGCAAGCACCATCCAGCATCGTATTCATACTAATATTATAAATGCGAAAGTGTGTCTATTTGTATGTCTGTTACCTCTTCATTTAGGTGAAATTTGGTGCAAAGCTAATTTGAATCCTGGGAAAGGACATAGGATAGTTTTTTTCCCGAAATTCATCCACTAAGGTGGTGAAATAGAGGGTGAAAATTTGTATGGATTTACGATATTAACGAGTTCCACGCGGACGGAGTCGCGGGTAGAAGCTAGTTTTACCATAAGTGCTTTTCATCAAAAAATACATGGTTAAATAGACATTACTACTTCAAAATATGCATGAAGACAATGATTAAGACAAATAATTATGACTATGCTCAACCTTCAAAAGTAAGCGTATATGGAGTTATAATGGTAAATTGATTTGTTTAAAAGAGTGACAGAGTGAATAGGAACAGACTACGTAGGTTTGTGAATTTGTGTGAGTGAGGATAAGTAAGTGTGTGGACGCGTTTCTGGCAATGTATACACCGTCACCGTCACCGTCACCGGCATATACCCGAAGGATTTTAACACCACGTTCCTGATGGTATATCCTGGAGTTAACTAGGTCCAATTAAGCTTTTTAAAATTTTCATGTTTTTGTAGAATTTAAATGGAATATTTTCGCTTCTCCAGGAAACAAAGGACGAGCTGGCAACGCTTTTCTTGTAATTAGCACTTGTTACGGGGAAATCCTTTTGAAAGTTAGGAATGTGAGTAATTTGTCCCTTTCTTGTAATGTTGGAAGAGTTAATCGAAGAAAGAGACTAAACTTTGACATGAATAAGAAGATGTTAGCGTATTGTTAGCGTAATTAAGCATAGATTATTTCAAAGCAAAGTTAGTTAGAAGTGTCATTCATATATCCTTTTAAATGCCTAGTAATTTAAAGGCTTGGCTCATAAGCACGGTATATCAGATACATGTGCCTCTACGTTCGTTCTTAGGTTTGCAGAACACAATCTACGGGGCCGGTGCCAATAACGGCTACACTGCGTTTTGTTGTGTCACTAGTTGCCATGAGAGGTCGGTTTTGTTTTCAGTCGGGGCAACCGAAGCGTCATTTCTTTTAAACACACAGAAGCGGTAGTTGGTGCCATTTGAAACCACGAACCACGGTCCAAGCAATTATGTTGACGACGGGCGGTAGGCAGTTTCGTCTAACGCCGGTAGAAGTGGGTAGCTAGCACCATTTGTTAGTCCTTTACCTCAAAAGCATAAATTCCTTTCACCTCGATCGTGCATTTAACTATCGCGTTGTGTCTCAATCGTTTTTTTATTAGACGATATTAGTTTTTGTCGCATTTCACCTCGATCGTGTAATAAATTTTCGTTTTTTGTCCTAATCGTCTATTTCAGTATTAGACAATATCTTTAGTCGCAATGTACCTTTTTCGCTTATAATTTTAATAGTAGATATCAATGGGAACATTTAATGTCACAGTTCGCCAATATTTTTAGTAACACGTATAAACTGATGTCCCGGAGCCATTTGTCCTATTGATGCGGTGTCTGTACCCTGCCCTTATTAAAATTTTCCCTCCATGGGAACTATCGATAAATTCGAAACTATCCCGCCTATCACAGGCGGCGGAGCCAGGTTCAAGCTCCATATTTCGTCACAAATATTGAATTATACAATTACAGTATTGCATCTGACTTCAATGTCACTGTACTTCAATGTCGCAATGACAGAGTATTTATCTATTATTTATTAGTCACAAAGACAATATTTCAATGAGTTTGATAGCACTTAAGACATGAAACTACAGGTACAAAACACGTTTTAAAAAAAAGGTTACAGAATTTGAGTGCGAACATCACTTAACGCGTCAAATTAAATAGAGTCCCAAACAAACATCGATCGCGACGAAATGCGTCTAGGGTAAAAACCTACACGAAAAATTTAATGCTACAAATTAATTATACTAATGTAAAAAGCCACGCGAAAAATTGCTTCGAGTAAAAGGTTCTATTGAAATTTTGTTCATTCGAGGTGAAATGCGATTCGGTGAATCGCTACAAGGAATTTATGCTTTTGAGGTAAAGGACTAACAAATGGCTAGCACACGCTCAGCTGAGACTTGCTAGCGGCCTTTGTCACAGGACTTTTTGCGCACGTCTTCGTGACCTCCGATTCGTTCGGGTCATTTTTCTTGACGCTGGAGTGTCGCACTTTAAACACGTACGGTTTTGGTTTTCTAGATTCCCTGTTTTGCTTTCTAGTTTCTTCAAATCCGCGTGTTCTTCACATTTCATTTTGTATTCAATCGGCAGCAAGAACTTTTTCCAAGGATTCTATCGTACATTTTGCCATTTTAATATGTTAATGTTAACTGAATAAATTTACACACATCTGAACGAAGGACACATATGAACCCGTTAGACAATACACTATGGGTCACGTTAATGTTTAAATCACCAATGTTTTGCATTGCTAACGAAATGTCCAGAGTATTCAAATAAGGTCCAACATCGGACACTGATCGGACATCGGATCTATAAAGTCCGATCATTGAATAACAGTCTGTTGCTTCTAGTAACAGGCAGTCTCAGTCCTCAATGGAAGGTTTGCTGATAGACACGTTCCACAAATTACGTCCGTAGATAACAACCCCGCTTGCCTGGTTTTCGGGCCTTGTCGTGTGGAAAGAAGTGTATTCATCAATCTGCCCGAGTACCAATCCATCTCGTAACCAACATTCGGTCAGCACCACTATGTCGAATAGTACATCTATACACCTTACAGTTACCAAAGAACTATCAAGGTTATGCTGTAGACTTGGTATGTTGAAAAATATTACTTTGTTTGTTTTGGTGTTGGTTTTTTTGATATAGTTTTTTTGTTTATCGTAACGGCTTCGGAACCCTACACTGAGCATGGGCCGACATGCTCTTGCCCGGTTTTGTATATATTAAATCAATCAAGAATAACAAATTCTTAAGTAGCAGGAAAAGTGACTGAAGAGGTTAACGTTAGGATTCCGTAGCTATTTTTTTTAAACAATTATGATCTGCTATTCAGGTTAAGTATGGAGGTAAGAAATTAGAAAGAAAATTGATACATTTTGAACTCGTAGGTATAAACGTTTCTAGATACGAGGGTCACTTCTGTTATTGCCTATTTGTCATAATCTTTCAGCACTGTCAAATCATTTTCGCCCCCGCGAGAAGGACGTATGTTTATCACACATCTATTAGGTACCTGCGGGCCTAGTATGGCTGCGTCTATATCGCGTGTCACATGTGGGTAAAGCATCTAATTTACGTGTCAGAAGTCGGAAGGTGACGGATGCCTTATCCAAACTTTATCACGCGATAAACGCAGCAATATTAGGGCCCGCCCCTGGGGTGTGATTCTCTGGCTATGGTCGATATGCATGCATGTATAATTTTATCCTCGCAATAACTTAATTAACTATGATGATTTTTGTAATTATGCTATTATCACAACAAAACAACCGCGTATATATTATCACGTATCTTTATGCCTTTAAGAATAAATATGTGTTGTGATATATTTGGCACTTTGGATGCTAACGACTATTTGGTGACTGTAAATATAGACTTATAAATTTATAATAGTGTAACATAAGAATGTTCAATGATTCAAGGGAAACAATCAGTAGGTTTGTCAAAATATTACTATAAAAAAATATTAATTTAATTCATTATTCGATTACTGTGTTATTTTTATATTATACCATCCACGTCAAATGTTGAAATACTTTTCTACGTTCAAGTAAACCTTATGAAAAAAATAATGTCAAATAAAATTCTTGTGTTAGAGAGTTTGTAACCAATTGCAGGTTTTGTCTTTCATACGGTATAAAACCTTACTGAAATTACTGTCAACTCAAACGTTATATCAATATCTGAAACTTTAATACAATTAATATTTAGTTGATTATCGAAACCACTCGATACATAAGGTCTTTTCTTTTCAAAAAGGCCTTTTGGAGCGGATTTATCATTCATTTTTGTTTGATGTTACCCTTCCATGCTTATTATATTTCGATGCTCATTACCTAAACACCCTGTATAAATATGGGCCTTGTTGTCTGAAATAAAGTTTATTCTATTCTATACTATACTAGCGACCCGCCTTCGCTTCGCTTCGGTTTATGTGAGTTTTCTGTAACACCCGTACATGAAACAGGATTTATTATACATAAAAACCTTCCTCTTGAAACACTCTATCTATTAATAAAAACCGCATTAAAATCCGTTGCGTAGTTTTAAAGATCTAAGCATACATAGGGACAGACAGCGGAAAGCGACTTTGTTTTATACTATGTAGTGACTATACTATTATGAAGAGGTAAAGTTTGTGACGTTGTAATTGGTAATCTCTGGATCTACTCGACCGATTATGAAAATTATTTTACTAATAGAAAGCCACGTTATTTGTGAATGTCATTGGTTATATTTTATATTACATTAACCCATAAAAAATGTTTATCTACACACGTATCACGTCCTCTATTATGCGTTCAAAACCCGTAGGAAATGACCAGCATTATTACAACCATTTTACTATGAGATCTTTCTTGTCTGTGGTAATAGGTAAAATCTGTACTGTAATGTTATAATAACAGTATAGATTTTGGTAAGGTTATGAGTTTAAATTTGGAACAGCTGTCAAAACACAAGAGAGTCTCTATTCTAGTATTCATAGATATTAAAACAGCTATCGACCCGAAACGTCAATTCAGTATTTTTTAATATAAACCGCACGACATTTTGATTGACTTGAGAATAGGCACCTCATTCGTCTATAATTAAAAAAAAATCTTCACGGCAGATCGAATTGCCGCCATTATTGATGTCATTTGTTTGTTGGTTTTTAGCTGTTACGAAAGTAGGATTGTGAAAAGTTGTTTTGTTTGTTTTTATTACAACTATTACAATAAATAATATGTTTCTGTATTTGTTAAAATTTATTTATTATTGCATTATTTTAATATCTATAGTCTATAGATATTGTACAGGTAGCACTAGTAGCATTGCAGGTCATTTTTCTACGGGTTCTGAACCCATCTTAGAGTACTTATGTTATGTGAAGATAAAGCAGTGTATGCAACTGTATACAATTGTGTATTTCATTATGCATCAGTTGTATGAACTACTATTATTGCCCAACGAAGTTAGCTAGTTACCTTATAAAACGAATAAGTAATAGGCGCAGCGACAGTTATCGCTTTTAAAACATTACTTATCTGCGACTCGTAACTTGGTACCGGGTGCTCACGGTAGGCAAACGGTGAACACGTCAGTACCACTACCATGAGTTACAATTATCGTACTCGCTAGCGAGTAGAATGCTCTGTCCCTCGCACTTCATAACAATACTGCGAGACCTGCGAGCGACAGAGCATTCGACTCGCTAGCGAGTACGGTTATTGTAACTCATGGTAACGGTACTGAAACACAGTCAGCGGCGGGGAGAACGATGAAGCACTTAAACAACTCGAACGCAACGCAGTCTTGCTTTTCTATTTTTAGTCTTTAGAATCAATTATTTTAAATGTAAATTACACCACTTGGTTCAAAGTTTTTTAATATTCACTTTTGGTTTTAGTTGGAAAAGGGAGAATATTTATTTACAATTTATTTACATGGAGCTGACCTGTTACGCACGGAGAGGCGAAGAGGAGGGTTATTATGTTCGAATATGTGCGATAATGGCTGATCTCGTAACAAATAATACAAAAGTCTTATAGTAGAATAATGAGGGGAGTTCTAGAAACGTTTTTTAACGTATAATGAGGTTTGTTCTATAGAAAAAGGTAATACAAAGACAAGCGTTAAATTTGATTTGATTATAGTGCAAACCTGAAGCATACACACTACCGGCAAATCCGGCCAAGTGTGAATCGGGCGGTACGGAAACCTCGTTGCACGAGTCAGACTCGCACTTGATCGAACTTTTAGAACATTTTTTTTAGATGCTGCTTTGCTGCCGCTGTTCGCGGTGGTTTCACCAAAGATGTGTGACCACCTTGCAGTACCCACTTTATGCCGGCGACAAGTAAGTTTTTTTCTATCCTCTTTATGATTTAACATTTTTAATGTATCTGCTTATTTTGTTCCCTCTCGTTTCAGACTTTACATTTTCGCATGCGCCAATTGCAATGGTGGAGTGGAATATTTGCGTAGATTAGAGCTCTGTTGGCTGGATTTGGCTCACCTAGCACTATACAATCTGACGGCTTACAATGCGCCCAATTATTTCGACTTGGACACAGTTATCATGCCCTATATCATGGATAATTGGCACGCTTTGCAGCTCCCCGAAAAGGTATAAAGGTTTTGCATATCTTAAATCAAGCTCTTAGGACTTATCTTTTACAATGTTTTCAAATGTAGTTTTGATTGATTAGATGTGGAGAACACCTGTAAACGAACGCCGTGAAAAGATTCTTACTGCTTTGACATCGTCACGTAAAAGGTTTAAGTGCGGTCGCGAGATGAAAAAGCGGGCCACCATCTGGGGGCTGCGCCTAAGACGCCCGCCGCCCCCGCCGTTTCAGCTTTCTGCCCTTGATCAGGTCGGTATCTATTTCATATCCAGAAATAAACTCCAAATTATTTAAGAACATTGCAATCAAATCTTGCGGTCTGCTGACAGGTGAAAAAGGGAGTATCTTTGACTGATGAGATGGTGAAGGAATACGCGCCGCGGCTCAGATTTCTTCCGCGGCCGGCCTCCTCGCCTGCTACGACGAGTGCTGATGACGGGTATGCCGTTCATTCACTAGCCCATTTCTGACATTTCTGTCGGTAAGGCGATTTGTTAATTTTTCTTTTTTGTTTCAGCACACAACCTTCTAGTAGCGAAAAAAGTTCCTATAAAAATCATAGCTCTGAAATGAGTGTGCCCGCCAATAAACGTTGGCTGAATTTAATGAAAAAGTGTTCCTTTAAACATAATAGCCAACAAATGATTGTGCCTGTTGACGGGCATTGGTTAAATTTAATGATGGGCAAGCGGTTTCATGAAAATCTCAATTCAAATTGTTACTCTGAAAATGATTCTACCAGTTCCTATGAATCGATTAAACAAATTGAAAATGATGATCAATCCTCCAATTCAGTTTGTACTTCTACAGCTAGACAATCCGATGCCAAAGATGACATGTCTTCCGAGAAGTTCCTCGACCCAGTTGAACATGACAGCAACATAGTGGAAATACATTGCGCAACGCCTCCTGCGACGGCTCTCGACACCTCGCTTGTTTCCTGCTCTGTTAAGTTAGATAAAATACCCAAAGACATTATCAATGAAGTAAATGGAAACCATACTATTTCAAGCATCACAGTCATGGCTAACAGCACCAGAATAGCCACAATGAATCTAGAGGTGTCCAAGTTGTCTACTAAAAACATTATTGAACATTCCAAAATTAGGTCCTTGCAGCACTTGGACTGTTTACCTGCCCACAGTAGTTTTATCCACGAATTGGAGTCATCAGGTGATGAATCGTCCAGCAGAGGCACGCTAGATTCTATAATACCACCATTGAAAGATTTTCAGGGGAAAAATAACCCATTCCTAATGCAGAATACTACAAAAGCAACTTTTTCCTCTTCCATTAATGGGTACAACAAGCAAAATGGAAGACAGAATCACTTTCATTCGCGGTTTTCATTGCCCGGTCAATTAAGTTCCATGATAGGTTCTTCAGGGCGGCCGTTGAAAAGGAAACTTAGTGAGAAGGATATTATAGTAGGTCCGAATGGAGAGGTGAAGCGTAGAAAATACAGGCGGCCTAGAAAGTATTTACAAGGACAGGTATGTACAGTCAAATCCTTTTTAATCTTTAAAGTGAATGTTACATTTAATACTTAGTCGGTTCATAAGCTCTGTAGAAGAGATTAATTACAAAAAAAAAGAGTTTTTTTTTTATAAACCTGTGTAACGAGGTTGTTACAACCTCCTTTGTTTGCGTTCCTGGCCACTCTTATATTTCGATCTAAATCTTTCTAAATTCAAAATTTATTACGTTCTATTCGGATATTGATCCTTCAATTCTCCAGAAAACTTCAATAAGAATCAGACACGGGATCTCGTGTCAAGGAGCATCATTATATTAATTTACTATTTTATTTTTATTCGGTAATCTTTCTGTAATCTTTTTATTAGAAAACGTATTGAAATTCCTAATTCTTGGAAGTGATTCATTTTTTATCAACTTCAATACTGAGTAGTATTGAATTTATCCGTGTGGGTCTCCGCGAGAGTACCCTATAGGCCCTATACCGTCAGAAATGGCTTTCCGGCGGGCAATCGAACCCCGCTCTCCCGCGTAACAGGCGGGGTTACTTACCACTATACTACCGTCAGACCTGTACATCAAAAGTATGTATTCTTACACTATTGCAATGATTTGATGTTCGAGCTTCAAGCATTCACGACTTTTGTTGCTATTGTAAAAGTTTTGTTAAGTCCAAATTTGCGTGACTTATTTTAACAGACTTTTATCTTTAAATTATAATACAAATGTATTCAAACCAACTAAAGATCCGCTTGTACACCGGTCAATCTTCATGTCTCATTAAATCGAATTTTTCGATTTCATATCAATTTGTAGCAATGCAAAAACACACCAAATACCCTGCTTCATAAGCTGGAATTGAGTCTCCTTGAGAAAAATAATACTGGTATCCGAACATACACAGAGATGACAGGATTTACAATAATATACAAAAAGTTCATTAGTAAACAAAAAACTTAACTTAACCCTTCTTTGCATGGTGATGGAAATTTCCATCATAACATAATTACCAACTGAATCCATCATCAATCATGTATCCATTTTTTTATGCTTATTGATAATCAAATAGGGTTTGAATTCACGACATAATTATGTCGAAATTAAATAATAAGTTAGGTAGTTTTATTTGACTAAAACTGTGTAACAGAACTTATTAACCGACTAGGTAGAACAGAAATGAAATAAATTTATAAAAAAAAAATATACAATGGTGGTCACATAATTTGGGACGGTTGCGTTTTTCGCATATAAATATGTTTTTTTTTACAACCAATCAAAAAGTTCTTACCCAATTTTAATTTTAGTTACACATATCGTTAGCTAAGTCGTTAACTAAGGTTTAAAATTTAAATGTATGTACAATTTATATTTGTTGCAAACGAGACATTGATTTTGTTTAAATGTTTGGCCTTCATAAAAAGTTGTAATACTTTGTACGAACGCGTCACAACTAAGTTTTTAAATCACTATAAAATATAAGGTCAGATTTAAACAGTACGTCTCTGTTTATCAGTTTTAACCTTAATTAATGATCTAAAAGTAAATTGTAATTAGTAAGGGCCGAAATTTTCGGGCCGGCTTTTGACAAGTTGTAGGGAGATAACACCACTGTTTATCGATGTTAACACGTTCGGCGCCGGTGACACATATCTGTGATCAAAAAAATCTTACTCCTATGCCAGTGACACATATGTGTGATTTTATTATTACGCCTTTTTCTCAATAAATTTCCAATTTAAAATTTTTAGATTGAATATATTGTTATGTTATTTAAATATTAAATCGAATTATGCGTTGGTACCAAAATCTGAGAGTTTTTGAAATTTATTAAAAGTTACCCTTATACAGTGCCGATGACACAAATCTGAGTCATTTTTTCCACACAGTTCAGCGGTTCTCAAAGTTTTCATTAGAACTTACTATACATTTCACTGCTTTATTGGAAATTAGTTAACAGTTAATTCGTTGTTATACCATGTGAAGATAAGACGCCAAATAGCATATTTTATATATTTAGTATTTTTAAGGGTACAATCTTTCAAATTCAATCGGACGGTTTTTTGTTAGTAATTTTATTGCGAGGTGCCGGTTTTTTTTAATTTGGTCTATTTTTTCACCATCCATAAACTTGCCAGGGTATAAAACAAATATCGGTATCAAGTATTTTATGATAATGTTCAATAATTAGTAAATAAGAGTAAAGGACTTTCAGTAATGAAAAATGTGAACCAATCATAACATTTTTATTATTTGAACCACTTCTTAATTATAAGTACATACGGGTGGTTCTATTCGCAAGGGAATTTTCCGCGGCTCACCTTATTTTGTATAGTTTTTGTAGGCAAATATTTACGATCGAAACTGTACATCTAAATGGTTTCTAGTATGACACAAAAGCTTAACAGTATCCTGGTACGTATCACTACATAGTATAAAACAAAGTCGCTTCCCTCTGTCTGTCCCTATGTATGCTTAGATCTTTAAAACTACGCAACGGATTTTGATGCGGTTTTTTTTAATAGATAGGATAGTTCAAGAGGAAGGTTTTCATGTATAATAAACTTTGTTTTACGTACGGGTATTACAGAAAACTCACATAAACCGAAGCGAAGCGAGGGCGGGTCGCTAGTTTATTTCATATCCGTTGTTTTCTATATACTTTTTTTGCATTAATGGGTCGTAAATTCGTTACATTAGAGTACAGAATTGCATATTTTCGATATCAAATGTTGCATTGACATTATTTTAGGTTTTCAGTCAATAAGTACTTATTGACTGAAAACCTAAAATAATCTCAGTATCCTGTCCTCAGTCTCCTGGAAAAATAATAGCCAGGAGACTGAGGATGAATCAGGAGAGGAGTCATCAAGGATCCGCACGTATAGTAATCCAGCTATCATGATATTCATGAGTGATATATTAATTATTGGTACAATTTATGTGATATTTGATTAGTTACATATTATTTATCATACTTATCATAAATTAATAAGCTACGAATATCTCGAATCAAAATCTCCAATTTCAAACATTACAATTTCATTATTATTTGTTTATTGTTTAAAAACAATCATATTTTCTACATTTTGCATCTTAAATTATGTAAGATTTTAAATAAAATGTAAAATATGTGTAGATAATATTTGGTTGTACGTTATTTTACAGACTGAAGCTGTTTAGAATTTCATTTTATAGAAATTTTTTCTCGTATTATCATTTCATAGAATAATCAATATGTAGAATAATTACTTTGAAGACTTTTAAATCATCGTTTTTTATTTTAAATAAAATTCAATGTTTCTTTTTTCATATCATAGAATAGCAAATTAAATATTCTTTGTTCTCATAGATATAAAAAAAATAACCTCGAAGGCTAAGGCGGGAGCTTGCTTCGCTTCGCTCCCGCCATAGCCTTCTAACCTAACCTATTCAAGTCGGTTCTGCCCAGAGAGGTCTTGCTCGCTCGCTTCGCTCGCTCGCTCACTCATATTTATATCATAATATAGTATTTATCTTATAACCCAACCTTCTAAAAAATACACTGACCGAACAATATTCGTTGAAAAATAATTATATTGTTTGATAAGTTTGTGTAATGAAAAAATTAAATTACAAAATTAATTGAATTGATTTTCTGTCGAATTTGTTTCTTTCAAGTAAATAGTTAAAAAATAATAATATACGAAGCAAAAATACAAGGACCAAAAAGTATATGAAACATTTTCTGTGAAACAAAATTCTGTAATTTTTCAGTCTGTAAAACAAGGGGACACCATAATATTTGAAAACGTAAAAAATGTTTACCTAAGACAAAACAAGAACGTCCTGTAACCAAACAAAAGATAGAAAATATTGAAATATCTGCTCGGAACCTTAAAGTTAAACTGGAAAACGATTCGGTTAAATTTTTCAAACATGAATTGAATATTGTTCACCATTAACAATCACTAAAAAAAAATGATAAAGCAGTCCCTTACTGAAAAGGATGTGTAGTAGTCATATGGACTTTTCGGAAAAATACTGCACAAAATATAGTGAAGAAATTCGATCCTTCCATTTTGGGGGCTCAGTACTAATTAGTGTAATTTTATGATTGATTATTTGTGAGTCAATATCTTACAATACAAGTGTTCCATTGAAGACACTATTTTTATGCTATTAAACAATTTTTAGTAATAAAACATAATTTTATTTAAATAATTACAACGGGTTTCATGTTGTTTTTGTATCAGAACTCAGTATCCTGTTCATAGCTCAGTCTCCTGGGCCCATATTTTTTTTAAAAGGTCATATATTTGGTATATATTTTTGGCATATGTCACCTACATAATAATTTATTCAGTTCATTAGCACTAAAGTTTGAGAAACACTGAGTAAAAAAGTAATAACTTCAATTTTCTTACATTTTGTGAGTTTTCAAATATTTGGCAGTATTTTTTCGAGCACTAGCACCATTCCACTACATGTCAGAGAGACGACTGACGCCGCAAAATAAAAAAAAAACGCATTTTACTAATTTTTCTATGAACTATGCCAGTTGACACGTATTTGTGACCATGTTATTCGTACTCCTATGCCAGTGACACAAATACGTGACTACGATAATTTCGCCCGGCATAGCTTAAGGACTCGGTGAAACGCTGCCGGCGTCGAACGTGTTAATGATATTATCAGACTATTATCAATGCAAATACCTAATTATCTTATCAACTCTTTATAGGTATCTAAAATGTGTTGAGATTGGCACGTGAGTATTAAGACCGCGCCGAGCCTACGCCGGATGAATTAGAAAACACAATAATAGTAATGACGGTTTACTCGGTGCAGTCTTAAAACCTTAATCAGTAGGTTTTTTTATTTAGACATACGTCGTATTGACATAGGTTGTGTGTCAGTTCTCTCGCATTTAAATTGTTTTGAAATGGCAAGTAGGTAATTAAGCAAATGAAAGTGAAATAATGCACAAATTCTGCAATATATGGTTTTTTATGTAATACACAAATTAAACGGCCAAAAAAATATTGTATAAAAAGACATATGTCATCTCATCAGAAACTCATCGAATTAAATTCTAATGCACCCGTACTCTTTTCAGCGGTCGATGATGAAATAAGTTCGAAATATCGGCAAGTTTAATCCGTTAAATTGCTTTATTAAAATGAGTACTAGAACCTATATATTTTATAACTTGAGAAAATATTACTAATCCCTCTGAGGCCACTTAACGTATAGGTAGATGGCCTGAGTGCTTGTTTGCCTACCCTTTGATATAATAAAGTAGAAAATATTATTTGGTTTCCTTCAATTTTCTACATAGCCAATATAAAATATTTTAAATTAATATTCCAATCAAAACATATTTACGATTAAAGTTACAACTTAACACGTTCGCCCCGGTCAGGCCGGTGACACTCCGCGCTATCGCCTTCAAAATGTGCTGCCCCTTGCAAGGGGCGAATCAGTCGAGTGTCACGTGAGGGCTCGTCTCGACGCGCGCCGCCGTGCGCTGCCAAAGTTTTTGTTTGAATACGCACTTATACGAATATGGCTAATCGAAAAGGCAAAAAGTAATGCATCGCATACGGATGCTTAAATAATAACTCCAATGTCGAATTATCTTTTTTTAACCTGCCTCAGGATGCCGAAAGATAAGATTATTTAATAACTACCTATCTAGATCGAAGTTATTAATAATATTAATATATTATTAATAACTTCGATCTAGATAGGTAGTTACGAGTAGCTGGACTTATTTACTGACACAATCAGTACCTACAGTTTTGAACCCTCGACTTAAAAAGAGCGGTATTATTTACTTATTTTAGTAACGACCGGACCAAAAACCAGTTATCTAGTTGCCTCAGCGTTTAGTCTAAATAAGTAGATCTCCCAGTAATAGTAACTGCCTGCTAAAGCAAGGTCAGCATGTGCTGGTTATTAGGTAAACACAACACGCAAACAAATGGCAGCTTTTCTAAGTAACGCAGTAGGTAACGATAGTGCTTGAGTTTATAACAAACAAAATTTTTTACGTTCTATATCGAAGATATTATAGTATATTTACAACAAATTTTGTAATGCAACTTTTACAAAATGAAAGTTCAAAGTCCTTACAATAAATGGTTATTTTTTGTCGAAAACGTGTGTCAGCTCCTAGACTACTATTCCAGTACGAGTAGTACAAGTAGTTGTGAGCTCTATCGTTACAGACTTGATTTGTTTATTTTATTTATTTATTTATTTATTCAATTAGGCACACCAATAGTTGTACAAACAAATACAGATACAAAAGGTATGTATAAAGAAAATAGTTAAATAGTTAGTACCAATTACAGGTGTGCAACATTATTAGCACAGTCGGGATTCAATAAAACTAAAAATTAGGCATTTATCACATTACATCAAAATTCCAAAAAATAAATAATTACATTAACATATATTTAGAAGTTTAATACTAGTAAACAACGTCTTATTACTTAGATAGAAAGGGAGATCGGAGCAAACAACAAACAAGTCGCGGACAACTTTTGCTAGCCCTCCAGGCATGAACTATTTTTTATCGTCATATAAGTAAGAACTACATAATAAAACTACAGATTACTTATAATAAATTCAAATTTCTTTTATTTTTCTGAGATCAAAGAGGGTTTATTAAATAAAGTTATAGTAGTAGCGATTTTAAACTACGTACAACCTTGACCTTAGTCACAGAATAAGTAATAGTATAAGTACAGAAGCGACTCCCTGTGACAGCAAAAATGCGAATTTAAACCTACTCAGAACGCGGGAACGATAATATAATAATACAAGTGCACGTACGGAAGTGACCTTGTTTACATTTTTGCGATCGATAGTGGGGGCGCTCCTAACGACGCAAAATGCACCTTAAATCTGCGCTTCGAGTCTGTATTATTTCGCGCGTCATGAGCTTTGCTGACTCCGTCCACCTCCCAGGGCCGGCAGTTACTCGTACTTACTATTACTTTTCCGTGGCAGTTATAAGAAAACAAATTGAATTTATTATTAATTTATTGTAGTTCTCAGTTCGCTTACTTAAATGACGAGAAAAAATAGTACATGCCTGGAGGGCTATCAAATGTTGTCCGCGATTTCTTTGTTGTTTTCTCGGATATCCCTTTTTACCTACGTAATAAGACGTAGTTTACTAGTTTTAAACTAGTTTTTTTTGTGTCATTTTTCAGTAATGCCTAATTTTTAGTTTTATTGAATCCCGACTGTGCTAACTGTTGCACACCTGTAATTGGTACACAAACAGAACTATTTTCTTTATACATATCTTTTTGTATTTGTATTTGTTTGTGCAGCTGTTGGTGTGTTGTATTGAATAAATAAATAAAATAAACAAATCAAGTCTGTAACGATCTTACATGAGTTCTTGGACTATGCAACTCGTATTACGCGACTAAATTATAAACTCGAGCACTATTGTTACCTACTCCGTTAATTAGAAAGAAGAAGAAGAAGGAATTATGTATAATTATGTAGTTAATAGTTAATTGTAGTTAATTAGAAAACACAATAATAGTAATGATTGCGCCACTGGATGCTCGATGTTTGCTCGGTGCAGTCTTAATTGTAGTTTTCTTATGTAGTTCGCTTACTTAAATGACGAGGAAAAAATAGTACATGCCTGGAGGGCTAGTAAATGTTGTCCGCGACTTTTTTGTTGTTTGTTTGGACGTAGTAACTAGTTTTAAACATCAAAATAATGTTCAAAATCAGAAACTAAAAGAAAAGAAATAAACAAACAAACCCTATCTAAACGTTAGTACTTATTTATCAAAGTAAGGACTATGCAACTCTTATTACACTTCTAAATTATAAAGTCAAGCAATATTATTATATTACCTACTCCGTTACTTACTAGGAAAGGTACCCAACTGTCCGGCTCCGATTTGATTTATTTTTTCATATGTTTTATTATTAGATAGTAGTCTAAAATAACGGACACGTTTTTTTTTTAGCTGCCTAAACTCGACCTTAGGGTACCTAAATTGCAAAAATATTGTACATAGTTAAGGGCTTAATTGAGACAACGTTCAATTTCTTCCATTGTTTTTCCTTTGTGTAACGAAAGTTATCCATGTGATTATTATAATGTATGACTAATCTTCGTTACACAAAGGAAAAAGTTAAGGATTGTTAGGATTTTTTAATTGCGCCCTTAACTATATACGTGTACTTGTATTCTTGGTTGCAAGTCACCCCTATCATATTCGAAGAAATTGTCCTCCAAAGTACTGAAAAGTGACAACCCTCTCTAACTACAACAGACTTTTTTTTTTATTTGCTATTTTCCTAAAGGTTTGATTATATGTTTAAGAACATGAAAAAATAATGAGCACGTGTTTTCTAACATTGGTTCAAACTCATATTTAAAGAAAATACCAAAGGAAGAGTAATCTTCGATGAGAAATATATATCTTTGAAGGGTAATTTTTTAAATATGAGTTTTAGTCAATATAACAAAACACCGTGCTCATTCTTTTTCATGTTCTTAAACATATAATCAAACTTGTAGGAAAATAGCAAATTAAAAAATAAACTCTGTAGTAGTCAGAGAGGGTTTAGTCACTTATCAGTACTTTGGAGGATAATTTCGCTAGGTAGGTTGAGTTTGGGCAGCTAAAAAAACTACGTGTACGTTGTTTTAGACTACTCTCTAAAGTTGGAGCAGTTGGGTTACCTTTCCCTGTTAAAAATGCTGCCATTTGTGTGTTGTGTTTATCTAATATCCAGTATATGCTGACCTTGCTTTAGCAGGCAGATCACTATAACTGGGAGATCTAATTACTCGTACAGCGAGCGTGAGCGCTGTTTAAAGCAAGTAGGTAATTGATTTTTGGTGCGAATAAGTTGAAAACTGCGAAGCTGCGGACGCGACGGGTCGTAAATGAAATAAATAATATTATACCGCTCTTTTTGCGTCGAGAGTTCTGAACCGTAGATACTGATTGTGTCAGTTAAAGTCCAGCTACTCGTAACTACCTACCTAGATCGAAGTTATTAATATTAATATTAATCTTACCTTTCGATATCCTTAGGTAGTTTAAAAAAAGATAAATCGACATTTCTGTTATTATTCAAGCACCCGTGTGCGGTGGTTCGATGGACGACATGTACGGTAGCCAAAGAGTTTGATTTCTTACGTTGTAGACGATAGGTAACGGCACAAAATGTAGTAGCTATAATGCTATTCTCGTCGTATGTTGAGTCTGGAGTTGAAAGAAAAGCTTGCTCATATAGGGACTGCCCTGTACTACCATCGAAACCGCATGATCCTTCAAAGATGCAGTTTAGATGACTGATGCCCAATTTGTTACAATACTGTGAGAACACGTCATCGTAATCTTTAACGTAGATAATATTTTTTATTGTATCGGTTATTAATAATTACACGATGAACCGAAACAAAGAGCAGCACTGTTTCTTAAAAGCTGGTCACAGTATACAGGGTGTCCCAAAAGTACCACGCCACAGTGACACCGGAGGTAGGTCAGCTCAAGAGGAACCTAACCAGCCTAACATGACCTCAGTAAAAGTTGCACGGTTTTCGAGTTATTAGCGAAATGAAGATTTTTAAGAATTTTCCCCTTTGCTTTTACATTTTTAGTACCAGTATCGACTTGGACAGCTTTTAATAACAGTTTTTAATGTGTATCAAATCACGAATAGCTAATTTAGAAGTCTAAAGTGTTATTTTGTCAATAACTACTACAAGAATCAAAAAAAAGTTCGATTTATCTCGATTTAAATTGTCACAAAAACATTAATTTCAACTTTGATCATCTGCCACAAAAAAAAACAATTAGAAACGAAACAAACAAGTAACGCCAATAAATTAGATACATTATACAGATTCAGAAATGGTATAATACATGTATCTTACTACGAAAACGATAAGCATTTTTGTCATTTTAGTGATGCCTCATGGAACTAACCTAAAACTTGAGCTTCGAAAGCAGTCACTAAGTGCTACAAAAATGTTGTGGACAGCGGTTTTGCAAAATATCATTAGGGCTAATTTGTCACTCTTTTGAACGTTAACTTATTTTAATTTCAATGGGCCGGATAAAATGGCAATAAAAATAAAAACAGTTTTTTTTTTCATTCATTTATTGTAAACTTAATTAGGTTACATTACAATAAGTGTTCAAATTGTCTCCCATGGACTCGAATGCACAAAAAACATCGTTTTATAAAATTTCGGCTCAATTTCCGTAAATTGACTTCCGATATGGTACGGGCAGCATCAAATACTCGTTGCCGCAATTCTTCCTCAGAACGTATTGGTTTTGCGTAAACTTTGTCCTTCAAGCAGCCCCAATAAAGAAAATCCAGTGGGTTCAGATCTGGGGAATTCCCTGACATTCCCTGAGAGATGGATTGGTCGATTGGGACCAATTTTATGGCCACCGCGTTCCCCAGATCTGAACCCACTGGATTTTTTTTATTGGGGCTGCTTGAAGGACAAAGTTTACGCAAAACCAATACGTTCTGAGGAAGAATTGCGGCAACGAGTATTTGATGCTGCCCGTACCATATCGGAAGTCAGTTTACGGAAATTGAGCCGAAATTTTATAAAACGATGTTTTTTGTGCATTCGAGTCCATGGGAGACAATTTGAACACTTATTGTAATGTAACCTTATTAAGTTTACAATAAATGAATGAAAAAAAAATCTGTTTTTATTTTCATTGCCATTTTATCCGGCCCATTGAAATTAAAATAAGTTAACGTTCTAAAGAGTGACAAATTAGCCCTCATGATATTTTGCAAAACCGCTGTCCACAACATTTTTGTAGCACTTAGTGACTGCTTTCGAAGCTCAAGTTTTAGGTTAGTTCCATGAGGCATCACTAAAATGACAAAAATGCTTATCGTTTTCGTAGTAAGATACATGTGTTATACCATTTCTGAATTTGCATAATGTATCTAATTTATTGGCGTTACTTGTTTGTTTCGTTTCTAATTGTTTTTTTTTGTGGCAGATGATCAAAGTTGAAATTAATGTTTTTGTGACAATTTAAATCGAGATAAATCGAACTTTTTTTAGATTCTTGTAGTAGTTATTGACAAAATAACACTTTAAACTTCTAAATTAGCTATTCGTGATTTGATACACATAAAAAACTGTTATTAAAAGCTGTCCAAGTCGATACTGGTACTAAAAATGTAAAAGCAAAGGGGAAAATTCTTAAAAATCTTCATTTCGCTAATAACTCGAAAACCGTGCAACTTTTACTGAGGTCATGTTAGGCTGGTTAGGTTCCTCTTGAGCTGACCTACCTCCGGTGTCACTGTGGCGTGGTACTTTTGGGACACCCTGTATTTATGTTTGACATTTGTAGCTGTCATTTTAAAATGGTTTTAAAATGGACTTTAGTGGGAATGTGTTTTTCCAGTAGTTCTGTTGTTGTTTTTTTTTATTATTACGAATATTTTATATTACTTATATTAGTTATATTATATCATTATTGAAAGCAATTTTCCATTAACGGTTTTAGTGAGACTTGATTTTTTAATAAGATAGAACTACTGGGAAAGAAGTAATTCCCACTAGTTCCAATACCTGAAGTCCTTTAAATAATGGAACTAGTGGGAATTGACTGATTTAACGTACGCTTTTTTCTGCCAGCAAGTTCTATAAGAAGTGAATCTCATGAACAAATAAAACAAGTAAACCCAGTAATAGGACCCTAGTGGACCGTCGCCGCGTCGACTTAATTTTCTGAAATATTAACTTAACTTCTGGCCCTAAGTCAAAATAGTCATAAGAGATATTATGTCTATGGTATTTATTTTTAATGGTAGATGTGATTAGGTTCTAACATGATACCTAGAAAATTAATGCTTTTCTGTCATGTTACGAGGGCTGCCTTTTAAGTTGTGTCGTTTGGAAAATCTAAAGACAATTTAAGTGTTAAATGGTATTTATTGTTTTTCAAAGTAATCACCGTGACATGTAATACACTTTTTCATTCGATCGAACCAGTTTTCGAAACACTTATTCCAGTCCGAAGTCGGGGTCTCCAAAATGGCCGTTTTGTATGCCTCAACGGCTTCTTCAGGCGTCTGGTACCGTTGACCACGAAGTCGTTGCTTGATTTTTGGAAAAGTAAAAAAATCGTTAGGGCTTAAGTCTGGACTGTACGGCGGGTGTTCCAGAATTTCGACGTTTTGCTCTTTTAAAAACGCAATTGTTTGCCGGGCTGTGTGCGAGCTCGCATTATCGTGGTGCAGTCTTATACGACGTCTTGGGTTATTTTTTCGAAACTCGCCGATGACTTCTGGTAAACAGACAGTGGTATACCAGTCAGCATTAACCGTTTTACGATCCTCGAGCACGATGGTGGCAACGTGGCCACTTTTCGCCACAAACGTGGCGACCATTTTTTTCGAAGTGCTCCGTGAGCGTATTACTTTGGTTGGTTTTGGCTCATCTTGGAACACCCAAACAGTCGACTGCTGTTTAGAATCGGGATCGTAGGCATATATCCAAGATTCGTCACCACTGATAATGTCGTAAACATGTTTCGAGTTTCCTTGGTTGAATTGCCGCAGAGTTTTACGACACCATCGAACGCGAGCCGTTTTTTGGTCTTCACTGAGTAAATGTGGTATCCAGCGTGAGATCAACTTTTTTAGGCCTAAGTGATCATGCAAAATACTGTGAACACTGGTCCCTGAAATACTTAAGGAAGCTTCTATCTCACGGTATGTCGCATGGCGATCTTCGACGATCAGTTGCCGTACAGCATCAATGTTCTCCTGGGTTACGGCTGTTTTTGGTCGACCTTCACGATGTCTATCACCAAGACTAGAGCAACCACGTTGAAATTCTAAATACCAGCGTTCCACAGTCCGGAGGCATGGTGCTTTATCATTGAAAACCGTAGTCAACTCTTCGAAGCACTGAAGTCGCGTTAAGCCCCTTTTGAAGTTGTAAAAAATTATCGCACGTAAATTTTCCTTCGAAATTTCCATTTTCACAACTGACTTGTGAACTTTGAACGAACGCTGTACTAAAACGGTTGGGCCGATTTCGAGTCATTCTTTTGTTTTCGAATTCTAAATTCAAATATTTTAAGATGACACTAGTTCTTTTTTATGCAATCACGGGAGGTTTGCAAACGACAGAACTTAAAAGGCAGCCCTCGTACATGTATTTTTTTTGTAACACTTAAGTGTTCCACTCGGTTCTTACGCTCCGCGGCCTTATCCGACTATGGTGCGTTGGACGACACATTATTTTCCTACCGAAATGTTCTAAACTCGGGGGTTGGCACTCAGAGGGCGTAACATCCACGTGGCGCAATGCCAACGCAGCGCAATATCGCGGGTCCCGCAGACTCTGAACAGGCGTCGCGCTTCTGTCACGCGCATCCAGGTGGGTTACTCCGAAACACTATTTACAAAACTTTTAAAGCTTGACCCCTTTATTCCACAGTTATGACGTGAACGAAAGAAAGGGACAGGGCAGGGTTAACGTAACATCGAATTCACAATCCTCTCGTAGCCATTTTAATAAGTAGGTATGCTAAGCATTACATAGTCGGTCCTTAAGTTCTGTCACAAAGGTTTATTATAATTTTAAAAATAAATAATAGAGTTTCATAAACTTGTAGTACATCAATCAAAACCTTATTTTATATAGAATAAAAAAAGCGAAATTTGAGTTCGTTACTATTGCAATAATTTGGTGTACGAGCTTTAAGCATTCCCATTCGGGGCAGGAAAGCATGGGTCAAAACACGCACGACCACGATACTGATAACGGCTACAACTTTTGTAAGAGTTCTCGTATTGAGTCGAAATTTGCGTGACATATTGACCAGACTTTTATCTTTAAATACTGATACGAATGTATTCCAAGCAACTAAAGATCCGCTTATACTCCGGTCAATCTTCATGTCTCATTAAATTGACCTTACGATTTCACATCAATTTGCAGAAATACGAAAACAGACCAACTTTCGTGCTTCATAAGCTGGTTTTTAAGTGTCGTTAAGATAATAATGCTGGTCTCTGAACATACCCAGAGATGAGAAACTTCATAATATTAAATAGAAAATTTTCCTGGTTAACAAAGACTAATCTTTAAAGCGTTTTCAAAAAGTGAATTTTTTAGAAAACTCGTGCGTGTTTTAGTCGGTGCCGGCCGTGAATGTTAACAGATCGTATCGGAAATTGCGGCGACTATGTGGAATGATGATTAGTTCCTAAAAATGTACTTTAATTAAGCTTTTAAATTTAATTTATTTTAAAATTAAAAAATAAACAAAAATTAGTTTTATTTGACTAAACCTTTGTGACAGAACTTAAGGACCGACTATGTAAAACCAATTAGAATTCGAAATATTTAAAATCGCCATTGATTTTTTTGTTAATTAAACCGCTTAATTGTCGCACTGCTGGGTAAAAACCTCTCTTAACTTAAACCAATCAAATCTATGAATACATCACTACATTTTCAACGGGTTCCCTAATAGTAATATTTCACCGACACTTGTTTGACAAAATGTTCATTTGACAACCAACGTTTCAATTCATATACTATTCATTTCACAAATATGTTGTTGCGAGAAATGTTTCGATTTTAAACTTATCGTTTGACAACTGGTCATTTACCAAATACTACAATTTATAAATGTATCAAATATTCTTCTTTCATTTAGGTATTTTTCATTACACAAAATGATTCGTTAGGCAAACTTATGGATTTACAAAACGACATTTATAAAGTATAACTTTATATCATTGGCAGTCGACGGAGATCCGCTTCGCGGAGCTCCTATTCCGCCTATTTGTGGCGCTTCGCGCCTTGACGCAAATCTAACCTAGCCTAACCCAAATTAAGCAATATGTAGTTTTTTTATTTGTTGTTTTTTTTCGCACTATAATGTTACTCAAATAAATGGGTACTTCCATCCGTCCGTCCGCCCGTCCTAAAAAGGGCTAAATCTTTTAAAATGTAATGGCGATTTTGTACTAAAGCTTTTATAAAATGAAACCTATGACAAACAAAGTAATATACCAAACGTTTGTAGAACGAACGTTAGTTGGCTATTTGAAATCAATAATAAATAATCTATTTGACAAATTATACAATATGAAATGAAAATTTGTCAAGTTATAATTCGAACAAATGAATTATTTGCTAAATCTGGTTGTAAAAAGATAAAATGATAAACGATGTATTTATCAATCGTTGGTTGCGAAATGAAATTTTGCTAAATGAGTTCCATAGAACATGACGTAATAGAACAATTTGAGAAAATATTATCCCTATTTGTACTATAGACCAGTTTGTACTTTTTGGTCTCAAATTGTTCCATAGAACAAACTATGTATGTAAACTTCTTGATGTAAACTGGCCACTCGAGAGTGATTTGCTAGCACTTGTCTTAGTGACATTGATGATTAGATTGTTACTCAACGACAGAAATTAGAATGCCGAAACGCACCATAATGGATTTTGAGAGAGCAGCAGTCGCAGGGTACTCACTTCTTTCGTCATGTTCCATAGAACAATTTTGGAAAAATAAATTCCTATTTTGTTCTATGTCGTCACTAATAAAAAAAGTCGGTTGAAATGCTAGTATGTAGTTCCATAGAACATAGTGGGAAAAATAAGTCTCATTTTGTCCGATGACGTCATGTTCTATGGAACAAATGGGACTCACTCATTACTAGCACACGAAACATGAAGACAATTAATAAGTGTATAAATAAGTAATACGTCCATGCTCAAACTTCAAATGTACGCGATTATGGAATAATAATGGTAAACCGATTTGTTTATATGAATGGCGGAACGAAATGGTCCCGACTATAATTATGTGATCGCCAATGTATATCACGAGAAAACTGTATGACGAACTATAAAACAGTATCAAATGGTGTCAAATGGCACTCAACATGATGCTATATTTTACATTCTAGTTGAACAAATCCTGCCCGCTTCCTGAAGATCCCAAGCTCGTGCAAACGCCGAACGGTGAAACCGCTACGAGCGCGCACGCTAATGTCAAATTTCACGGCAGAAGACTGAGACAGAGACAGGAGAAGAATTATTACGAAAACGCGCGGCGGGGCAACAGTAATACTGCAAGTAACAACAGCGTGAAGAGTTTACAGCTGAGTCCGCACAAAGTGGAGGTGGCGTCGGGCGCCGCCCGGGATCTGTCGGCGCTCAAGTCGAGCGTGCAGTCGTACTTCCGCGCCGGGCGGACCTTCGGCGTGCTGGCCCGCCGGCGCGCGCCGGCCGCGCCGCCCTCGTTTCTCATTCAGTGGGACGCCTCCTAGGCGGGGGAAGGTGCTACTCAACTCTCGATGCGGCTTACACTTATACTAACTATGTGTATATGAATTGTCTATAGGGCCCTTATTCTAGGCGGTAAAAACCATATCGTGTTTGCCTTGTTATCGTATTGTTATCGTTTTGATAGCTAGCGAGTTAAGAACAATACAATAACAACCCAAATACGATATCGATTTTACTGCCTAGAATAGAGGCCCAGCTAGCCTAGCTCACACGCGGAATCGAAATCGACTTCAAAACAGGACAATTGTTTTCATTTTGTATGCAGACAAGCCTTCGATTTTCAAATTGCGATTGCGAGTGCGTTAGACAACAGCCCCTCTGTTCACATTTTCGTCACAACTGATTTATAGCGCTCATAAACTTAAAGTTAGACGCTATGGTTTTAGGGTTCCGTACTTAAATGATGTTAACATACTGCGGTGTCTGCTTTTTCGCCTAAGCCCAATTGTACCTATTGTTAAGGATGTGATTACTCATTAAGTAGGTACAATAATATACTTCCACTAGCATTCTCTTCCGAAAAGCAGTGGTCACGTGGGTGGACACGTACATTGTATCCGGCGGCCAAAAGTTCTCAAACTATGAAATTGGGTTAATTTTAAAATATTGGCTGGTAGCGTATAAAATTATACTTAATAATTAAATAATAATAAATACTAGAGGACATCTTACAATAATTAAACGAGAACACTTTAAAATCTCGTTTTTTTTTATTCACCTATTTCAATTGAGAATGAATTTTATTCCGATTATTTACAACACAAAGCACAGATTAAATAGTTACAACGTAACAGATATCTCGTAAGAGATATTCTCTTCTAATGAATAGAATAAAGTAGGTCCGCTCAGTACCTACAAAAAAATTTTGGCTATGAAACATATGTATAATACTGCCCGAACGCGCCTAAACAAATCCATTTAACTCCTGTAAAAAGTTCATTTTTAGGGTTCCGTACCCAAAGGGTAAAAATGGGACCCTATTACTAAGACTCCGCTGTCGTCTGTCTGTCTGTCGTCAGGCTGTTTATCATGAACTGTGACAGCTAGACAGTTGAAATTTCACAGATGATGCATTTCTGTTGCCGCTAACAACAAATACTAAAACAGATTAAAATAAAGATTTAAATTGTATGGGAATACAACGTGGCAATGGTATAGAACCCTTCTGGCGAGAGTTCGACTCTCACTTGGCCGGTTTTCGTAGTTTCCTGCGAACATACACTGATACCTACGTTTGCACGGTCAAACGGTAGGGTTGTCAACACAGTTAAAATTTAAAATATTAAAATAAATTATTGTAACAAAAACAGTTACTTAAGTAATAAAATAATATAACATGTATTACAAGTTTTTATTTGACTAACAATGTATGTTCCCTTGATTATGTGGTAAGGTCAAATATTGCAAGCAAGATTTGAGTTGCAATATTTGAACCACTTCCAGTTACGAGGGTGATCCCAAAATTTCGGTTTGTTCCTGATTCGTCGTATTCCTGTTTTGTCGTATTCCTGTTTCGTCGGATTCCTGATTCGTCGAAATGTCAATATGAAATGAAACTATGCAATTACCGTGACTTCACCTTTGTGTTTAATATCAATTGAAAATATATTTACAAACGAAAAATTCAAACAAAACTTAACAGCAAACGTATACACACAAACGCTAATCAAATCAATGTACAGAGCCTATTCAAGCAATCTAAAATTGTATTTTTTTTTTTCAATTAAGTCCTTGACAATAGCTCTTTCTTGCTGATATTTTTGCATGTCTATATTGCTTTGCGTATTTACCCAATAAGTCCAATAACCCTTTAGCCCCAACTCAACATATTTGCCGTCATACGTGTCACATTAAATCTTCATATTTAGTAAATAGTGGTTTACTGCTCGACGTATTAATTATATGTATATAATTCCGACGAAACAAGAATACGACGAATCAGGAATCCGACGAAACAGGAATTCGACGAAACAGGAAGACGACGAATCAGGAACAAACCAAAATTTCCGACCTAACTTAAAAACCCTTTTTTTAGTTTTTTTTTTATTTCTCTACATAGTCTCCTTTTGTCTCAATACACTTTTGGCAGCGACGCTCAAAAGCTTCGATGCCTTGTTTATAGTATGAACTCTCGAGCTCACCAAAATAGCTATCAACCGCCGACTTGACATCTTCATTGATGGACAATCTTTTACCCATAAGCCATTTTTTTAAGTTTGGGGAAGAAAATAATCTGATGGGGCTAAATCTGGCAAACAGTACACCTGGCTGTAATTGTCTTAAGATAGAGGATGAAATAGTGATGAGTAGGGTTAGGACTTGGTGGCATATCGTGGTTCTAGAATCCCTCTCTTATCAATCAAATGCTTTATAAAATCTATCAACCATCACTACATTTTCATGTCAAATGTATTCCGAAAAAATAAAATGTATATGACAGGCTTCGGTCAGTGTCATGTCATGGTATTTACAAGTAAATACAATGATTAAGTTAATTAAGTTAATACAATCAATAAGTAAGACAATGATTAATTGTATAAGAAAGTAAATAATATGACCATGCGCAACCTTCAAAAGTACGCGATTATGGAGTACTTATAGGTAATAATGGTAAATTGATTTCTTTATACACTCGCGGTCAAATAATTCGGGTCAGAGTGCGTTTTTCATACAAACGAGGCTATTTCGAAGCCTTGGTCCCTAGCCAGGGGTTGTTTTGAGTGAGGTTTAATGGTGGATACTCCAAGGTTCAATAGAGGAGGTCAAAAGTTCTTAAGATACCTAACTGATAGCACAATCAGTTGACACCACAGCGAGAGGAGTTTGGGTCAGCATTTGGATTTCATTACATTTATTGTCATTTTAGATGTTTTTCTGAAGATGCACAATTCCGGCGTTAGCCGCAGATTCAATCAGTTGGGTGTCCTAGGCACTCTGGAAGTCCTGTATCGATGCTCGGGGTATCCATCATCAGATTTCACTACAAGCATCCCCTGGCGAGGAACCAAGGCTTCGAAATAGCCTCGTTTGTATTAAAAACGCACTCTGACCCGAATTATTTGACCGCGAGTGTATGAGTGACCGAATGAATAGGAAACAGATTTTACATGAGCTACACCGCCATACTAAGAACTGTACTGTAAGTATCATCGTTGAAGATGAGATGGGCGCAAACAATATTACGGCTCGAATATGACTCGTTACACCAAAGGACACGAACGCACAAAAAGGACTCGAGTCCTATGAGACTTTTTTATTAATGTACTTTAGTAGATATTAAGACTGCACCGAGCAAACGTCGAGCGTCCAGTGGCGCTCTCATTACTTTTATTGTGTTTTCTACTAAACTAAAGAATTTCCTTTCAATCGGACGATACGTTTTTGTAAAGCAAATAAAAACACAATTTATGGGATACGTGACACGTGAAATACTTTAGTTTATTAGAAAACAATAATAGTAACGAGGGCGCCACTGTACATCCGGCGTACGCTCGGCGCAGTCTTAGGCCTGTATTAATAAACTCATCTTCGCTGAGATGCGCGTCACAAGATACGTCAAAGTAAACGTCAAACCATAGAACACTGTCACTTTTGACACATCTCGAGACGAGCATTAGAGTTGAGATTACGAGTAGTTTATTAATACGGGCCTATAACCAACACAGTTGAGTCAAATTAAAGAGTGTGAAATGTCTACAAAATTTCGAGGGTGTGGACAACTGGGTTTTTTTTTCCAGTTGTCCAGTGTGGACAAAAGGGGTGTGGACAACTGGGAATAGCCCGTATTGAGTCGAGTCTCATCATTTGAGTTCGAGTCGTAATAAAAAGGACTTCTAGAACTCGAGTCCTTTACAACAATACTTCCAGTTATCCGATTAATGGGAGCACACGAAATGCGTTGCAAAAAACCTGGCCGCAGAATAAATTTATACATAGTTAAAGAAAAATTTAAAATCTGGTTTCTAGTTCGATTAGACTCCCAAATTTCGATTGTTCCTCGAAACAGGGGAGGTGTAGGACCATACGATAATGCAGTGCTGCAAGCCCTCATCATTGACCTTATCAGTGGCAGCAGCATGATAAAGACCCCTCGTACTTAGATATCATCTTATCATCGCGCTCGGCCACTAAACATCGGCAAAGATCATCATATACCAAAACGTACGAGGACTGAAAACTGAATTGGTAAAGTGGAGAAAAAACTTAGAACTAATCGAACATGATGTTATACCTGTGACGGAAAGCTTTCTTGACACCACGGTGGAAGATGCGGAACTGGCGTCTCAGGGTTGGAGCGGTCTAAGCGGGCCGGACCGTGAGTTTAAGGGGGGATAATTACCCAACTTATAAGAAAAAAATAAGACAATAAAATATTTAATTTGACTTGACTTAGCCGGGGGCCCCTTGAATCCACGAGGGCCCTGGGCTGAAGCCCAAAGAGCCATATGGTAGATCCGGCCCTGGTTGTAATTGTAAGACGAGATCGTGGGTCACCATGCCGCGGGGTGTGGCTAGCCGCCCGCTCACACATAGCAATACAAAGCCGTCGCGAATTCGGGACCGACAGCGGAGAGGACTTATTGCCGTTGTTAACTATTGATGTACTTTTAATATTTATGTATGTGTTGTTTACATCAAACCTCCTAGTACGTCCGACAATCACTATATGGACTGGTTTTGTAAAGCTGAATCTGTTAGTAGTCAAGCTAAATTCCCTATAATAATCTTAGGTGACCTGAATTTAAACAGTGCGTCATAGGTACTTTTAAAGGTTCTTTTTTTTTTTTAAGTTTTTGCTGTATTAAAGATAGAAACGAAGTGATTAATGATAAGGGAGGCATCTTGGACCTAGTCCTGACGCAGGAGTGCGTTGGAGAGGTGAATGTAGTGGCAAGCCGAAATGGATCTGGAGCCTCCACACGCCTACCAGTCTTAAGACTACGCTGAGCGTACGCCGGATGTACAGTGGCACCCTCCTGACTATTATTGTGTTTTCTATTAAATTAAAGTATTTTCTTGAAATTGGTCGGTAGGTTTTTGTACTACTAATGAAAACACAACTTTTAGGGTAGGTATATCACATAAGGTAGGTAAATGTACTTTTCGACGAACGCTTAAGACCTCGATGTACTTTTTTTTTTAAAGGGTCTGTGATTTTTATACGATTATAATCAATAGAATAAAGGTAACTTATAAATTTGTCATCCTTTTAATGTACATGGAAATAAATTACATGGTTACAAATATGTTTAAAATATTTTTAAAGGTTTTTCAATCACTTACCCCGTTTTATACCATTTACCGAACTAAGAAACTGGATTTGCACATAATACCGAACCGGGCTGCCGCTTCACCGAACTAGGGAAAAAAATATACAATTTTGCCACTCAGTGGTGCTCAAACTTTGGTCTAATAATAAGCATATTTAATTTAATTTCAAGTGGTAAGAATTTTAAAGAAATTGTAAAAATATGGAACCAGACGAGTTTTTTTTGTATTTGATAGGGTAAATCGCTTATTACTGGCCAAAACTTTGGTACTATGCATACTTTCAACAATACGTAAGTAGTTTTTGTCCAGGAAATTCGATAATTGCTCATACAGAGAATCCTTTATTTAAATGATATGTTTACATTTTGGCTAGTATCTAGAGTTTAGCCAGTAATAGGCGATTTATCCAAAATTACTAAATAAAAACCTAAAAACTTAAATCATTTTCACACAATCACCTTTGACACACGTGATACTGTGTAATGTGAACAAACTAAATAAACAAAAATCGGATTATAATTTGAAAATGATTATCTATATGGTAGCTAGAAACCTTTTATTCAAATAAAAATATTAATTATTTAATAGTCTTTGAAACCAGTTTTCTTATTACCTTGGTATACAAATATTTTTACAACTCTATATGAAAAAACATTAACATTATGTGTAGTATAAAAATAAATATAATAATTAACTCCAAGCTAGTGTTAAAACATTGACGGCTTAAATGTTTAGAACCGCTGGCCCTTACAAAAATGCACGAAAAATAAAACATTTTAGTATAAGCCTAGCTGTTAATGGATTAAGGATGATATTCCAACGAACACCGTGTAGTAATTTGGTTGAGGCAGACATGGATTCGGTAGCAGAGACCTTGGGTACTATTAACCGAACGGCCTTTCGGAGAATTGGACAAGCACAATTATGAGGAACCTATCAAGCGAACGGATTTTAAAAATAGTGTTTATAAGTATACTCGTAGTCCATTTCAAATACGAAGGCCCGATGCACTTAGACGGTCATTAGGCGTTAACAATAGATAACAAAAGGCAAACAATATGAGCTCTATTGTTAATTTTCAAGTGCCTGGGCCTTCGTATTTGAAATGGACTATAATAGTTACGGTATAATTACAAATCTGACATAATTACTTATAATTAGATCTATTATATAACCATTAATACAAATGGTTTTCCTACTATTGCTTAAAAAATTAATATTTTTTTTTTAAATAGCCTTGCTAATAAGCTTAATTTAATATCAAAAAGTCGTAAAAATTATAAATTTCTAACAAAGTTTTACAAAAAATGACTAATTAATGATGTTCGGCAATTACTCATAAAATTTGGAATACCTACTTTTAGTTATTCAAAAAGCAAAGTAGATTTTATTAGTAAGTCATGATCAACCAGTAAATAATTAATTTAAAAAAACATACGCTTTCCCTGATTCCGGACGCTGTTCGGTAAAACCTTCCACTCAAAATCAGGGTTAACTCGTCACCGAACCCACATTTTTGTTAATTTCTATAAATATGACCACTCTAAATTCACTTTATTTATCAGAAGTCAAAAACTAATTAAATAACAACACAAAAAAAACACATTTTCAAACACAAAGGTATAGGTCTACCAGAATCTGATGACATTTTTAAAAGTAAAAAAAATATTGATTTTCATATGGCAACTGTCAACTGGCAGCCGTGTCAAATTGTTTGTTTACCGTTGCATACATTTTGAATTTCACCTTCAACGATTGTTATCTGGTGAAAATGTCGAGAAAACCGCTTAGATCTCAAGCTAGGAATATTGTATACAATGTGTGTAATACAGTACGCGAAGAAGGAGGTGTAAATCAAACACAATCTTCGATTTTAAAGCGTATCGTGGAGTTGACTGGTAAGTGGAAACGAACTGTTTTGATACTTTTAGGTTTAGGTATATTTTGTCTTACTTAAATGCTACTTATTACCAGCACTACCATACGTCAAATTATAACCGAGGGCACTATGATGATCGTTGGCGTAAATGTCAACTACTTGAAGCCGTGTAACAAAACCAGTCTACCCTTATATGAAATTAATGAATTATTGAAATCACATGGCCACGAAGTTTTAAGGCTCCCGCCTTATCATTGTACATTAAATTCCATGAATGAAACAAAAAGTTGCAGAGAAGAATGTAAACAGACCTGCCAGCGATATTGAAATTATTGACAGAAGAAGCTTTCTCAACGTGTAGAGAAAATGTTAGAAGAGCGGTTTATTATAAAAACTCCTCTCTCTTTATCGCCCTCAGCAGATGAAGAACAAAAAATGACAGTAGAATTTTTGGAATCATTTTCTAGTTCTAGATGAGATTTCAAGTTATTTCTTATACTCATTATAAATATATCAATTTGGCGAGTAAGAATGGTGTGTTTTTTATTTTATTTGTGAGCAATAATTATTATCCTGTACTGGAAGTTTAATGTAATAGACCTCTAGTGTCATATATATTATCTTAAAAATCCTAAAATCATAAAAAAATACAAATTCGTCGAATCTTAAACCTCCTCGTTTTTTTCCTCTATTCCTGGTTGCCACTACCTTGATGGCCACCACTGGTGGCAATACGGATTTTTGTTCCTGATTGCCGCCCAGCGGTGGCAATGAGAATTTCCTCTATTCTTGATTGCCACCACCTCGATCGCCATCGCTGGTGGCAATAATACGGAATGAGGTAGGTTTAGGTTATGTTAGTTTTGCAGCAGGCCCGGAGGGCCAAACCACCCAGAAATAGGAGCTCCGCGTTAGCGGAGCTCCGTCGACACTCTTATTTCAAATCAATCAGACAGTGTCGACAGAGCTCCGCTAACGCGGAGCTCCTATTTCTGGATGGTTTGGCCCTCCGGGCCTGCTGCAAAAGTAACATAACCTAAACTTACCTCATTTTCATATTTACATGTTTACATTTTCATAAGAGTAAGAATTCTGAAAAAGTGGGAATTTAAGGAAATTACATTTATAGGCAGTAGTATATTTTCCTCATTGACACCAGTGGCGGCGATAGGGAAATATATTCCTCATTGCCACCGCTGGGCGGCAATCAGGAACAAAAATCCGTATCGCCACCAGTGGTGGCCATCAAGGTAGTGGCAACCAGGAATAGAGGGTTTTTTTTAAGCCGATTAAAAATTACACAGTATCAATAACGTTTAGTCCAATTTCCCCAGTATTGCCCTCTACATTTTTTAATTTCCCTATTTGCCATGAGATTCTGGTACACCTACTAGCTATAACGTAAAACGGTTTTATGACCTTAAGAAGTATACCCGATTTCGTAATCGATTGTCACAAGGACTCCTATACAAAATGGCGATCAACCGGCTTAATGGATTGTTGCGTCCCGACTGAGACAGCAAATGGCCAGTTTTGCAGCGCAAAGACTACTATTGTACACTGGATATAGACTGGCAACTCGGCGTTGTTTTCTGTCCGAGTAAAAAAAAAAAAAAGGTTGCTTGTTCTGCCATCTAGTTCATGTTATTTAAACTAATTCTATGCGTATGTGTGTGTAAGCATGTGCTTATACATAACCACATACGTAAGCTATTCTCCACCCCTTTATTCATACAAAATCACAACAGGTACTTAAAGACCAATGATAGTTAAGACACTTGGCACATATTAACTACTATGGCTTTAAACACCGTGATTCATAATGTTGTATGAAAAAGGGGTTAAGTTTGATTTAGAGTAAGTACTGCAAAAAAGAACATATTAGGCGTGATGGCAATGTTTTACATTGAGAACTGATAAACTCGCAAAAACGACGGGCTTTTAATTAGTAAGTGGGGCTACGCCGCGCCGCCGCGCCTAATCATTTCTTATTTGCATATAAATCAGTGATAAGTCAATAATTTTAGCCGGAAAAAGTCCACTCAATACAGGATCTCTCAAGATCAATTTATTTTCCAAATGTTTTTTAAAACCTTTTATAACTAATACTCTGTGAGGATCATATATTTAATGGGTCTTCCTAATACTGCGGCCAAATCAACTGGCATCTCTTTTTTAACATAAATAAAGAAAGATAACTAGTAATAACTAACTACTAAGTATTAACACAAATATTTTCAAATCTCACAGATGTGGCCGCAGTGTACCTATCTATTTTCAGAGCTCGAGGAATCCAACTAAATTACATTGTCATGTAAACATATGAATATGTAAATAAATCATTTATTGCATTTAAGCTTATTATGTTTAGATACACTTGTTTAAAATTATGACGAGTTTTCTAAACAAATTAGCGTACCTAATTAGGATGATGACATTGTTGAACTTAATTTTTCAACTTTTTATTGCTTTCATAAGCTGTTATTCATAATATACAGGTGTTAGGTAACTTATAACTACTTATAAGGTATGAGATCTTTATAGGGCACAGCAACTTACAAACTAGTGAGGGGCTTTTAACTTTCCTATACACACAGGAACTTTACTATACACTTACCCTAGTACTTAATATCGATTGAAAACTGGAAATTATTATAAAACAAAGACGACCTATAGGAGCGACCTATGAATACCTACGTAAGACTTCGAAGATCCGAAAATTGAGATTTTTAGACTGAGCCTTTTTTATTGAGCAGTTTTTACGATCTTGTGTACGTAAGAACTTGATTTTGCCATAAATTTAGTGTAGATTTAATCAATTTTGACGTCATAATTGAGTATCAATTTGTATGCGGTGGGGTGTTTTCAACGCGTAGTAAGAATGTTGGACTTTACTTTTTTTTTCTGATTTCTGCAGTGGTCTTATTGCCGTTGGTCCCATGTGATGGAAAAAACGTCTAGCCTATTAGATCATAACTAAACTACACTCAACTCTAGTTTAGTGATATCAGTATAATTAACACTTTCATATTAAATATTTGCATGACTTATCTACGTCTAGATGTATGGTTCTAATATTTAGTGTTAAGATCATCATAATATGTAAGTATAGTAACTAAGTCTAACGCAAATAAATAAATTTCATTTCACTTCATTTAACAGAAATAAATTGATTGGTTTCAATAGCCTCAAAGACAGTTCTTAGAAATAATGATTTAGATGATGATCCAATGAGCCAATTGTTCTTTGAGTCGGGTATTTCGCTTCATCTTCATCTTCAGAGAGGCAGAGAGGCGTCAGTCACTGTTTTTCTTTTTTACATAATGGGAGTTCAGCTGGTCTTCACTGCAGGTTATTATGACAATCTTTTGTTTTTTTTCTATAAGTATTATTTGGTTTCTATAATCTCACAGATAATACGAGACAGAATCTTTGTGCAGATAAGTAGGTGTTCTTGTTAAAACTGGGACATATTTCTTTGCTCTGGACACAAAACCGCCTCCAAGAATCTCTTGTAACCTAAAAATAATAAAAAAATATTATAATAAAGTACCTCTTGTCTCAGTTCCAAGGGGCGAAAATTACCTACATAGCAAAAATCAAACGTCTCCAACGGCAAAGATACTTTTCTTACCATTTTGTTACGTAAACCTAAACATGATGATAGGGGTGCTTCAACCAAGTCAGCCGTTGGGGTTAATTTTACAACTTTTGAACAAGAACTTAGTGGATTGTTTGCGTATCATACGTTTTGTTTACGTCATAGGTACATACATACATACACATACACACAGACATACATATCGTATTTGGCTCTAAGTATGTGGCTGTCCAAGAAAATCCAAAAGCTAAAGGACTTATGTCCCTAGAGGAAACATATACCTACCTAACTTTATGCCGCCTATATGTAACTTCCCTGCGCATGAGAAGTAAAATGTTTATTTTTGTTGCAACTACATTGAGTCGTCCGCCCCATGTTACATACGGCGACTGCAACGGTGTAAAGAACACGGCAGTCGGCTGAATTCAGCGATCGACAGCTGCAACCGCCTAGCTACGTGATCGAAGTAGGCGGACAGACCTAAAGTAATATAAAGACGACGTTCATTCGCCGCAGTAGTTTGAAACAACTTCGGCGACCGCATTACGGGAACGACTCAGTGTAATCACCGTTTAACTTTACCTGTGTTTTAAGTCATCGTGAAGCAAAATTTACGGCTCTTGCATTGAATACCCGCAGCCAATTGTGCAGCATCCACTACAACAACGCTCTCGTTCCGCACCATCATCGGTGCCGTCAAGACAAAATTATGCCATTGCGAGAGCTAAAATAAAATTCTGTGTTTTTTAAATTGTTTTCGGGCGAATGTTATAAATTCGAAATTAAAAAGGTTAAAGTTCAAGTCGTCAAAAACAACTCGGTGTCAAAAGTGGGATATTGATCATGTTACTTCTTCACCTCACCATCCGGAGTCAAATGGGGGGGAGTCGCGGGCAACAGCTGGTGCTACATTAAAACACTTTAGCTTTGTAGTACTAATAGTACTTGTACTACTACTTATTCTACTACGTAAAAACGCAGCCCAACTTGTTTAAAACATGCAAAGAAACTTGTAAGTTTAACACAAGGTACCCTAACAAATTGGTAATACCAGAAAAAAGAACAAAATTGTCAAGTAGAAATGTAAACAGTATGTCAGTTAGTATTTACAACAGACTGCACGATGAGATAAAAAAACTGCCACTGGCCAGTTTTAAACGTGCACTCAGAAAATGGCTTGTTCAAGAGTGCTTTTATTCGGTCAATGAATATTTTGACTATTATAAATAATTGACTTTTTTACTTTTTTTTTATTTTTTTGCATGCCAGCTGCTGGTGAAATGTGTGAGACTAATAATTTTAAGACATCTTATGTACCTACCACATTTTAAGCAAAATAAAGTTATTCTTCTATTCTATTCTATTCTATTCTTCAGTGTCAATAGTCTCCTGAGTAAAACCGTCGACAGACGGACGACGGACAGACGGACATGGTGAAATAAAAACGGTTGTTATTAAGTAGTTTTAAAACAAAGTAAAAAAAACACAAAGCCGCCTTCAAAAAGCAATAAATAACATCTTTTAAATGTTAGGTAATAGGTCAGTCCAACTGAAGTCTGCTTTTGGTTAAAAATATTGTAGGACGCCGACTTCAGTTGGACTGACCTAAGCTACCATTTTAAAAGAAGTTATTTTTTGCTTTTGTAGTCGGTGTTTTGTTTTTTAAACTATAATTTTATTTTATACTTTTAAGTCATCATAATTATGCTGTTATGTAGTCCAACTTCTCAATTAATAAGAAACTATAGAACATTTAAATCTCGCCGCAAGCAACGTCGCGGGAAAGTCAGAGTCATATATTTAAACCTAAGTATGCTTCATCATAGTCGCTCAACTATCTTAATCGAAATATCTTGTCAGCACGCTTGAAATATATACCGTTTAGGAGTTCCGGTGGCCATCTGTGGTCTTCATTATCAGTTCCACTTTACCAAATAGTGCTTTCCAAGAGCAAATACAAGAGTTACTATGAACAATACCAAAATCACTAAAGGTGTGCCTATACATTTTATAGAGTTCCGTTGATTCCTCATAGATTCCATCATCTTAATCTAAGATCTTAATTTTGATAAAAATAGGACCAAACAGAAAGCACTAGCTTTCAAATAAAAAAAGAATCATCAAAATCGGTTCACCCAGTCGAAAGTTCTGAGGTAACAAACATAAAAAAAGAAACACAGATGAATTTTGGGAACCTCCTTTTTTGAAGTCTTTTAAAAAAGGAACAAGGTGTTGTTTGTTTGTATTTCACTTCAAATGCACTTACCTAAATATCTCAAGTTTTTGAAATAAATAATATAATATCACATATCATACATAACTTAAGAGCTTTCGTATAATAGCTTTCTAATGTTTGAAGCATTTTATTTTCGGTGACTCAAGTTTGTTCTATCTAAATAAATAATTACTAATGATAAGGTATACTTACTTTAGTTTTTAGTACTAAATACTACACCTGTTTAAAACTCCAGCGCGATAGTTCGAGACATCATCGTCTCGGTTCCCGCTCTTGTACACTGGGGTTATAATTACTTGCTTTAATAACGCATCAGGGAATCGGTATTCCCCCTGAAATTATTAAATATTTAATATTCTGTAATAAAATAAGGTATCTCAACTATGTTAAATCTTATTTAATTTAAATTGTATACGTCATTGTAGAACACGTGTATCGCTGTTCGCTATCGTCTATATCACTAGAGGTGAAGCACGCAGTGCGAGTTAGAGCCCAATGGCAACGCTCTGTGGTTGCCCCAGCTAGGGGATTAGGAATTAAAGTAAGTCTCCTGTTTTCGAGACCAAACTATTGAATTCCAATATGGTGGGTCTACGTTAAGAATAGCGGAGATTCTGTCGCCACCTTCCAACTCCATCATCAGATCACCTCTTAGCTACGATAATATTGCGTTCTCATAGAGTTTACATACCTATGTGGTCCAAATTTCAGCCCATTCCGTTAACGGGAAGTGGGTCAAATTTAATTTGCAAGATTTGACCCGTACATACCTACATACATTGCAAGTTAAATAAATGCTTGTAAAAATCGGAAATGAAAAGTAAATGGGTATTATTTTGTAGGGATTTTATCAGTTCAGTGAAGCCTGAAAGGCTGAGAGACAGACACATTTTCCAATTTAATCAATAGAACATATGGAATCTGTGCGTGACCCATTCATGTGAAATACCTTCTACGGTCCAATTATTGCAGCCAGGTACGAAGCACACCATAACACATCATGCAACGTGAAAAATTCTATGAAAAATTCGGAAATGAATTTTTCGCTGACATAGAAACAAAAATTTGAACAATGTCAAAAAATGTCAAGACAGTTACTTATTGTGTTGCCATATTGATTCAATACAAATTGTCATAAATTATATATTTTTGCATTTTTATAAACCATAATATATATTTCAACATAACAAAAGTTAATAAATATCCTTTTTTGTATTAATGTTACATTTTTGTTTGGTTCCTAAAGTGCATTTTTTTTAATCCATCAGCAACACTGACATTGGTTTTGTTTCGTATCGCTTACGAAAAAAAACTCGTCATGTCTCGAAGATGGCGCTCAATCATAAGGCGGTCGTTGAAGCGCTTACACCGTTGACCAAGAGTCTATTATTGTTTAATCCACGCGCCATATTAATTATGTCAGAGAAGAATGAAAAGCGAACCATATCAAATGTACTAAGTTGCCATAGCATGTTGCAGCGTAGTGGAAGGGACAGGTATCTAGCTAGCGGGAAAAAAAATGACAACTTAATAACAACTGTAAGTACTAGACTAAAAGCTTAAAATATGAGGAATTCGGTGATACGGCAGATTCGGCGAAGCGTACATTTAGGTACCTTAGTTTAAGAACAATTCACGTTCGAGTTATCAACTTAACGGAAAAAAGTGGCCACCTTTTCCCGTTAAGCTGACTACTCAACGGGTAAATGTTATTAAAGTGTGTCACGTATCCCATAAATTGTGTTTTTACTTTCGCTACAAAAACGTATCGTCTGATTGCAAGGAAATTGTTTACTTAAGTAGAAAACACAATAAAAGTAATGAGGGCCCTACTGGACGCTCGACGTTTGCTCGGTGCAGTCTTAAACAACGAAAGCTGGGGGAAGGTACTCAAGGAGTCTAACTGTGCTAACAGGGCTACTGACTACTTCTATCAAACGCTGTATTCCCACTTCAACGAATGCATACCGAAAAAACGACGTGCAAAGGGTCGTAGTAATACCTACCCCGTGTGGTTCACGGGCGATATCATCAGTGACCTTCGACTCAAAACGAAACTACACCGCCACGGAAGTGCACCGGGGACCGGGATGCCGGTCCTCTATATATAACTCCCTTCGAAAAGATATTAAGGTACGTATGGCCAATGCATACGACTCTTGTGTTAAATTAAACGTATTGAGGGAAATGAGGAGTTTCAAAAAAATAGCACCTTCACTTTTTCTTCAGATTTGAGAAAAAATCCGCACGCTGCTCGTTGGGATCATTATTCTGAACAATAAAAATAACCTAGTTCTCCCGATATGTCTCCAAAAATATGTATGGAATTGTCCGTTTTGTTACCATACGAATTGGATTTTGATAACAAAACGGAACCATTCCATACATATTTTTGGGGACATATTATCGGGAGTAGGTACTACTTTTTCTTGTTCAGAATGATGATCCCAACCAACGTACATTTTTTTTCCCAAATCTGAAGAAAAAGTCAAAGGTGTGCTATTTTTTTGAAACTCCCCAAATATTAAAATAAACGCACGCGATTTTTGGCAACACAGCCAGTTTCGGTCGGTTTCGTATTAAAGGTACCCAGCCATAGCGGAGTAGGTGCAGCAAACGAGTTTTCTGATTATTTTAGTAGCCTCTTCCTTCCAAATAGTCCAACCCTTAGTGTTAATTTCTCTAACAATTTACCTAGCGCTGAGAGTACAGCAAACGATAGCGCGAACGTACGCATTGGTCAAATTGGCAGTAGGGATGTTAGGCGCCGTAGGTATGTCGTAACCGTATATCTTGTGCGCTTGCAATGACATTCTCGCTAAACCTCTGTGTCATATTTTCAACATCTCGCTCAAACCCCTGTGGAAGCTCTCCCGAGTCACACCTATACCTAAAACTCAGGTTGCAAACTGACCGTCACTTTCAATACCTGACCGTCATTTATGATAAAAATGTCTGGTCATTTTCGAATGTATTCCCCGAAATTGTGCTCAACGGCTGTTATTACCATTACAATAAGTCTATATGGAAAAAGGCCAGAGAACTTATGCTGACGAAAGACAAAAATACAAGACGAATTATTAATCTTACTGCCGTATTACCATTGCTACCCTCCAATAAAATAAAAGAAGGTTGGAACTATATTAAACAGGTTACCCTCGAACTCCAAGATACAGAACGAGTGCCAATTTTTTTTAAATATTCCGTAAAGTTTTGGCTGCGAAGTGAGAATTTTATAAAAATTTGGTCCGTTTTTGGGCAAAGACATAGAACGACAAATTTTTTGGAGGGATGGAATTTCAAGTTAAATAGTAGGTAATGTTTCTAAAAAACCGGGCAAGAGCATGTCGGACCATGCTCAGTGTAGGGTTCCGAAGCCGTAACGACAAACACAAAAAACTATCTCAAAAATCAACATGTATGAACCAATTTTCTATTTAGTTATTTGGCGCTGTCTTAGATGATTTTTAGTAGGTATAAACCCGTTAGTCGCCTGTATCTCAGGAACTAATTAAGTCTACTTATTGTTAGTAATGATTCTTTTTCTTATAAATTCGTATATAATATCTCAAACAAGACCCAAGCTTTTAAGTGTGAGATCAGTATACCTGTGTAGGTAGTTAGGTATCTAAACTGCTTCAAACCGACTTTAAATTACAATAAAAGTTTAATCTTTTATAAAGTACTTAATTAATAGAAATTGAAAAAAAAAAACAAGGGCCAGTAAATAGAATTTTAAGTTTTCCAAACGATACTCGACTCAAATCAATAATCTAATCGATTATTTGTAAACTTTCAGATCGCAAATCGCAAACTTGTAGGTAGCATTCCGGGGCATCTAGGCGCTCGCGCTTATGAGCGCGGCTGTCGCTCGATTTGTTACTTGGACAGACTCCCCCCGCGCGTCCTGCACGCCCCGTTAACAAATTTTTCTATCAAAGTTATCATAGGCGATTTTGATAGGTATAAACACTTTAGTCGCCTGTATCTCAGGAACTAATCTTGTCTACTTAGCCGTGATAGTTTTCCTTTAAAATTCGTTATATGCGCTTTCGTTGAAGATTTTTTTCAGATTTTTAGTATTTGTAGTTTTGGCTGTAGGGGGGGGGGGGGGACACTTGACTCTAACAAAAAATAGCGCTTTAAAGCTTAATATTTCATAAACGGATCCCTTAATCGAAAAATTGCTTTCATAAACCCGCCATATTTTTGAAAGACCTATCTAACGACACCCCACACTATGGGATAGGCAAGAAAAAAAAAAGGCATCCCCACGCTACGTGTAGGGAAGGTGAATTAAAAAAAAAAAAATTTCAAAATTTTATTGTACCACTTTGTTGACGTGACTAATATGTATATTCATGCCAAATTACAGCTTTCTAGTACTATGAGTCTCTGAGCTAGACTGGGGACGGACGGACGGACGGACATGGCGAAACTATAAGGGTTCCTAGTTTGACTACGGAACCCTAAAAAGAGTACCTAGATATCGTCCAACTACTGAATGTCTTGCTGAATGACTCGGCATATTATGTTGTTTGCAGCAAGCAAATATTAAACGACAAATCTCCGACAAAACGGAATATAACCCATATTAAAAATGATATGTACATACTTAAGTCCCAGAACCAGCTTCTGAAGGGAGAATTAATTTCAGTTGGATTTTTTTTGCAGAAAATGAAATAAGGTTGTAAAGTTGTACTTTTAGAGGTTCTATTTTTTTTTGTTATTATAAGAATACCAAGTTATGTTTTACCTTAGAGTTTTATTACATTATAAGATTTAAAAATATTTATAATGGTTTTTTTTTTAGAATTGAGCCATGGTTGGCCTGTCTGGAAATATTTACTAACGGAACAACCAGCTGCGGTGTCTGGTTGGCCTGTCGGGAAATATTTACTAACTGACCACCCGGTTGCCTACTTAATAGGTTGGTTAAGAAAAAAACACTAACCGACCACCTAGTTGGCAGTTTGGTTGGTCAGTCGGGAAGAAAAAAGTATCAATCTGACAGCCAGGGTGCCGGTCAGGAATGCCTACTATTAACCGACAAACCAGGTGATTGCTTGGGAAAAATAAGTTCTAACCGTCCAACTGGGTGGAATGTCTACACTCGCGGTCAAATAATTCGGGTCAGAGAGCGTTTTTCATACAAACGAGGCTATTTCGAAGCCTTGGTCCCTAGCCAGGGGTTGTTTTGAGTGAGGTTTAATGGTGGATACTCCAAGGTTCAATAGAGGAGGTCAAAAGTTCTTAAGATACCTAACTGATAGCACAATCAGTTGACACCACAGCGAGAGAGTTTGGGTCAGCATTTGGATTTCCTTACATTTTATTGTCATTTTAGATGTTTTTCTGAAGATGCACAATTCCGGCGTTAGCCGCAGATTCAATCAGTTGGGTGTCCTAGGCACTCTGGAAGTCCTGTATCGATGCTCGGGGTATCCATCATCAGATTTCACTACAAGCATCCCCTGGCGAGGAACCAAGGCTTCGAAATAGCCTCGTTTGTATGAAAAACGCACTCTGACCCGAATTATTTGACCGCGAGTGTAGTTGACAGGTTGGTAATAGAGGGAAGGTACGTAGGGAAGTGCTATGAAATTTGATACTCCGTTGTTTATAAGACCGACTCCGAGAGGGAACAACTCTACTTATAAAAGCTTTTTGAATTTATTATATCTCGTTGCATAAATTCTTTAAGTCGAGGGTTTCTAAATTGTTTTACAAAATATTTCGTTTTACTTTTTGTATTTTTTTTTAGAGAGCATAGGTATTATGTATATTATTGTAATTAATATCGATACAATTTATTTAATATATTCCGAAAAATCGTGTTTGAATTTCTGTGTTTTGTCTAATAAAGTGTTTACATAGATACATACACACGTTCGTGGACATATCGAGGTGCATTCAAATTTAACGTCTTTAATCCTTGTGAAAATTAAAGTTAAAGAAGAAAGAAATACTCTACCTACTGTATGTTTTATGTTCTCATACGTAATGAGCAATCTATAAAATTATGTAGAGAAATATAGGTGGTGCAAAGGGGTGTGTAATGATCGTTATAAAAATAATTAATATAATTTCATTTAATATAATAACATTTGATATAATTTTAAAGGATATAATCACTCATTTTATATAATAAACGATTGGTATATTATCAAAATATCTATTTTTATTTACTATAATTATCATTTGGTATATCGTTTATTTATTATAAACATCATTTGGTATAATCATCATTTTGTATAAAAATCATATTGTATAACTATCAAGTGGTATATTATTTTTTATTGCCCCATATTTAAAATAATTGTAACGCCTATGATTATTTACGTAGCAAAGACGTTAATACTAAAAATTGACACGATATGTTAAAAAACTTTAGGGTGGGTAGGTTTCTTGTCAAAACTCAGTATAAGTAACCAGTCTACGGTCGTGTTTACTACCTATGTAATTGAGTGTTAAAATGTCGGAAATTAAATGTGAAGTGTTTAAAAGTTCTAAAGGTTATCAAAAACTATTCATTAATGGATATAGTTACAATAAGAACAGAGTGGTAGACGAAAAATATTATTGGATTTGCGAACTACATAACAGTGAACAATGCAAATCGCGGGCCATAACATTATTTGATATCAGTACAGAGTCGCACACTGTGATCAAATTTGAAGACTCTCATAATCATGACCCAGATTCAACACGTTTGTCAAGGGTTTCCATTGTTGATTCTCTTAAATGTGAAGCTGTTAAAAGTATTGATAAAAAAACCTGTCAAATCATAAGCCATGCAAAACGGAATCACAGTGAAGCGATTCTAAGTAATTTACCTTCCACGTCTGCTTTGAGGCAAACTGTTTATCGTGAAAGAAAAAAAGCTAAGCCTGTTTTTCATGAGCCGACCAGTATTTATTTTCCAATTTATCACGATAATTTGCAGTTTGGTAACAATAGCTTCGTTATTTGTGATAAGAGCTGGAATGAAATGAAGAGAATAATAATTTTTTCAAGTCCAAAAATGATGAGATTTTTAGGAAAATCAAAACTGTGGATCATGGACGGAACCTTCAAAATTGCATCACCGGGCTTTATACAGTTATAATATGTCATACATGGAAATATTTTAGATAGCAACACCAAGACTTTTCCTCTTCTGTATGCACTATGCACAAACAAGGATAAAGATACTTACAATATACTTTTTAATTTATTAATAGAATACTGCAATGACCATGACATTGATATTGAAGTTCAAAATGCTATAATGGATTTCGAATCGGCGGCAATACAGTGCGTGAAGCAAAATTTTGATAATATTTCTGTTAATGGGTGTTTTTTTCACCTAGGGCAAATTATATACAGGAGAATACAAGCTGCCGGAAAATCGGTATTGTATGGAACCAATACAGTATTTTGTATTGAAATGAAATGTCTTTTGGCATTGGCATTTTTACATCCCGAAGATATACCTAAATATTTTAAGAAATGGCGGGAGACCATAACATTGGATAGTGTTACAATAGCTGATGATTTTAGCCGTGATTACATCCTAGGTAGTGGAAAAAAAAGCGCAAAATTCCCTCCTTCCTTGTGGAGCATTGCTTCTTTAAATGAAAAAGGTTTACCCCGCACACAAAATTGCGCGGAGTCGTGGCACCACCGAATCAATTTCATTATTAATAAAATTAAACCAGGATTTTATTGTTTGGCTAATGAATTATTAGTTGAATCCCAAATAATTCTAGGAAATATAGAATCACATATGAATGGGCAACCTCCAGAAAAAAAAAAGAAAATATATATGGAACAAAAAAAAGAATTAATAACATACTTGATCGAAAAGAGGAATACAAGGAGGATGAATTTTTGCGAGCGATAGCTTCAAATTTAAAGCTCAAATGATTTTCTTACGTTTGGAGTAAAAAATATATACAGGGTTACTGGTTAAGTCGACCTAGATCCTTTAAGAGGTTATAGTTTCCATAATTTCTGACCACTTTTACTTGAAACACCCTATTCCAAACTTAACCGTTTTCAAGATATTTAACTTTTAAGATAACTTTTCTTAAATACCATTTTTTTCCATATTGCATCATTTGTTTTAGAATCCTTGCATTTCATTTGTTTTTCTTTACAACAATTATGTAGTAGATAAGTGTCTTCAACATTCTGGGTACCTAAATTACCGTTAAGTGTGCTAACCGAGTCGTATTAGATGAATGATTGCGAAAGAAGGAAAGAAATTTCCACGAAATTTTTTTTTCTAATAGGAATATTTCAAAAAAACTCTATGGCAGTAATACTGCAGATAATCTAAAAAACATCTACATTTCTTCAGCTATCTAACGAGGTATGGCAATCTTGGCTATTATTAAAAATAAATAGAAATATCTTAGTTGAAAGTCTGCCAGGTAGTAGTAAAATTTTACTGTAGTACATCAATGTATGACTTTGGTCCTAGAAAACTAAATAAAATAATTCAAATACGTACAAAATTACATGTATTAAGCATTTGCTGTTACAATTCATGTTCCACATTGTCTGCCTCTGTTTCGCACACATATCCTCAGCCTTTTTCTCAATCCACTTTTTACTACGCCCGTAGTTAAACGCCGTCTTATTTCATCTGCTGCGTCGAGTATTTTTTGTCTCAACTCATCAACCGATGTAATTGTGTTAGTTTCGTTATAAACTAAACTCTTCATGTGTCCCCACACATAAAAGTCCATAGCGGTTAAATCCGGACTTCTAGCTGGCCATGGTGTGAGCCCACCTCTCCCAATCTACTTATTGGGATAATTAGTGTCTAGCCATTCTCTAACACTTCTCCTGAAATGTGCAGGGCAACCGTCGTGCTGATACCACATGTCACGAATGTGGCTGAGTGGCAAATCATCCAGTAAGTTAGGTAAATCCACACTTTCTCCCTGACAATTTAAATGGAGAACATTAAGAAAATTTTCTAAGGTTCGATTTACCTAACTTACTGGATGATTTGCCACTCAGCCACATTCGTGACATGTGGTATCAGCACGACGGTTGCCCTGCACATTTCAGGAGAAGTGTTAGAGAATGGCTGGACACTAATTATCCCAATAAGTAGATTGGGAGAGGTGGGCTCACACCATGGCCAGCTAGAAGTCCGGATTTAACCGCTATGGACTTTTATGTGTGGGGACACATGAAGAGTTTAGTTTATAACGAAACTAACACAATTACACCGGTTGATGAGTTGAGACAAAAAATACTCGACGCAGCAGATGAAATAAGACGGCGTTTAACTACGGGGGCGTAGTAAAAAGTGGATTGAGAAAAAGGCTGAGGATATGTGTGCGAAACAGAGGCAGACAATGTGGAACATGAATTGTAACAGCAAATGTTTAATACATGTAATTTTGTACGTATTTGAATTATTTTATTTAGTTTTCTAGGACCAAAGTCATACATTGATGTACTACAGTAAAATTTTACTACTACCTGGCAGACTTTCAACTAAGATATTTCTATTTATTTTTAATAATAGCCAAGATTGCCATACCTCGTTAGATAGCTGAAGAAATGTAGATGTTTTTTAGATTATCTGCAGTATTACTGCCATAGAGTTTTTTTGAAATATTCCTATTAGAAAAAAAATTTTCGTGGAAATTTCTTTCCTTCTTTCGCAATCATTCATCTAATACGACTCGGTTAGCACACTTAACGGTAATTTAGGTACCCAGAATGTTGAAGACACTTATCTACTACATAATTGTTGTAAAAAAAAACAAATGAAATGCAAGGATTCTAAAACAAATGATGCAATATGGAAAAAAATGGTATTTAAGAAAAGTTATCTTAAAAGTTAAATATCTTGAAAACGGTTAAGTTTGGAATAGGGTGTTTCAAGTAAAAGTGGTCAGAAATTATGGAAACTATAACCCCTTAAAGGATCTAGGTCGACTTAACCAGTAACCCTGTATATAAATAGATATATTAATGTGCAAATTGCGTTTTATTTACCTAACCTAAACTACTTTTCTGGTAGTTGTTAAGTATATTTCTTTGGAATAACTTTTTTTGTCGCATGTTTTTTTGGTACAACGCTGACAATGAGGCAAAGTCGACGGAGCTTTTGGTCAACAACTTCGACAATAGGGGTTACTATATTTTTTTATACCAACTGTACTTTATATGAAATTAGCTTTATATCATAAGTTGATTATAGTAAATATGCATTATACTTAATGCATGTTATATAAAATATTATTAGAACAAGTGATCGTTATATAAAATGATAATTATATCATATTTAAATATATTAAATGTTGTTATATGATTTAATTATTATATCAAATGAGCGTTATATCGACTGATATTATAGAAAATATTTTTATATCGATCGTTACGCACCCGGTGCAAAGTACCACCGCCGCTCTGAGTACTGTCTGTTTGCTGTCACAGAGAGTTGCTTCTGTACTTGTACTATTACTTATTCTGTGGCTCTAGTTCAAGCTGACGTCGAGCGTCTTGACAATTACTGCAAAGCGAATAGGTTGGACCTTAATCCTAAGGAATGTTTCACCGTGACTTTTTCACGGCAACGTTCTCCATTATGTACTTCTTATAAAACCAACCAACCTAAGAGACCAACTTGTATGCAGGGTATCTTTTTTGAGAGACCTAGGTGTCTTTCACGATTCGAAGCTGCTTTTTGATATTCATATTGTTAAGAGTGCTACCAGATCTCTCAGCTTTATAATGCGCAACTCCACTGATTTTTCACAAGCAAAGACTCTTAATAGTAGTTTATGCAATAGTTGTATAAGAGAGGTCAAAAAATATGAGTGGCGTGTGTTACGATGTGAGCCGAAGGCGAACATCGTAAAGGTAAGTGCCACGAGTGTTTTTTGACTTAGTTATACACCGTTGCATACAATACTTTTTCTACGACTAGGTTTCAAATGAAATGCAAAACTAAGCGAAAAAACTTACAAACGAACGAACGAAGTAAAGAACAACAAACGAGCGGGAAACAAGAAAATGACAAAATATGTGTCTATGGTTTACTTTGTTTTTAAATTGACGGAATGGAAAATATAATTATTTACAATTCCAAAACATTTTAATTTGACCAATCAGAATACTTCACCAAATTAAATCCACCAATCACAATGCACAGCGACTGTCAAACGGAACGATAGGTTCTTTTAGGTACGTGTTTCTCTTTAACTAATTTAAATCTTTTAAAAAAACTTTGTATTTCGTATCAACCAACCAGAATACAGCTATTTTAAAATCGACCAATCAGGTAACTGAAATCATTTCTCAAAACATTAGGTGATTTATAGTCCCTATTTCACAATCGTTAAAATATGATTAAATCGATTGTGCAACGCTAAGCTTTGGCAGCTGGCCGTATCGTTTTATCTCAAAAACGCACAAGTGCTGTTTTGGGGCATAGACAAGATAGACTTTTATTATGTATGTTCTTATATTAGTGTTCGTGACTATACAGGGTGTCCAGTAAATAATGGATAACCTTCTACCCATCCATGGGGCACCTCAGGCTGGCCCCTAAAAAGGACTTACAGGTTTAGTAAAAGTTGCATGGTTTTCGAGATAATCGAACTTTTCTATTTTCTTAATAATTAGCACCTTGCTTCACTGTAATGACCGCCAAGGCCACAAATAAAGAGATTTTGTCTTTCTGTTTGCTGTTAAATATTCTTTAATAGTGATGCTAACGGATGTGTCTTAGAGCATTATGGTAGCGACACTAATTTCTTGTTAAACATATCTTAATTTATAACATCATCTTTTGCTTTAAAGTTTGCAACAACTTTGACTGCTTGTGGTGAAAAAAAATTGTATGAAGACCAGAGTGGCCAATATGTTGAAAAATAGTGTATCTAATACTAATTCTAAACTGGTATAACACATGGTGTTTACGTCTTTACAGATAAAGTTATTGCTGTTAGTATTCACTAAGAGCGAATTTTACCAAAACACCAAGTTATCGATAAGTAACTCTTTACTTGATTGGGTTAGTCATATCATAAAAAACGCTTCTCTTGTGAAAACCAACGTCTAATTACTGCAAAATAATGAATCACAGAATACTTGAAACCTACATCAACAATAATATTTGTAAATAAAAACCGAATCTGTTTATTAAAAACAATACTGTTTAGGTACTATAACAAGTGTTCGAACTGCCTTCCCTCAACTCTGATACAAGCTCTGCACCTTTTAATAAAATTTCTTTGTAACATTTGGGTGTACTGTCGTTCGGTAATTTCTTGAACAGCCGTTTGAATATTTTGACGCAGTTCTTGGACAGAGTTAATTGGTTTGGAGTAAACTTTTTCTTTTAAGCAACCCAAAATAAAAAAAACCAGCGGGTTCAGGTCCGGAGAGCGTGGAGCCCATGCTATAGGACCCGCACGGCCGATCCATCTATTAGGAAAAGTTTCATTTTGGTAATTTCGAACTTGAACCGCGAAATGAGCAGGGCAACCATCATTTTGCAGCCACATCGTTGTTCTTACGTTTAAGGGCACATCTTCCAATAAAATGGGAAGTTCGTTTTCAAGGAACTCCAAATATCTGGCTCCATTCAAAGTCTGGGATAGCTCAAAAGGACCAATTATTTTCCCGTTTAAGATCCCCGACCACAAATTAATTTTAAATTGATATTGGGAGTGATCCTCTCGCATTAAATGTGGATTCTCTCCTTTTAATTGCCAGCTATGGTAGTTATGCATGTTGAAGAAACCATCTCTTTGGCAGGTAGATTCGTCACTCCACAGAATTTTATCGAAAAACATTGGATCTTCTTCCATTTTTCTTAACATGATACGACAAAATTCTACTCTAGGAGCCCTAGGCTCCAGAGTTTGCACCCTTGTGATATGGAATGGGTATTGTTGGTGTCTTTTTAAAATGTTGTGAACGGTCGACTTTGTAACTTCTTGATATAGCTCGTGTAGAAGTTGAGCGATCTGTTTCCAGTTCAGCGAGCACAAGTTCCTCAATGCTCGTATCTCGAGGTCTGCCTTCGCCATTACCACCCACACTTTGACCAGGCATTCTCCCTTCACAAAAAGCATTGTGGACTCTTACAAAAACTCGGTAATCGGGATGACGAGTATTCGGATATCTGCTTGCGTACAATGCAGCAGCTGCATTGGCATTGCCTTTGCATTCTCCATAAATATAATGCATATTAGCATACTCACGGGGTTCGTATTGATGCCTAGGCATGTCGTTATATCCTTTTCGAAGTCCAGGGCAAAGCTAACTAGGTCGTCGCAAACAAAATCCAAATACCTAGTTACCCAAAATATGGTTCTTCGTGGAATCAAAACTGTACTTGATAAATGTCAAAAGAAAACATCAAAACGGATAAAAAATTCATAGCCCAAAATACACATTAGGTACCTAATAAAATTGTAAAAAAGTATGTATTACTCAGCAAAGAAAGGAGAGATTGTAAGCAAAGTATGTACTTAGTTAACATCCTAAATATTATTTAAAACTAATAAAAGAATTGCATTAAAAGTTGAATAAATGTAAGTACCAAATAAGTAGTCGCATTTCACATTCGTTATATCTGGTTTTCACTTGCTGTCACTAAACAAACATGTCGTAGACACGTTTTATTTACCAAAACACCAAGTTTCTCAACTCTTTCTTGATTACAACTAAGTTTCTCAACTCTTTCTTGAAACAGATTCTGGTTTTTATTTAAAAATATTATTGTTGATGTAGGTTTCAAGTATTCTGTGATTCATTATTTTGCAGTAATTAGACGTTGGTTTTCATAAGAGAAGCGTTTTTTATGATATGACTAACCCAATCAAGTAAAGAGTTACTTATCGATAACTTGGTGTTTTGGTAAAATTCGCTCTTAGTGAATACTAACAGCAATAACTTTATCTGTAAAGACGTAAACACCATGTGTTATACCAGTTTGGAATCAGTATTAGATACACTATTTTTCAACATATTGGCCACTCTGGTCTTCATACAATTTTTTTTCACCACAAGCAGTCAAAGTTGTTGCAAACTTTAAAGCAAAATGTGATGTTATAAATTAAGATATGTTTAACAAGAAATTAGTGTCGCTACCATAATGCTCTAAGACACATCCGTTAGCATCACTATTAAAGAATATTTAACAGCAAACAGAACGACAAAATCTCTTTATTTGTGGCCTTGGCGGTCATTACAGTGAAGCAAGGTGCTAATTATTAAGAAAATAGAAAAGTTCGATTATCTCGAAAACCATGCAACTTTTACTAAACCTGTAAGTCCTTTTTCGGGACCAGCCTGAGGTACCCCATAGATGGGTAGAAGGTTATCCATTATTTACTGGACACCCTGTATAAATGACAGATAAAAGTACAGGAGTAAGAACAATTCTTTATTGTGCACATGTTAGAAGCAAATTTGAATCTGTGTTACAAATTTGGAACCCGTGCTATAAAGTTTATACAGTGTGTTACCAGCACCCTGGCTTTTTTTTAAGTAGGTTAAAGTAACGTATATCTGTAACGTAACTATGACATTAATTTAATTAATAAACGACTTTTCAGACTTTGTTAACTGTCTAACAAAATGTTAATTGCCAGCAATGTAAAGCACAGCAATTTGACAAGTGTAAATGACAGTCGACGGATACTTTGATTATTATGATCTGCCCCCGTACCACGACATGCCTTGTACCAAGTAACAGCGATACTGATAACGATGAACACGCAGCACGTGCACTACATTAGAAATGGTCAGTATGTAAGAAAATTAATTGTGAAGTTATTTTAATTATTTTTTAATTGATAATACTTGCAAACAATTGCTAAAGCAACGTATTATCGGCAGTTTAAATGCCCGCATGCCGGTAACACACTGTATAGATAGAATGGAACGTGTACAAAGAAAGTTTGTTAAATGTCTTAGCTTTAAGTTAAAGGTCCCGTATAATTCAGCTAACTACATAAATATTTGTAAAAGACAATCAATTCGATTCAATTCAATTCGACAATTTCACGGCACTTACATACATACCTACTTAGTGGTAAGAGGTGATGTCTATTACAAATATTTATATACCTAGTTAGCTGAATTATACGGGACCTTTAACTTAAACGAGTTACCTAAACAGATCAGCATTGGTGTGTTTAACATGAACATCCAAACTGTGAGGCGTAAATTAGCAGATGATTTCTTCAAGTGAGGACTTCCTTTCTTTTCTTTACTTTACTTATTTGTTCTGATATCCCACCGTATTTCGTTGTATAAACTCATTGTCTGTAGTTAATACCAATTTGTGAACTTTCCTGTTAAGACCCTTTCTTACCTGTGTATTAATTGTTGTTAGCTGTACTTGTTATTAATAGTCATTAAGTATTTATCTTTTGCCCGCGCTTGAGTGGCACTTCCGCTGTTGAACCGGCTTTTAGTGGTTTTAATCACTGTTAATTTAGTTATATCTGCGAGAACCTATAATTGGCTTTCTACATCTATTTTAAGTTATATTTCTGTTATTTATAGCTGTTGGATCTCCTCAAAAGAAAATAAAGTAAAATAAAATAAATAAAAATAATGTTATATGGCGGTCTGTAGCATAATACCTAAATGTTACGTTAGAGGCCATTGTTATGTAGTTTTTTTTTACCAAGATTGTTATTGTGTATTGGAAATATACTTACTTATACTGTAATAACGACAATTAACATCATTTAAGCAAATTTCTAATAAAATTAATATATTTTTTATGAAACGTTGCGTATACGCAGGTTTTCGGTCCGTTATTTTGCGTGCTACTGTCAAAATAGATTTACCTAGCAGTACAAAATTATATTTCTCCGACTAATTGGAATATCAGTTAAAACACTGCGCGATCAAAGTAATTCCTAATTCTTTAATTTACTCCCTAGATTTTTCAAAAGGTGCATAAAAATGCACAATGTCAAGTAGCCATAGGGCTAAATTAAAATTTCACTTTATAATCGTGGTACCCTACGAAATTTATGGAAAGTTTTCTTTGATTTGCGCGTGTTCTAGAACTCTAACCTTAGTTATATATTATACATCGTGGAAAGTTAAGATGGGGCAGTAAGGGCAGCTACTAGATCCTCACACCTTTATTCCCAGAGTGGGGTAGGCAGAGCTACAGAATTACTAACAACTCTAAAAACTTGTTAATTATTCTGTAACCACATTACTACTAACTGTACATTTTATCAAAAATCTGAGAATGTCGATTATCATCACTAAAAAGTTAGTAAAGGTCTCTAAGAGCATTTTCGCGTGGCAGCAAGGGATCTAGTAGCTGCCCTTACTGCCCCATCTTAACTTTCCACGATGTATAATATGCAACACAGTGCATAGAGCTTTTGGTGTGCCGCTAGTATAAATGCTCTTTATTCAACCGACTCCAAAAAAAATAGGTTCTTAGTTTGACAGTTTTTTTTCAAATAATCGCTTCGAATAAATCTTAAAATGGAGCCGGCTGACCCAGCGCGCATGTGCTTTAAGTTTAAAAAAAAGTTAAGTGCGAGTTGGATCGCGCACGAAACTTATGGGTATAGCGTGCCAGTCGATGAACAAAAGTGCTGCACCAAAGGGGTGACAATTTAAACAACATGTTACAATATGGAATGTATATTTTAGTTCATATCTACATTTGATATGAGTAAATGACAAACTAAGTTGCTTATCGATACACAATGCGTTTTGGGCTGCTATTATCACCACTATTACTCCTGGTACCTTAGCTATGATCAGGTATTCAGAATATTTAGGATACTATTTAGTACAAAAAGTGTTCTAATGGAGAAACTATCTACAAACATAAAAAGGCATGTTTCAATGTAAAATAAATATATTTCGCAAACCAAATGTATGACATTTGATTTGTTTTCAAACAATGGTCAGACTAATGAAAATCTACCAACACTAAGAAATATTTATCGAAAATCGAATATGTAACAGAAAATTTAATTTGCTAATAAATACACGTAAAAGACTAATTATTAATCACATGTTGATTGAAAGCAATAAATTGATTTAGGTTGAGGTATGAAGCGAGCACCACCGGAGAGTCTCGGCACAGACTTGCTCAGATAAAACTCTTGAAAGATAAAAGATTTCATGGCGCCCTCGACAGCTTTGTTTACGAATTATCTTTAATAAATCATTTCATTTCATTAAAATACTACCATATTAGTATATACTACATTTTTTTAAATATGGAAGTGCAGAAGACACTTCCCGAACAAAATATAAATATGAGGCTTACAAATGTAAAGAGAGTTTACTTTAAGGACTTACATGTTATCTTATAAAATACACATTATTTTAAAATGCAACCTCTTTAAAGAGGCCCATAGCTCGCGAACACGTAATCTAAATTGATGGTACACCAGTTTAATTTATTACAAGTATTTAACTATTCACAGCACTTAACCACATGTTAGTCAACAGTTTCACGCACTACACCATCACTTTCCACTGGCGTCTCTGCACCGCACTCTTGATTGCATTGTCATTACAGCGTTTGCTGTACAATTCTATAAATCAAAATCGTTTTGGAAGTATATGAGGCAGCGTCAGCATAGAAATATTGAATTGACTGACAGGGTTAGCAATTGATTTTGCGTCCCTTAATTTAATTATATATACAAAGTCATGAATAGCAATCAGCTACCATATCGACAGGAAAATCGAGACTAGCCTTATAATAAAGGAGCGTACAAACGATTTTGGTTTAAAGAATTTGGATCATCGGTTATATATTACAAAGATTCTTCAAACGCAGCCATTAAGTCGCTCTGCATATTCATGTCGATTTGACCAGCCATCTACAAAATAAATTTTAAACTATATTAGCCGAAAAGACACACTTCTAAACAGAGGTCGAACTTTAGGCGCCGATGAGGACGATTAGCATGTAGGATAAGAAAATAATACATTTTGATGCAAGCGCGGAAAGTATGTCATTTTACATGAGCGCCGAAGTGTCTTGACTAGACCCCGTCATCTTGTCGCATAAATATTGTTTTTCAGTAGAGTGTGAATGATTTTTTTATCGACCTTCTTGATATCGATGTTTATATAATGCAATTGAATTTTCGCCTTTTAAGTGTATATACTCAATTTCAATTAAAACTTTTTGTTTACAAATAAGTACATAACCTTATTGGCCTTACGAGAAGCGATAACCTTAGATAAATGATTTGCAATTGCATGTCACATTGACAGACACTATAACTTGCAGTTCTTTGGAATAGTGTTAGTTTAATTGTGGAATTTATTTAATTGCTTGGTGTGTACGTACATAATAATATGCTACAATGGAAGATTTAAAAACAAAATACACTAAAGATTTCAGGGTTATCCGCATAGTGAAAGTTGTTCAGTATGGCCTACTTATTCACCCCGTTCAGGCTTTTCAGTGGGTCAGAAACTAATAAGTAGTACCTAGTGACACCTCTTTGAAATTATCAGTGACATACACTATCGACATTTAGATAGTCGATAAAAAAAGCATTCACGGTCTAGTGAAAAGTAATGTCAGTGCGACAAGATAACGGGGTCTAGTCTTGCCCCGAGCTGCAAGCGACGGACAAGTCCCAGGACGAGTGATAATGACAATTCCGCACATGTATCAAAAATATAAAATATTTTTTAATACATTTGCATAATAAAATCAAACAGTAATTTAAAGAGATAACATTACTTAACTATTAGTCTGATTAAACAATTGGAATAAAAAAATGGAAAAGTAAAACGCACTAGTTCGAAACATCCTACTTTTTGCACGATGTAGAGCTACAAAAAGTACCAGTTATTAAGCAGCTATATTAAAAAATATACAATAGAATTAAATGGTTGAAATTTGATCCGGGTTTCACGGAACCGGTTCAGCATAAACCCTTATTAAATGTTCGGGGTTCATCAATACTAACATTGAATACAGTAGCAAAAACCTTAAGAGTAACAATACATACATACATACATTAAATCACGCCTGTTTCCCAGAGGGGTAGGCAGAGACCACTTCTTTCCACTTGCTACGATCTTGACAAACTTTCGCTTCTTCCACATTCATACATCGAGTCATGCACGCATGTCGGTTTTGGGTAGGTACTTAAGATTCGGCCCTTTTCCAGTATTTCTGGCCCTTTCAGATAGCCAGACAGACGGCCATGGCGAAACTTTAAGGGTTCCTAGTTTGACTTCAGGAACCTAAAAGGGGCAGATTAGTAACTAACAGCTTCTCGTCGACGCCGCTCCTGCTCCCGCTGGCGCAGCCGCTCGCGCTCCGAGGCGGCGGGCTTGTCGCCCGCGCAGGCGGCCGCAGCAGCGGCGGCCGCGGCGGGCGGCGACGCTCGTGCCACCGGCGAACCCGACGGCGACGTCGCCTCGCCCGACTCTGGCTTGCGGACCCCGCTGAGTGCCCTGGACATCACAAACACGACTCTCATATACTTACACACATACCATAACTCGTACGATGCCGTTATAACAAATAAGGCGGCCAACTACCTAGGAATATTATCAGCATTGTAAATTTAATGTGGTTACCCATATAGTATAGAATGCTTCGATAGCAGCTAGCCTCCTTCTTTGGTATTAAGGCAGCTATTCGTCGTTTTTTATTTATCTTATCCATTATTACCGAATTTAACTTTCTTGCTGTTTTATCCCCAGACGTTATAACTTCAAGGTACTTATTACCTAGGGACGCATAAACTTACATTTCTTACCCACATTTTAAAAAAAAATCACATGCAGTGATTGATGACATGGTGTTATGTTACGATAGTATTAAAAAAACATCATAAATGTTATATACCTCATCTTCTCGTCGTCGGGCTGCCTCCTTTCGATTTCTTGCCGTTGCCGTTCGCGCTCAGCTTGTTCCTTCTTTCGAAGCTCCTGTTGCTCGATTAAAGCCCTTTGCCGATTAATCTTCTCCCTGGCTTGCTTCTTGAATTCCTGGCAATTAATTACATATAAATATTACATATACAGTGTTAGCCACATAATTAGGGATGCTTTCCTTTTTCCCGTACAATATGGTATTTGACTGCAGTCAAATCAGCTTCTTTTTATGAAACATCAAAATCGCTCCGTTACTATGGAATTTATAGGGATTACTGTCTTGTGACGTCACAATCAAACAGCGTCCTTATTGTTGGATTTTATAAATTTAAATAAAAAAATGATATTTTCCTAATATTTTTATAATGTTAATCTATTGTTAATGAAAAACAAATTAATTTCACTCTTGTCAAATACCCTATTGCCTACAAATATAACTTTTCAAATATGACCACCAATCAAAACGTTTTTCACGTAATTTTTTGCTTAATATTGTCTTCAGATCATCAAACAAGCAAGGGTTAAACTGATGTACAGTAAACTACTGTTCAAAACAGACCGTATATTTTAAGTGTCACAACTTTGTATGTACGGCCAGTTTTTTGTTTCAAATCCTTATGAAATGAAAGATTTGTTTTCAACAGCGATAAACTGAACGTACATTTAAACCTTAGTTTATTACTTTTATTAGTTAACGATAAGAGTACCTCAAAATGAAATTGGGATTGTTCATATTTTTACTTTACTTCGAAATTACTCCAATTCGAAAACCATTTCGAGGAATAGGGTTTTAAAACCGTTCTGCATTATTAAGTTTTTGAAATATTTATCTATTTTGGATATTTCGACAAAAGTATATTTAACTCACCGCGTACCATGCTTACGTTTCATCGACTCTCAGGTTTGGTATAATATTCTGGGGGAATTCGACCGATAGAGAAATGGTATTTAGGGCTCAGAAGAAATGCATTAGATCAATTTGCAATATTAAACGTACTGACTCGTGCAAACCCCACTTCATCAAACTGAAAATACTTACCCTCCCTAGTCAATATATCTATGAATGTATAATATTTGTAAAGTGTAATGTCCATAAATTCCCTACTTTTAATAGTTTACGCCAACTTGGAAAGATTAGCTCAAAATCATTTAAAACCGCATTATTATCAAAAAGCGTATTTGGAATGGCGCCAAGGCTTTATAATAAGCTGCTAATTTCAATTTTGAAAATAGACGACATAAAAGAATTTAAAACAAGAGTGTTTGACATATTAGTAAAAAAGGCCTATTACTCTCTGAATGACTTTATTAATGACAGGGTTTAAAAATATTCAATAGCTATAATATTGTTCTTCATTTTCTAATCAAATAACATACCATAAATAAAATAATGTTCCTTATTTTTAATTAAGTACTAATTTTGATTATAGATTCGGCGGAATGTTTAGTTTAATTTCATGCTAGCTAGCTGCACGCCAATATGCTAGCTATTTGTATGCCTTATGACGAGACATCAGACAGTGCACCAAACTATACACAACATCTTTTAACTATAACCTATGTTTACAAATAAAGATCTTTGATTTGATTTGATTTGATTTGATTTAACCTTTGTTTGACTTTCCTTTTCGGCTTGAAGCCCTCCTAGGTGTATCTTACGGGTTAGGCGAAAACAGCTTGAAATAGGTAGTATGTTTTAATTCACTATTACAATCACTTTTCTTCATTGGATAACATTTAATTGTTGTAATTTATTATAAAATGTCATCCCAAATTTAAAATAATCATGTCGTCCATAAAATGTTTGCTAAATAAATAAAGATATTAAAACAAAAATATTGGATCAAATACAAAATTAATGAAATTGGTGTCTTCAAATTTCATATTCTTTCGAATGAGAAAGTAACAACCGTGAGTTATTTTTTTGGTCAATCCCAATTGCTTTAGAACTTTTTGATTCTTTGTCAAAATTCAAAAGTCATATATCGCTCATTGAATGCAAAACAGACACATTCCAAAATAATTTGCTCTTGCATTAAAAATCTTATACGAATAGATTCTAATTTTAAAATGCAACACTGACTCATTTTGGAATGTGTCCGTTTTGTATTGAATGAACGATATGTAGGCAATTGTATGGGAAAAACGCAAGAGTGCCAAATTATGTGGCCACCACTGTATACAGGGTGTTAGGTATTGAGTGGATAAACCATGAACTACGGCTAGACGGCACTTAGGACGTTATGAAAAAGTTAAAATAGGTTTCGTAAAAGTCGCATGGTTTTCCAAATATTTGGACTTTTAGATTTTTTTCGAAAATGAACACCCTTGTTCAATGTTTTGATCATACCACCAGTCTAAGCTATATTTTTTCTAATTTTTATTTGTGCTTGATATACATGACAGGTATACGGAAATAGCATGTCACTTTAGTAACTTGTTGCGGTGTCGCGATGTGAAAACTAGAGTGTCTGATCCGTAGTCACACCAATTTGCCACACTGGAGTGACTATGGTTCATTTTATTTATCCGTAGTCACACCAAATAGGAGGTAGGTTCAGGTTCGGTTCGTTTTTATATCAAGCCCTATCTATGGGTCGAAACACTCAAAAATAAGAGCTCTGCGAAAGCAGAGCTCCGTAGACTCTGTTGAGTTTGATTTTGAGAGAGAAATAGACGCAAATTCGGTCTTGGTGTGACTACAGGTAATTAAAATGAACCATAGTCACACCAGTGTGGTAAATTAGTGTGACTACGGATCGGGCATGAAAGTTAGAAATCATGTAATTTCGTGGGTAATTTTTGTGTAGGTAGAGATTTTTTAACAGTAGAGAATTAAAAGCAGTTAAATATATATATCTGTAACCGAGATGTAACTAATAGCTTATTGCGAACTCTACATTTAGAGACAAAAACTCTTTAAAAAACAGATTAGTTATATTATTTCCGTGTACCCGTCACATATTTGAGACTATATTTGTTTACAAGAATGTTGATTTTTCATAGACTCCATTGTCAGATCACATTACTTTTAAACGGATTTACTAGGTAATAAGTAATGCGCCTTGCTTTAGAACTCAAGCTGAACAAACTTAAACTACAAGAAATATTAATAATGCATACCTGGAAACTATCCATAACCGGCTTCTGTTTAATTTGGTTGTTAGAGCTCGCGTTGGGAACGCTCTGTGGGCTGCCGGCTTGCGCCAAAGAGGACCACGAGCTTGCGTTCTTTAAATTTTGGTCCTGTTTTAATTTGAACGCTTGAGCAAAGTTGTTTTTAGATTCCTCCATTTTTTTCTCCATTTCGTATTTATTTCTGTCCATATTATTGGACATCATGTTAGGCACCCCGATGAGGTCCTCGATGGGTTTGGGAGTGAGGAGCGGCTTGGCGTCGTCCTTGCGAAGAGCGGGCGGCAGCAGTGGCGCGCCTGGCATGCCGTGGTGCGCCTGTGCGATCACTGACATGGGCGCGGGCGGCAGCGGATCGAAGATGGACGCGACCGGCGCCACGCCACCCAATCCCAGGCTTTGGCTCAGCCCGGGCCGGAGCATTTCGCGCTCGTGCGGCATGCATTTTTCGACGAAACCGTTGTGCGGTGGATACATCTCAGATTTTAAGTGGTCGGACGCGTGTGACATGTCGGTAAGATGCGCCATTAGGTTTTGGTGGGCAGGGTGCATCATTTGTTGGGGTTTGGGCATGGCGAAGTTGTCGAGGCGCATGGCAGATTCGGAACCGCTTATGCTGACATCTATGGGCGCGTCTGTCTTTAGGGTTCGTTCGAACTTGGCCAGCGAGCTCTCGATCGGGTCGATAAAGAGCGAGGAGTCAGTCTTGTCGAGACCGTTGCGGGATTCCGGTTTCGATACCGGCTTCGAGTCGGGGAGGTCGCGCGCGGGAGGTGGGGAGACTGGGTGCGCGAATCGCGCGGAATGAGAGGTATGCGAGGAGTCGGGCGCGGTGGGCGGCGGAGGCGCAAGTGGCGCGACGCGCGCGGTCGGGGCCTCCGGCTCCTTGTACTCGGCGGCTGGCGGTGCTTTGGCAGCAGGCGCCGAGGGCCCGTCTAGCGCGGGTTTGGGCTCAGACTCGCTGGGGCCGGATGCTCCCGGCGCCGCCGCGCCGCTACCCGCTACCGATACGGCAGGGACCAGTTTCTGCAAAGTTTTGTTAAGCCTTATTTAACGCGAACCGCTACCGGTTTAATCATTTGCTAAACACTGTATGGTCAGTCACATTTAGAATTGAATTAAGAGGTCCAAAATCAATCTATATTAGTACATTACTGCAGAGACTGGGAAAAAGGCCGTTGCGGGACGAATATAAGTTGGTGCGGCCGAGACACAATCAAGGCCGCGTTATTATATGAGTCCAGCAACCGCACTTCCCGGTCGAGGCTCGTGTAGTGTTTTTCTCTAACAATGTGAGAAAATATAACACAATTGTTTTTAATGTTATCCACAGCCCCAAAATTGTCTGAACATTGCCGCTACCATCATTGACTCATAATTTCATAAACATTCGAAACAGGTACGATGGTAAGAAACTGAAATATACCATTAAATAGAATCACAAATGTAAATATAATAAATATAATTATAAACTAAAAACATATTACGCGTTGAAGTTATTTCGGCATTTTTTTAATGAACCCTAAATGTTTAAAAAATGTACTACTATTTGATACACTTTATACGTTGTAAACGCTATCGCCTGTTCGCGGAGGTGCACATTGTTAGTCCGTGATCTTTTAAAAAGTTAAATCTAGTAAAAGTCATTCGGGGGGCTATTTTATATACCTACTTTGGTTACCTGTTTTCTGCCAAAGCCACGATGACCTAAAGTTCATACAATGATCTTTCCTACCGGTGCTGAGCAAACGCGTTAAGAAACTTTCACTCACTGGCTCTTTATTAATTGTTGGATTTTTATTACTAGTTTTGGAATTAAGGCACATGCAACTCTAGCGAAAATTACACTATTCGATTGCAATATTTCTTCAACGGTCTCCAATCATTGATTTTAGTATACAGGGTGGTAAAAACGAAAGCTACATGAACGGCAACTACCTTAAATGTTGGAAATGGGAAAAAAAACTACGCAAAGGAGACTTATTTTTATAAAAATAAACCTGCATTAATGGATTTTTGTTTTTTTTCGGCCTTAACCGGTAATCGAACTGCGGTCGAATATGACAAAACAACAGAGTCGTGTTTTATGATTTATGATACAAATCGAAAGTGTCATTGATAGTGATCATTTCCCAAAAAGCGACCCATAAAATGAGCGTTTTAACGACTCGTTATAACGCTCATTTGATATAATTATTAAAGGGATAAGTTCGCCTTTGTACATTCTAATTCTGTAAATATTGTATTTGATTTTCTGTTTTTTGTACAATAAAGTGTTCACATACATACATACATACCTACATTATTGAATCATATAACAACATTTGATGTATTTAAATATGATATAATTAACATTTTATATGATCATTTGATAGGTATAATAATATTTTATACAACAAACTTTAAGTATAATTCCTATTTACTATAATTATTACGATGTAACGTTAATTTCATCTAAAGTATCACCATTTTTTGTTCAATGTTGGTATAACCATTTTTTAATAATGAAATTATATTAATTACTTTTATACCAATCATTACACACCCATCATTTATATCTATTACACATACAAATTTAAACTAAAAAGAGTCCGTAAAAGAACACGACTTTATTATTTTATCACACTCGACCAGTTCGATTCCCGGTTAAAAACGAATTGTCAAAAATCCACAAATTCTGGATTGACTACGCGCTGGCCTAGTTGGTAGTGACCTTGCCTACGGAGCTAGCGGTCCTGGCTACGAATCCCGGTAAGGGTATCTGTGTGATCGGTTCCTGAGTCTTGAATGTTTTCTATGTATTTAAGTATATATATTTCTCTATATAAGTACTTATATTGTTGTCTAGTACCCATAGTACCAGCCGTGAGCTTAGTTTGGGACTTGGTCAAATTGGTGTGACATTGTCCCCCAATATCTGGGACTATACCTGAGACTGGTGACGTGCACCTAGGGATTCCTCAGGGGTCGGCGTTAGGGAATTCCCTATTTTAAATTTTTATTAACGACCTTCCGACCACCATCACAGCTGGCCTTTCATTGCTGTTTGCAGATGACACAACCGTCGTGGTAACTGCGCGCACGTATGAGCAGTTAGACGAAAAAATATATAACGCTTGCGAGCAGCTGCAGGGGTGGTTCACGACAAATGGATTGGTTTTGAATGTTGCAAAATCAAGCGTTATGTTATTTTCGAGCCGCCGTCTGGCTGCTCCTCCGAGCGTGCCTAACAATCCGATGCCTATAAGCGACAAGTGTGGGTTCCTTGGGTTAACTCTAGACTCGAACCTTAACCCTTTATAAGGTAGAGGCGATTTAGCGACCACATATGTATTTAGAAATTCAACCTTATGCTTTACCGAATATCATACGTATTCTGTTGGGTTTGCACGAAAAAATACTTACTTTTAAATGATTCCCTAGGAAGTGTGAAACATGAAACAGTATTTCAATTTTACGTAGCATAACTGTATAACTGCGGCCTTATAAAGGGTTAACTGGAAGTACCATGTTGATGAACTGTGTGGTAGACTGAGTGGTGCAGTTTTTGCGTTGCCAAAGCTAAAGATCCTCATCTCTGATGACGCACTGAAGCAAGTATACTTTGCACATTTTCTCTCCCTAATGTCGTACGGTACCTACTGTTATATGGGGAAACTCCACGGATGCCAACAGAGTTATGCTAATGCAGAAACGTGCTGTACGTACATTAGTTGGAGTGAAACCTAGACACTCGTGCAGGGATCTTTGAGTTGGGAACCGTTCCCCGTCGCATGGCACTTGCAGGGAAGAACCCGCGCGATTGGTGCCACCTTTTACGAACGTCTACCCTCGGAACTTATAAACGAACCGTCCGACGAAGCATTTGGACGCCGGCTGAAAAACCTTTTATTGGAAAATCTATTATACTTAGTTAAAGAGTTTATGGACCTTAACTTATAATTTGATATGTATGGTTGTTTTTATTAATTCTGATGTTTTGACTGATGATGTTATTTATTTTAAAAAATTATGCTAATTTGGTTGCATGTTATTCTTAAGACGATCCTTAACGGTGATAACTCCTTAGTTCTGTTTTGTTATTGTTATCATGACTTCTTATTTCTATTTTTGATTATATTAAAAGGACATCATCCGGGTTTCATACATTTTTGGTCCAAACATAAAAGTGCCGGCCAAAAAAAAAAGAAGCTATATTCTGTTAGATCTTGTTCGCCTGAGCATTTGTTATTATGGCACCAAAGCTGTAGTACCAATATCCATAGTTTTATTCTAGTTAGAATTTTAAATATTTCGGTGAATTCAACTAACAAAAACTAATGAATTATTCTACCATACTTTACATTTGAACACATTTTGGTAAGATACGGTGGTTTGGTGCCATAGTAAGAAATGCTTAGGCGGGTAAATTGTATCAGAATAAACCATATTTTTTTTTGGCCGGCACTTTCACTTTTGGACCAAAATGGATGATGTGTATATTTTTGACAATTCCAATCCAATTCCTTCCTTGTACTTTTGACATAATATGCAATGTATTTTGTGACTTACATTGAAAAAAAATATCATTCATTCATTCATATATCTATATACAGGGTGTTGGGTAATGAGTGGATAATTCTTGAACTACGGATAGAGGGTACTTAGGACATTATGAAAAAGCTAAAATAAGTTTAGTAAAAGTCACACGGTTTTCAAGATATTTGGACTTTTAGGTTTTTTCGAAACTGAACACCCTTGTTCAATGTTTTGATCATGGCACCATTGTAAGCTATTTTTTTTTTTTTTTTTTGCTCAATATTCTTGAATACTTGTGTTATCAGATAGGCATCACCATTTTTGTGAAACTACATAAGATTTAAAAAATAATAATCGCGAACTTAATTTTTGCGTTTTCAATCGTACATTGACCGAACTTTCAGCTCACATGGTGAAAAAAAAAACACTACCACAAGGTAGCCCGTGAGCTTAAAAACATGCCCATTTAATAGAGATTTTAAAACAATCAATATTGTTTTATTTAAATTTTAGAATAAAAAAATAAATTAAGTTTTCCGCAATTGAGTCGATTATTTCATATTAAATTTGTGCTCTAGAATTCCAGATAGAGTACCTAATTATGACAAACTTTTCTTTGCGAAAATAAGAATACTGGCCACTAATTTTATGAAGCATTTTATTTAAGACAATTTGGGTCCTGGGCGAAGCATTACAACCTTTTTGTTTCAATAATAATAATACTGGGCACTACATTTTTAAATGCCATTTATTCTAAATTTAAAAGATATCTCGGTCGCTTTTTGTTTTCTCAGCATTTATGTCAAACTTTGCTGTCACTGCATAATGTAAATAATTGTTGACGTATTTTTTTTATTTACGATGTCAAGAACACAATACACACCGCGTGAATATGCTCAAATGCATTACCTTTTGGTGAGTGTAAAGGTAACGCCAGTGCTGCTGCGGCTTTGTACGCCGAACGCTACCCTGACAGACGACATACTGACAGCAGTGACAGCAAAGTTTGACATAAATGCTGAGAAAACAAAAAAATAACGAGATATCTTTTAAATTTAGAATAAATGGCATTTAAAAATGTAGTGCCCAGTATTGTTATTATTGAAACAAAAAGGTTGTAATGCTTCGCCCAGACCCCAAATTGTTTTAAATAAAATGCTTCACAAAATTAGTGGCCAGTATTCTTATTTTCGCAAAGAAAAGTTTGTCATAATTAGGTACTCCTGGAATTCTAGAGCACAAATTTAATATGAAATAATCGACTCAATTGCGGAAAACTTAAGTTATTTTTTTATTCTAAAATTTTAATAAAACAATATTGACTGTTTTAAAATCTCTATTAAATGGGCATGTTTTAAGCTCATGGGCTACCTTGTGGTTGTGTATTTTTTTTTCACCATGAGAGCTGAAAGTTCGGTCAATGTACGATTGAAAACGCAAAAATTAAGTTTGCGATTATTATTTTTTAAATCTAATGTAGTCTCACAAAAACGGTGATGCCTATCTGATAACACAAGTATTCAAGAATATTGAGCAAAAATAATAATAAAAAAAATATAGCTTAAAATGGTGCTATGATCAAAACATTGAACAAGGGTGTTCATTTTCGAAAAAAACCTAAATGTCCAAATTTCTCGAAAACCGTGTGACTTTTACTAAACTTATTTTAGCTTTTTCATAATGTCCTAAGTACCCTCTATCCGTAGTTCAAGAATTATCTACTCATTACCTAACACCCTGTATATATATTTTCCCAAAAATAACAGAATTTGCTAGTGGCGTTCGTTTCTTTCCACCCTGTATATGAGATACACAATAAGCATACGAGTAAATGGCAGTACAAATCTTGTGCCCAAACGGCTTGGACATAAGATAAGCTTCTAGTCCTGTTCCGACCGTAGACTGACAGTTGTCAAAAATGGCTAAATGCTGGGTGAAAAAGTGCGTATATAACAACATACATAGAAAAAAAGGATGGAATATTATATTTTATGTAATGTGATTACTTATAAACAGATTCTAGTTGAAATTTTAATGCTTTCATGATTTTTTGTAATTTATTTAGTGCATAAATTATGACTGATCACGGAACAAAAATGTATTAAGTAACTATTACATTTTAGGGTTCCGTAGTCAACAAGATACAATTATAACACCTCCCTTCATGTAAAGGCATATTTTATTACTATAGCATCGAGAGAACTGGTCAAAAGTTTTAGTCACATCATACGGCAATTTTGGTTTTACCTGTAAGGCCGTAAGAATTTACGTCCTAATAGCACCTCTTGCTGAAGAGGAACTGATGATGAAAATCAGAGGATCACCGGAACTCCGTAGTCGTAAGTGATTCACAGCAGCAATGAGATTTCTTTATCAAGTATCGAAAGAAGTGTCAAGCATATTATTTTGTAATATTGTCAGGATTTGGGCAAATGGGCTAAATTGCCAATTTCTAGGAGGCCGGTCATTATTTAACCCTTTTCAGTTCGAGCGCCATTAGTTTGTTGCTGGAACGGGTTGTTTCATCCGAGTTAAACATTCTTCGTTTCATTTCAAATACTTACAAGGAAAGTAGAAAAGGCAGAAATTTGGGAAAAATCATACATCATATAGAAATACTCCATACTAAAGTAGTGGAATTATCTAACAGTGCTAGTAAGCCTCAGGATTTGCGTCATAGGTAGGTAGACATAAAATAAAAAAATACAATTTTGGTAAGATATGATTTCCAAAATCGCTGGATAAGTAAGTTCTATTTTATATGACAGGTAAAATTACCACCGGCATGACCTGTCATGAAATATTCAATTTGACGTTGTAGGTATATTGACGCAACCGCGAACTATCAATTCCAGTAAGAGGTCATCGTGGATTTAAAACATTTTAACACAATGTTTGTTTAAACAATCATACCTATGCAAATTAAATCTTTAAGCGAGATAATATAACTGTACTAAATGGGTTCCTATACATACCGTTGCTGAGGTGGAGTGATGCGCTTGCTTCTTCGCCTTTTTCTTGGGTGTCCTTCTTGGACCGGTTCCTGAAATAGACGAAGAAAACCAAATGGTGTTGTAAGTACACACCTTTTGCGGCGCCGTGATGAATTATTGAGTGTACTTAGCTTGATTGTGTGAAGAAGCAAACACTGTCATTTTAGAAGTCCCAACATCGCAAAAGTGTACCTACATAACTTTGTATACATTTTATTATGGCACTGAATTAAGAGGTTCCCTGTCCCAGTGCAAGACTGCATTTTCATCGTTGCGGGTCGTACGTCCAATGCTTACTTCTGTATGTATAGTTGTACCAAAATTTGACCACATTTATTTCATGAACGTGTCAGACCAGGGATAAAACTGCGTTCATGAATCATATCTGATACATGGGATAAGGAACCTGTTAAAGCGGTAGGGTAGTTGTATATTGTCTTTTTGAAGGTGTATAAATAATTGACCGGTAAAATGACTAAATTGGGAGTTGTGTATGGGCGTTAACATTATAGACAGCTATAGTAATAATCACGCTGTATTTTGTGAAAAAAGAGGAAAAATAATTAAGTATAGGCGTAAAACTTAAGTAAAAGACCTGTTGCATGTATTTGTGTACAAAACTAGTACCTATGGAATTTACGACAAATTTCAAATATAGAATGTCGAACGGTCTGTACACATGTGTTACAACTACATGCAAGAGGTCCTTTACTTAAGTTTTTTACCTGTACGGTTGTATGATTTATGGTTAGGGTAAACATTTGTCAAATTAAAATTAACAAACAAATGAAAACCCGCTTTTTAATCTTACCTAAGACTTTTCGCTATCTATAGGGTAAAAAACTTAAACAAAGCCCTTCTTGCATATAGTTGTAACCAGTGATCGTTATCAACGTCATGTAATGGTAGCAAAGTATGGTTGACAAAAAAAACAAATAACGAAGTATATTAAACATTATATATTTTACAAATTATGAGATTTATATACATATTTATAACAAACAATCCAAATTATAGTGAATAAATGACTAAAATTTGTTCAACAGATTTGGCTGTCAGTCGTTCACGTCGATTGGAAAAAATCCATTTTAAATAGCTAAATGACCTTTCTACGTTAACAGAAGTCACAGGAAGGAAATTTAAGTCTTTAAAATATTGCACACTATTTTTATTCACACCTTCCGGCATAATATATACGACACGATATGCATTGGTTTATTTAGATAAAAACGTCGCGTAGTGTAATTAGATTTTCAACTACAGTTATATTTTGATGACATTTTATGTCATTTGACGTACACTGTTTTAAAAATATATTAGGGCGGAAAAGGTTTTGTACCGTAAGGATTTATATCTAGAGGTGTGAGGTGGAGGTGTATCTTTAGAAGGTAAGTATTTATTTTATGGTTAAGATCAAAAGTAAACAACCAAATGTGTTTGTTTTTTCTGCCAACCATACCCTTTGCTACCAAAAGTGGACATTGATAACGATCACTGGTTGTAACATATCTGTATAGAACGTTTGACATTACATACTTATTTGAAATTTGACGTTCACTCTATATTAGTTTTTTACATAACTAAATACAAAAGGGTGCTGGCTCTTCTTAACCCTTTACTTACGGGCGTCAACCAGAGTTACTGGCGTAAGGCAATACAACTGCAGCACGGGTGTCAACTATAGTTGATCGGACCAAACGTCATGTTCATTAAAAAAAAAACAAAACGAGACCATGTACCTTGGTAATTAGCGGTTCTATTATGTGATTAGCATAAATGCAAAGGAAAAAATATCATTATGTTTCGGTAGATGGCACTGACATATAAATATTTTTAAAATTACCGCTTTTTTCGTGTGAACTGGGGTTGACACCCATACTGCAGAAGTGAAAATAATTGAACTCAATATGGCGGACAATAGTGTTGTTCATCGACCCGACTTGATTTCATCGACTTGTTGTGAGAGTACGACGTGGGCACGTGGGAGTGTCTTTTAGGTGTTATTTTTAGTTTATTTCACCGTTTTTGGTTCTCACCGTTGGAAATTTAATAAAATCTAATGAAGGTTTTTATAATTTATACACAACAGCAAATTATTGCTCGATTTTTTTTCCTATAATCGATGGCGTACTAGGTTATCGCAATATCGACAACTGTGTTGATAGAGGCACATCACTATTTATCATAAGTGTCAAATTGTCTTTATGCAACGTTTTAAGTGGTTCATATTTATGCATTATTTTTACAATTACCGTCATTTAAGTGTTTATGTGGGTTAAACATACTACAGACTTATGTTTTAAAACTTATTGCGAAATCCGCAAGTAGGAACTTCTATTTTATTAGCAATCTTCAATTTCTTCGTGACTGAAATATTGCTTGATATTAGAAAACCAATAGAATATTATTACTTCAAGTGATTGTTTATTGATTAAAAACATCATACTTAATCATCTTACAAATTTCAAGTCTGTATATAAGTCAAATTATGCCTAACCGCTGACTCTCGCCAAAACATGCCCGTCTTAAGCGGTAACTGGATGATTCAAGACCCCGTAGGTAATGCCGGCTTCACACGCCACAAATACTGCGGGACCCCAACTAGCACACTAGCGCTATAACAAGCTGCACAGTAGCCGGATAAAGGATTTTTATAACTTAATAAGAGGTACAGTGGTTCTATAAGCTGCTACATATCTCTTGTAGTATGTTACACGGGTGGCCTTCGACTTCGGGCTTCTAACAGACTCTCGTTTATAATTCTTTCTTTACCACCCTTAATACACAATGTACTATTTGGCTTCAAAGTGTCACGTTGCGGGCGGAACAACTCGAGAGAACTGTAAAGGAATTTCATACAAAATTGAAGGCCTAGGCAGGGCTTTTTTTTTTAATTTTAATGTAAACATGGCGGCTGTGTTTAAAAACAGGCTGCATAGCTAAATTATGTTTTTAATTATTTTGAGAATATAGTCAAATACTAGGAGTGCATTAACGTTTGGGAAACATCCGCGCTGTGTCGTGTACGCCCGCCGCCCGCCCGCCGGTTGCCCGCACCGCCTGCGATATGCGTTGCGCTATGCCTGATATGCCTCCTAATTACCGCTGCGGTCCTGGTACTTTATTTTAGCATGCATGTATTTTTTTATTTCATTGCATATGTTTGGGAAAAGCACTATACGTACCTCGCCGTGAAAAGGGGTTGCCAGCCTCGTAACTATCCGGCCTCGTTTCGCGCGGCCGGCAACCCCCTACTTCCCGGCCTCTGTAGTAATGTACTATTGGACCTTCGTGCTTCCTCAAAAGTGGCAATAATCTTTATTCGAGACATTCCTTTCGATAGATTTCAGCATTCAAAGATTTTTCAGTAAAAAAGGGTATCGATATCATTCCACACTGACAAATAGCTTGCCAAAATAAGAGTTTTTTTCACTAAAAATTGCTTTTTCTGCATTGTTAACGACTGCTCCTTCCTTTACTATGTATTATTATGGGCCGGGTAAAGTTTAGTAATCAAATTTCACGTAAGTCCTCCATGATTATGCATTGCTTTTTCTTGCACAAAACTTCTTCATACTGCTTCCGGGCCCTCGTTTTAACTGTAAACGTGTCGTTTGAACGGTTTTTGAGCTGTTCGTTTTGACTGTTTTTGCTTTTTATAGCTCTTCAAACAATTAATGTATTTTAGCTCTTTGTATCATAACAATACTAGAAACTACTTTTTTAGCACAATCTCGAACCGAAAGGCCCTTTTTTGATGCGAACAGCTTGCATATCTTCTGGTTCAATTTCGGTCTTGAAGGACCTGGTTATCTGCTGCGGCCAGGGCGGTCTTTTAACCTTTTCCACGCCATTGACGGATATATCCGCACCACTGGTTCAACGCCAACGACGGATATTTCCGTCATGGTTGACAGCGCAAATTAAACCTGATTGGCTATGAGGTAAAGTTGACATTATCTTTGGTGTTTAGCTGTCCTTGGCGTGTGAGCGACGACTTTATTTTTGACATAGCGTTGAAAAGGTTAAAGTATAATGTTCACCGAACCTCTGAATTGCATTTTGGAGTGCATAAACCACCTTACCTACACCTTCCTCTTTAGCTAATGTTCTGTAAGTCATACCAGTTTCGGTGCGCCATTTGGAATTAATAGATTTTCTCTCTTCAGGCCTTTCATTTTGAAAAATACTCAAATATTTTATTAATTGACGATGTAACTTGACTAACCGACAGTGATATATTCGACAGATGACATGCTATTATTTTGAAATAGTATGACTTCTGTTGTAAAATGCTTTTATTTGTACCCCATAATTAACGATACTGTCATTAGCAAATAATGGTTTTTCAAATCGTCGCAATAAGATAACTGGAGATTTAAAAAGGATGCCTCTGGCACAGATTTCATACTCTGTATATTTCCTAAATAAAAATGTAACCAGCACCTGAGAGAGTCCATTGGTTCTGATTCAACAGTACCTACTGTATGTATGATGTTGAAAGTATTTTTTGTAGGCAATTAGTACCTATGGACTAAATAATGAGAGGAATACTTATGAGCGGTAGTGTACAATGAACACGCAAGTGTGGATGAGAAGTACAACAAGCAAAACGATAAGGTGTACGCAAAAAGTTCTGCCGCAGCTGAATTCCGTTTCCCCGAGTACAGTATGGCCATCAATCATCATCCATCATCAATTATCATTTGGTTGCGAGTGTCCTACTATGGCCCGACTCAAATACCGTTTTGTGAAAAATGCGGCAAAATCAGTGCCAAAGTATACCAAAACACTGTTTTGGATCGGATCGTAAAATCTCTACCTCAGACGCTATTTAGAGGGGGGTCATTTATATTTCAGTAGGACTCCGACGCATAAAGCCAAATCAACCCAGATGGGGTTCGAGAGCCAAATATATCGAACTGGTAAGGCAACAAGATTGGCCCTCCTCCAGCCCAGACCTTAATCCGTTGGATTACAAAATCCGCAACCGTCTGTTGGATTACAAAGAGCTGACTTTTCATTGAACAATACAAAAAAAAAATTGCCGCTAGTACTATTTTAAATTACCTTATACATTTAAAAAAAAGCACTTCTCATGCTAGGTAAAATTCCTTCTTTATGCTAGGTATAGGCTGCAACTAGTGCATAAGGTGTTGTCCTCATCTAGACTAAGAGAATTAAGCCCTACAGCCAGACAGATGAAGTGACTGCATTAAATAAACTTGTTATTTGAATACATTTTCTTTAAATTATTTGCCTTCTATGTTGCATCTAACATTTTTTTTTTTAAACTGTTAAAAACACGTATTATTAACAAAAACATTACAAAATCAACGATCAAATGACTTGGTAGTATTGCGTTCGACCTAAGTTAAAAATGTCATGTAGAAAATTAAAAAAAAAATAGAAAGAAATTAAGAAATACAGTAGCGGGAAAGAGTTTTTTGTCTCGTATTGGACAATTAAATAGTTGTTTTCTTTGCAAAACTTGTTATATTACCTCGTACTCGGTCTTAAAACCCATTAAATCCTCGACTTAATTACAACCCTCGCATACCAGCTCGGATGCATACCATAAGTCTTGGTTATAAAGGTTTGAACTATGCCCTAGTTGTACAATCTACTATTTGATAGGTATCAGAAAATCATCGAATTGCTATTCGATAACGTGAAAATTAAGTTATAAATTATGACAGATTTGTCAGTATTTTTTTTATAAACAAATGACAACATGAACGTACCAGAAATAGACTTGAAATATGTAGTGACTGTTTATGGTACCTAAAGCATACTTACTTTGTAAATCTATTATCAATAAATGTCTGCACTTAAAGTATAAAGTTGTCATCTCGTCATCGGTGTGACTGGTAAGAATATTCCCCTGGCGGGATTCGCTTAGCAGGCTATCAGGTAGCAAACTAAAACGATATGCTCAGACGCTTACCCTTAGGTTGAAAGAAATGATACGAGGGCTGCTACTTAAGTAACCGGAATCCGGGATTCCAACATTTTTAAACGCTATATCTGACCTCCATGGTAAAATTTTCACTTTTTTGAATACTGGCCGCTATATTTTTTTTTCTTATCTTACGTAGTCTTTTGTTTTTGGCGGGTTTAAATTTTAATCTCGCTGCAAGTATGGAACTCACTCGTGAAAATATTCGTGCTATGATTTATTACGATTTTCAGCGTGGTTTAACGCAACAACAGTGCATAGATCAACTAACTTCGACTTTTGGTGATGAAGCTCCATCCAAAACTACTGTGTATCGCTGGTTTAGTGAGTTCAATCGTGGACGTAGTATGCTCAGGGACGAAGTTAAGGATGGTCGCCCGAAATCGGTCGTTGTACCACAAAATATTGAAGCTGTGCGAAAACTTATCATGCATGTCCGTCATGTTACGTATCGCGAGATAGAGGCGACTATAGGCATATGTATGACGAGCATTAATAAGATATTACATGAACATTTAGCTGTGAAAAAAATTTGTTCGCGTTGGATCCCGCACAACTTAACTAAGGATCAAAAAGAGGCTCGCGTCGAATGGTGCAAGGAAATGTTGAAAAAATATAACCGTGGTGACTCAAAAGCTGTTTATAATATCTACACAGGTGACGAATCCTGGATCTATGCGTATGATCCCGAAACCAAACAACAATCAACGGTGTGGGTGTTTCAAAATGAGCCGAACCCTACGAAAGTAACTCGTGCAAAAAGCACCTTGAAGCAAATGGTGGCCTGCTTTTTTGGTATTAATGGCCATGTGGCTACAGTGCCCCTGGAGAATCGTAAAACGGTTAGTTCGGAGTGGTACACGACCATTTGTTTGCCGGAAGTATTTGAAGAAATACGGAAAAACAACCAGCGACGGAGAATCATTCTGCACCATGATAACGCCAGCTGTCATACATCACGTGAAACGACTCGATTTTTGGAAGGTCAAAATATAGAATTAACGGGTCATCCACCTTACAGCCCTGATTTGGCACCCAATGATTTCTATTTATTTCCAAATGTAAAGAATAAATTACGTGGTCAACGATTTTCGACCCGTGAAGATGCCGTCGACGCGTTCAGACAGCACGTTTTGGAGATACCTCAGTCAGAGTGGAAAAAGTGCTTTATAAATTGGTTTCAACGTATGCAAAAGTGCATCGATTATCACGGAGAATACTTCGAAAAACAATAAAACCATATTTAGCCATGTACGTTTGTTTATTTTTTCTATTCCGGTTACATAAGTAGCAGCCCTCGTAAGATAAACAAACAGTAAACAAATAGTATTGAGGCACATCTTCGGCTGGCCCAGGAATACATAACGTTACTTGCTTCGTAATAGTAATGTAAGTTTACAAAAAAAAATCAGTTTCATTCATAATTTAAAAGCCAATTTCAATCAAATACATTTTTAAGAAGTGTCTGAAAGTAAATTGCATTTAAAAACATATTACTTCGCGTTTATTTTTAGTTTTTTTCGGTTCGGTAAATTACCGGCAATAGCTATAAATAACGGTATTTTACCGGCTCTAAAAAGGGTCGATTTACCGGTAAACCAGTTTACCGATTTGCATTCCCTAGTTAGCACAACACTATATATAAATAACTAGCGACCCGCCCTCGCTTCGCTTCGGTTTATTTGAGTTTTCTATAACACACGTACATGAAACAAAATTTATTATAAAACCGCATCAAAATCCGTTGCGTAGTTTTAAAGATCTAAGCATACATAGGGACAGACAGCGGGAAGCGACTTTGTTTTATACTATGTAGTGATAAGTCAATCTATGCCTTCAATAGTCTCAGCACATGCTTGAGAGACTGAGTGCATATTCAATTGGGATACACCAATTTTTGACAATGTATGAAAACATTACAACCATTTCGAGGAATACGCTTCTCAAATCGATCCCTGTAGTTAGATTAAAACAATATGTTAAAATGAATGAATGTAAATTCAAATAAGAAATGACCTTCATTTGACCCCTTAATGCCGGTCTGAATTGCGCTATTGTGGTTTTACATAAAAGATATGAGACCTATCCAATATTTTATTTTATAAGTACATTTTAGATATCTATCTAACTAACACCTACGTTCAAAGACAGCTGTTGTCATATCAAAACTATTTCTTTACAAATTGACTACAATTCTTATGCTTAAATTAATACCAAGGACCGGCCCGCTATCCCATTAAAGTGGTTTCGAATGGATTTTTATAAGTATTTATTTAGAAAAGCCGTATCACTTGAAAGCCGTTCGATTTGCTTTTTAAATTGCTATTTATAAGAGTTACCCTTACCTAGGGTATGGAATGGGTATTTCGCAAGAATTAACTAACCAAATCGTTTTCGTATAAGTCTTGTTCGATTTTGAGAAAGCGACGTATTTTGAGTGATACCAATATCCCTTTAACTTAAGATTGGCTTTTTTATAGCGCTATTTATAAGGGTTACAATACTTACAATTAAAAAGAGCCGTTTGATTGGATTTTTAAGTTCTATTTATAAGGGTTACCCTTACTTTTTCCTGCTCAACTTCATTTAGTTCTTCATTCATCTGTTTAGTATTATCATTGCCATAAGCCATACTTAAAAAAATACTGACTATCGTTGAGTTTCTTGCGGCGTTTCTGCTCATCAGTTGTTTCCTATTGGGAAGCGCTAATAGATTTTTAACGAGTAAAAGTGCCCGAGCGTCCAGTTAACTGAATAAACGCTTAACTTTTTTAACGCACGAGTTTTCTGTGCATGGTTCATGCATGGTGGCACTTGCATGTACTGCAGAACTGAAGCCTGTTAGCAGGTAGTGTACTACCAGTTGTTATAAAGCAGCTCTCAAGCAAGCCAACCTTGCGCATGTGTCTATGCCTGAAGGTATTACGTATACTCTTGCAGCATCAGTACGGTCAGCAACATCATGTTGAGACAACTTTTCGTAGGCACCGCCCTCTCGGCCATAACACCTAAGTACCTATAAAAGGCGATCCATCCAAATAAGTCAGTACGGGGAATTCGAAAACTAAAAGTAAGATAATCTCTTTTTAAGAACCATGGATTTTATTTTGGGAAAGAGGTAATACTGCATTTAAAGGGTTCGCCTTGGTTTTGGAAAAGGGAATCGAATCAAGTACTGTTTCCCGAAAAAACACACATCGTTTTATTGCTGTATTTGATAACGCAAAGTGTAAAGCAACGATTAACATTGGAGCAGCTGTTTCCAAAATGAACAAAATTCTGAGAAATTATGCAAAAAAGGTCAACCGCTGGGTTTGTTTCTCAGTCAGTTACTACGTGTTTTTTTACTTATTTAAATAATTAAGGTTTACGTATCCGAATGAATCGTTGTATTAGTGGCTATGTTAGCAAAATGATCTTCGAATGCTAAGACGTCTTTATTTGATGTGATTTGTTTGTCACCTGCGTTTAGGTTGATTATTACGTGTTTTAGATTTTCCCGTTTCTCTATATATAATATTCCATACAATTTTTACTTTTTTGTCAGATGATTTGAGTTTAAGACTAAGAAAATTTGCCTTAGCAGTTAAACAAAGTTACTTAAAGGTCCTCGAATAATTCTTAACTAATTTAGGAAGTCGGCGTTCTTATTGTCCTCCCTCTCTTTATATAGGTCATAAAGCCTATTTCTACTCTTATGAATGCCTACAGTAGCCCATTCATTAAACTTGGTTTTCAGCATAGAGATACTTTACATTTTAAAATTATTATAAAATTTGTGTAGTTTTTTTTTTTTATAAATTTTTTGCAAGCCCAAGTCCATATTTTTTTGCATTTCAGCTACTGACTTAACTTGTCCGCCTTTCTTTTTAAGATGCCTTTCATGATGGACCAGTATTCTTCGATCGGCCTTAGTTCAGGACAATTCGGAGGGTTGAACTGTTTAGGTACCACAGCAACAGCATTCAGCTCGTACCATTCAGTCACTGCTTTAGAATAGTGGCAGCTCGCAAGATCAGCCCAAAACAATGCCGTGACTGCGTAAAAAGGGTAATAGACGCTTTTGCAAGTATTCTTTTTTGTAGATATCACCGTTTACAGTGCCTGTTGTGATGAATGACCGACTTCGTTTACCACAACTACAAATAGCTTGCCATAACAGGAACTTTTTTGGAAACTTCGATCTTTTTTTAATCTTGCAATTTTCAGGGGCATCTTTACGATTCTTAGAAGTGTAAAATTCTTGCCCCGGTATCTGCTGGAAGTCTGCTTTTATGTACGTTTCATCATCCATTAAAACGCATTTAAATTTTGTTAAAAAAACATTGTAAAATTTTCGTGCCCTTCGTTTTGCAGATAAGTTCTGCTTAGCATCGCGATTGGGTGCAGCCTTGAACGATTTCAATCCAGCTCTTGACTTGACTTTCTGTACATAAGACTGCGACATTTCGTCGCTTTACTTTCTCAACCTCGCATCTGATCGAATCGTTAGACAGGAAAGTAGTGTTTATTCTTTAGGGAACATGAGAGCTTTTCCTATCTAACTAATCGATCAGATACGAGGTTGAGAAAGTAAAGCGACGATTTGTACCTTTTTTGCGACATCATGTTGGCGCCGCTCTTGACGATGGCCAAATGTAACGCAACGTGTCATGGAGCCGAGCAGCAGACTGTATGAGTTTAGCCAGTGCTTTCATCCACGCCGGAAACGGATGAAACGCACTGGCTGACAGGCGGAAGTGCGGCGCGGCGCGGGAAAAGATGATGGCGGTTGTGGGTGCTGTCTTTGCTGTCTGTAAGTTTGGCTGTGACTGATGCGTGCCTTTTATAATTTAGAAGAGACAATTGTTTATCTATTAGTGCTAGAGTAGGTACCTAAATGTTTAATTAATTGTGTGGAAGTGTTTGTTTCTCCCTGGCGCTGCAGTAATCTCACAATCACGTGATGATAACTTCGGATTCGCTGTAAAAAGCTGCAAGATACGGGCTTCTTTTTTTTTGTCCTTTACTCCTTGTTTTCACCGTTACCCGACTTCCGTTCTACTGTCAAACGTTCTAGGAACTTTTTTTAAACCGAACATACGGTGGATTGTGGATATTTTAATAGTTTTGATAGTGCTATATAGCTTAAATGGGGTTTTTCTGAATGTTTGAGCAATATCAATTCACGTTGCTGCTGTTCCGAGCTCGCCATCGTGAAAACAAATGAATGAAGTGGTACACTGTCATAATATGTTTTGTTTATCATACCATGGAGTTTATAGTTATAGTACTAAATAGTTTCTATACTATGTAAATAAAAATATATAAATACTTATACATGCCCACGTTTTGGCGTGTTCAAGCTTTATTTACTCGATGGTAATGACGATACCCTTATACGGTCTTTCTTAAAGTGGTCAATAACGCCCTTTGCGATCGCTGGAGGCCTACAGGAAGTCGCCCAAGGGCCCGGAAACCGGATATGCCTGATAAGGCACGTAAATTTGTTGAACGAATATTGTAATTTTTTTTAGCTGCCTTTTTGATGGTTTTTACATTGTTATTTAGAGAACTTCGAAATACACATAGATAGATATATATAATTCATGGCGTTTAATAATATCGGAGCCGAGATATTTAAGATTTAAGTGTTCAGTTTTTGATACTAAAAGTACGCCTAGGTAAGAATATTAAATATCTCGGCTCCGATGCACTTAAGAGTATTACATTACATAACAAAACATGTTTGTTTTGAATTATTCTATCATAATTGACTACTTTTACTAATAGCCGCTCACCCTGAAAATGTATGACTTTTACAAATGGCAACATTTTTACCCAAACCCCTTTAAGTAATTATTGAGATTGTGATTTTATTAGGTTCCTATTCATGAGTGCATTTTCATCGTCGTACTTCCAATGCAGTTACGAGGGGTGATCCAAAAGTTTTGATAATCGGTATTAAAAATGGGAGATATGTAAATGGTTATAGGTATTTTAATTGGAATAAACACACGTTCTATATTTCCAAACACTTATTAACGTCATTCAATTGTTTTATTTTACCACTATAAAAATAGTTTTAATTTTGGAGGTCGAAATGGGCAAATTTTGTACGTTCACTAAGTGATCACCAGGGCTCGGATTTTTCATCGCACGGTAAGATGAAAGATAACTACTCATACTCATTCATTTAAATAGCACTAAAAGATTAAATTATAAATAAAAATGTTAATGCCACGTCATTAAATAATAAAAATAATATGAACATTAAGTAAGCTCCTAGTTAGTACTCGTAATATCCATAGAGCATGTAGCTACAGGAATTAGTGTTTCAAAATCTTGACAAGGTATGACGTGTGTATTGTCCATTTCAAAATCACAATTGTAAAATGAATAAATAGTGGCCACTTTTTCCATATTTTCAGGAGCAAAGCAGGTTCTATATTCGTTGAAAATCCACTTGTGACTTGAAAAAGATCGTTCTACATCAACGGACGGTAGAGTCGCATATTCTAGTATTCGCTCAAATTGTTGAGAACTTGCCATCTGTCTTATTTCAATGAAGTCCGGATTTCTATTGAGTACTTTTTCCAATTTATCTTTAATTTATTTATTTATTAAGTTTAAATAGTTACAACGTGAATGTGAGTGAGTATGAGTATGAATATGAATAAAGTTTTTATTTTAATATCGACTCCATAGTTGTCTTTCATCTTACCGTGCGTTGAAAAATCCGAACCCTGGTGATCACCAGCTCGTGAGTTTTATGTACTTAGTTGTTTTTGAACATCCGTGAATGAAAAGTGGTAGTCGACAGTTAGGGCTAAATAGTGCGGAGAGCGGTCAGCGGTCAGGCGTGCGTATCAGGTCTGATCTTTGGTCAAGGAGCGGCACCCTTGTCAATTACAAGGCTCTGAAACGCAATTCCTGCTGCAAATTCGTTTTTTTTTTCTTCAGCTTATTTTGAATATTTTCCCAAAACTATGATAAAATAATGTTATATAACTCTCTTGAATTATTAGAACTCAATTGCTAAAAACGAATGTCACAGTCACAGTATTTGTTTGTAGGCCTCGATGATCCAGGAAAAAGTCGAAAATAACACCCTAAATTTTGGTGACAGAGCTAGAGATAAAAAATCCTCTGCAATGATAACTTATTTATCCTTTAAATCATATTGATAAATCAAGGTTTCATTTTCAATAACAATATTTTTTATTAGTGTACCAGAACTTTCTCCAGACCATTCCAAATTATTACTAAACTAACTCATATTTTTGCCGTCTTGTAAAATTGTTCATACAGATGTTTTTTGTTTAGCTATCACAGAAAAACAAATTAATAATGTAGTTTTTTTTTGTCTCTAATTTAAGTTTGATTAGTGCCATGGTATATTCCACATTAAAAGAATATCATTATGTGGATGGTTCATACTCATTCTCAAAACTTATGGATCACTCCTCGTAGTTAGGATATAATACGAGTTCTGTTTGATAAGCACGTACCCTACATATTTATTGATAAAACCTACATAATTATTAATGCTTCAAGATATTTCGAACTGTTCATCATCGACCGCTGAAAAGAGTACGTATCATCGGAACATTTGAGGGTTCATCTAATAAAGAATAAAAAAAACTATCGATTTGTCGATAACATCGAGTAACAGCGGTTTTCTCTCCCTAGCAACTTACCAAAAGCTGGCCCCAAATTTCCGGACCCTATTTATAACCTTTCTGCCTCAGCTTCACTAAAAGCTGGTTCATGTAAAAAACAGTTGAGAAAAAACATTTTTTGATAACCAAGATAATAATATAAGCCAACAATTATTTATTCCTATCTCTCTCTAGCTTATCAAAAATTTAACATGGAGTCTATATGGCAGACGTGTTAGTGTTACATGACGTCACTCGGCGTATCGTATCTCCGTTTACTCGCTGTTTAATTAGCAATTTAAAATGCTTGTAACATCCGTATTTTTTGGGTGATTTAAATTTTAATTTCATTTTCATATTTTGTTGGGAAAAACGATTTAAAAAATCCATGCATATTCCGAATTACTCCCAGGTTGTCATTTTGAAAGGGTAGGTACGGCGCGGCGTAGCGCCATAACGCAAACGAATATTTACTCAGTTTTCACATAATTGACATTTGTTCAACATGAACTTTCTTTTCATACCTCACTCATCAATTTACCTAATCGTTTATTTTTTGGTAACGACAACTAGTTATTCAGGTGTATAAACAGATGACGAACCGCTGTGCGCAGGCAGACTGACATATTTGGCAACATGGAGTTGCTCTTCATCCTGTCGACCTAGAGTAATCTATTGCATTTTAATATTAATGAATTAATTGGACTCTAGGTTCAATACTTCATACGTTTTGCAGAAACGGGTCAGTGATACAATTTTCTGTTTAGCGCTGTACCCGATTTGTGGTAGTGATTGACTATTTACGCCGTAGACATCCATCTCAGACTAGCTTATTTTTAGCCAGATTTCCTACCAAAGGAACAGAAAAGCATTGATCAAATGGTTTATTCATTAATAGTTAGGGACTTGGCGAGCATTTCGGTAGAGTCTGCGCGGACAGAGAAGAGTCGTATGATTTGAGGGCGTGCCAGTGTGCTATTTTATGGTTTTTACTATGCTGACATAATGTTCCCGTTTCTGCCACGACTCTTCTCTTTCCGCACAGACTCTTACCTATATGATTTGCAAGAGTTTCAAATCGAGGTGGATTGCAGTTAGATCCGTACGAATTGATTTAGTCCAGTCAATTAAAGTCCTATGTCGCTGCGTTTTTGCGTTACAGCGGATTGAGGTTGATAAAAAAAGGGGAGTATTACGAGTAAATCATGTGGACATAGTATGCCTCTGAGGTCCATGGTCACTATCATCTTTGAAACGAAGAAAATCGAAGAGGCAGACATTCAGAGCCTTGCATTATCATGGGACGGAATTGTATTTATTTTTTTAAAAGCTCAACTAAGTCATTTTCACACGGTTCTCATTGCACCCATTCGATTAATTATGACTCCCTGAATACGAAAACAGGCAGGCAAACACTTAGCTCACTGATTTTTAGCTGTTTAACTGTTTGAAATTCACGGAATCAAGGGAAAGCGGTTATACAGGGTGAAATCTAAGTCGTGATTCCAATGATCACCTCTGTGTTCTACCCACGAGTATGAACAACTTTCACTATGGGACCAACTCTGAAATATCGAAAAAAAAAAAACAGCTGCTTCATACATTTTGGTCGAGTGCGTATTGAACTTTTCTATGAAACAGCTGATTTTTTTTTCGATATTTCAGAGTTGGTCCCATAGTGAAAGTTGTTCATACTCGTGGGTACACAGAGGTGATCATTGGAATCACGACTTAGATTTCACCCTGTAGTATGGGATTATCGTGGTTCTTCATAGTTTTATTATTATTTTGTTTAAGACTGCGCCGAGTGTACGCCGGATGTACAGTGGCGCCCTCATTACTATTATTGTGTTTTCTAATAAACTAAAGTATTTTCTTGAAATTGGTCGGTAGGTTTGTTGTACTACAAATGAAAACACAACTTATAGTGTATACCACAAAGTTTAATAACAATTCACCTTCGAGTTATCAACTTGACGGAAAAAAGGGGCCTTCCTTTTCCCGTTAAGCTGACTACTCAAAGGGTAATTGTTATTAAAGTTTGTTACGTATCCCAAAAATTGTGTTTTACTTGCGCTACAAAAACGTATCGTCTGATTGCAAGGAAATTATTTAGTTAATTAGAAAACATAATAATAGTCATGAGCGCGCCACTGGACGCTCGACGCTTGCTCGGTGCGTCTTAATTATTCATTGAACTCACGGTAACGATTCAACTTCTGGAGCTGAAATCTACCTAATATGTTTTTTTAAATGCTTATCTGAAACGAAATGCTCTTGGAACTTTAATGAGAGTGATTGGTTTTAAATGGATGCTTGAATTTAATCTGAATAGAATTTACAGTTGACGGTGCTTTTTTTTCCGTAAAATTAAAACATAACTTTAGGATATAATAACAGTTTAATAACAATTGACCTTCGAGTTATCAACTTAACGGAAAAAAGTGGCCACCTTTTCCCTTTAAGCTGATTACTCAAAGGGTAATTGTTATTAAAGTTTGTAACGTATCCCATTAATTGTGTTTTTACTTACGCTACAAAAACGCATCGTCCGATGCCAAAGAATATCTTTTGTTAATTAGAAAACACAATAATAGTAATGAGGGCGCCACTGGACGGTCGACGTTTGCTCGGTGCAGTCTTAAATGCTGGTCACCAAGTCGAGATCCTGACCGATGCCCTAATACAGTGTCGTCAATAAATATTAAAGCTTATCGACTTTACTTAGAAATTAAGGCCGTCGAATTGCTTGCACTCACCCGCCTGCAGTTCGTTAAGACAAACCTTTACCCCATAAATTATTACAAGATATGCTGCACTAATAAATAAAAAACCGGGCAAGAGCATGTCGGACCATGCTCAGTATAGGGTTCCGAAGCCCGACAAACACAAAACACTATCTCAAAAATCAACATGTATGAACCAATTTTCTATTTAAAGTTATTTGGCGCTGTCTTAGATGATTTTTAGTAGGTATAAGGGCGTTTTCACTAAAAAGTGTACCCAATTAAGGACTGAAATTAAGGAACTTTAACTTTGTCAGTTTTGTGACGAAAATTAGCTATAATATTGACGGCCGCATTGTATGGCTACTTTTCGTCACAAAACTGACAAAGTTAAAGTTCCTTAATTTCAGTCCTTAATCGGGTAGGTACACTTTTTAGTGAAAACGCCCATAAACCCGTTAGTCGCCTGTATCTCAGGAACTAATTAAGTCTACTTAGTACTGATTCTTTATCTTATAAGTTCGTATATAATATCTCAAACAAGAGCCAAGCTTTTAAGTGTGAGATCAGTATACCTATGTAGGTAGTTAGGTATCTAAACTGCTTCAAACCGACTTTAAATTACAATAAAAGTTAAATCTTTTACATAATAATTAATAGAAATTGAAAAAAAAATCAAGGTCCAGTAAATAGAATTTTAAGTTTTCCAAACGATACTCAACTCAAATCAATAACCTAATCGAAAATTTGTAAACTTTCAGATCGCAAATCGCAAACTTGTAGGTAGCATTCCGGGGCACGTCCGAACAGCATCTAGGCGCTCGCGCTTATGAGCGCGGCTGTCGCTCGATTTGTTGCTTGGACAGTTCGACTCCCCCCGCGCGTCCTGCACGCCCCGTTAGCAAATTTTTCTATCAAAGTTATCATAGGCGATTTTGATAGGTATAAACACTTTAGTCGCCTGTATCTCAGGAACTAATCATGTCTACTTAGCCGTGATAGTTTTCCTTTAAAATTCGTTATATGCGCTTTCGTTGATGATTTTTTTCAGACTTTTAGTATTTGTAGTTTTGGCTGTAGGGGGGGGGGGGGACACTTGACTCTAACAAAAAATAGCGCTTTAAAGCTTAATATTTCATAAACGGATCCCTGAATCGAAAAATTGTTTTCATAAACCCGCAATATTTTTGAAAGACCTATCCAACGACACCCCACACTATGGGGTAGACAAGAAAAAAAAAAGCATCCCCACGTTACGTGTAGGGGAGGTGCATTAAAAAAAAAATCAAAATGTTATTTTACCACTTTGTTGGCGTGACTAATATGTATATTCATACCAAATTACAGCTTTTTAGTACTATGAGTCTCTGAGCTAGACTGCGGACGGACGGACGGACATGGCGAAACTATAAGGGTTCCTAGTTTGACTACGGAACCCTAAAAAACATATCAATAGGGGATTATTGAAAATTTGAGTCAGTTTCATAATGTCCAGGTCTCACAATGCTAAGGTATCAGAGTGGCAAGGTATCACAATGCCTAGGTTTCATAATACCAAGGTGTCGCAATGCCAAGGTATCACAATACCAAGGTATCACAATACCAAGGTTTCACAATGTCAAGGTCCCATAATGCCAAGGTCTCACGATACCCATATCTCATATAGACGAGATCTCATAATGCCAAGGTCTCATGATGTCAATGTCATATAGACAACATGTCATAATAAAAAGTTATCACAATGCCAAGATCGCACTATGCTAAGATCTTAAAATGACATGATCTCATAATGCCAAGGTCTCATAATGCCAAGACCTCACAATGCCAAGCTGTCATAATGCCAAAATCTTCAGTTCCGAAAAATGCGTTAAGGGAAGAGATAGGAATGCGTAGAGTTAATTTGCCTAAACTTAAGTCATGTCCATTCAATAATTGAAAACTATCGCTGTCGTTTGACAATGTTGACAAGCGGAGTACAGTTTTTACATTTATCTAATGTCGAATCGAGTCTTACCAAAAAGTTCAAGTAGTAACACGTATTAAAGAAATCAATAAATACTCTTTGAAGCAAATAATCAATATTCGGATGTCCAGATTGCTTTATTGGTAGTTACCCTGACTACGAAGATACAAGTTGCGGATTCAAATCTCGCGATAGCCAACGGTGCGGTGTCTTTATTTTCCCGTGCGAGTATTTATCTCCTTAAACAACAAATCTTCCAAGTTGTGTGTAAGTCTTTTGATCTGGATACAAATGTGTTATTACAAACATCTTGTGTTTTTTGTGGACCAAATAAATATCGCATTATAAACATAGTTAAAGCAGTAAAGAAGCTAACAAATGTTCGAAACGACGCACTCACACAGACGTACGCCTCTACAAAACCGCTATACGGACATGGTAGTGCTGAGACTCGAGTGTCGCGTCGACACCAATGGTTTCCTTTGCATTTTACATTTCTTCTTTCTTTTAGTTAACCGACTGATTGCTTCCAAAATCGATATCTGGGAATCTGTGTGGTCTCCGACCGAATTACTATAAAGTTCATAATGGCGGCTAATTTTTCACAATCCGCTAACGGATTCGTCGTCGCAGACCACACTAGATATCAATTTTGTTTTTTTAACTAGCTGAAATACTTTTTTTTTTTCAAATTTACTAAAATTTATTAGACAACCCTTACGCTCAATTAGAGAGTAGGTATTTATCTCAAACAATAGGCCTAGGTTCTTTACTGCCTTAGATATACAGGGTGACAGGAAATTCGCCGTATTCCTTGAAAGGGGTTATTCTACAGCTCATTTGTAATGATTTAAGTCCAGTTAACCAGGGGTCAAAACTCATTGGTTTTCGAGTTATTCACGTTTTTAGTTTTTTTTTTAAATACCCTCTTTTCGACCTAAAACTAGTAATTTTGTAAAAACTTCATCATTAAGAAATAAAAAAAAGTATTTTTCGAATAGCCAATGAACCACTGATAACGAAAAATAAAAAAAAATTGCCAGCATTTTAGGAACAATGCCCACTGGTAGCGGTTTGTTAGATTAGTGTAGTTTTAAGTGATTTTGTAAGTTCTTTCGTTTGTTTGTTTTCTGATTAATTATCCTTACTTGAATTTTACAATAAATTGAACTTTTGTCATTGTCTTGTTAAAAAAAATTACAAAAAAATGCAAAGTTTTGCAAATAAAAGGATTTGAAGTTAGAAGTTCAAGTAATTATTTTCCAAATTTTGTAACATTTTAAAGCATAATTAAAAAAAAAGTATGACACTTCGCGTACAAATTACAGGAATAATTTGCTTAATTTATAAGCTTTCTAAAAAGGTACAATTTATGACATTTTAATATTAATTTTATTAAAAAATTTACAATTAACAATAATAGCAGAAATGTTTGCGGTTATAAGCTCCATCGTTTCAACCAAAAAACACGGGAAGCGTTGTAGTAAAATGAATTTAGAACACAGTTCTTTTATTAAAATTCAGCTATGGGCTTAGTGTCCTATTTTTAAATAAATTTTCTTTTTAAAAACCTAAGGTGCGTTCCATTTTTAAATTTAGAGCATCTCAAATCGTTCTCTTTTTTAAATTCAGCTAATGTCTTACGACGTTCTATTTTTAAATAATGATGCTTTTTAAAAACAAAGTGCGTTCCATTTTCAAATTTCGAGCACCTCAAAGTTTTTGAGTGACCTACGTAATCAGTTAGTTTCAACTTTCTTTTCAATTCGGACGATATTGATAATTAAGCTTCTTTCTCAAATGGCTGCTTACCAATTCGAAGAATACGCAGATATCGTTTATTGTTACGGACTCTGCGATGGAGACGCCGCTGCAGCTAGAAGAGAATACCAACGTCGTTACCCTAACCGCCGTTTACCTCACGTAAGTGTGTTTGGTTCATCGTACCGTCTTATTCGGGAAAGAGGATCAGTTCAACGCCGCCAAGCTGACGCTGGAAGACCTCGAAATGATCCTGCTGAAGAAGAAGAAATCCTTCAGTGTTTCCAGGCAGACGGCACTACTTCGACGAGAAATGTGGCTAACCAGCTCGGTATGTCGCACTGGAAGGTGTGGTTTACACTGCACTCAGCTCGGCAGTACCCGTATCATTACACTCCAGTACACGCTATTGAAGAGGGAGACCCAGCGAGAAGGATAGATTTTTGCAGATTCTTAATTAATGCAGATATCGAAGATCCCGAGTACCTGAAGAGAATTTTGTGGACAGATGAATCCAATTTCGACCGTAACGGGATAACAAACTACCACAATCTGCACTTTTGGGCTCCCAAAGGTCAAAACCCAAAAAAATCAAGAGAAGGAGCTCACCAGCAAAGATTTTCTTGGAACGTGTGGATGGGAATCGTGCACGACAATTTGATCGGACCTTTCTTTCTGCCAGCACGATTGACCGGCATCGCATATGAAAATTTTTTGAGGGATGAGCTACCGACGCTCCTTGAAGATGTGCCGCTTGCGACAAGAAGGAACATGATTTACCAACACGATGGCTGCCCCGCTCACTATTACCGGGGCGTACGACAGTGGATGGATCAGAACTACCCAAGAAGATGGATTGGTCGAGGCAGCCCAACCCCTTGGCCAGCCAGAAGCCCGGATTTAACTCCATGTGACTTCTACATCTGGGGTCACATGAAGGCGTTGGTCTACGATAAACCGATACGTAACGTAGAAGAGTTAAGACAAAAAATTGTAGAGGCGGCACAGACAATGAAAGATAGGCTTTCGAGACGAGTAACAATCACCGAAGTACGAAAAAGGCTTCGTGCTTGCATTCGAAACCAGGGCAAACAGTTCGAGCAAAATTTGTGATGTAATTGATTTTAGTTTTTAAGATTAAAGTTTATTTGATAGTGAAACTGTTTTTTTCCTCATTTTATCCTAACCTTGCTTAATCACTTATCAAAGTATCACTTAAGACTTAAGACAGAAACTGAAGGCAAAAAACCCCACGAATTCGAGACACAAACAAATTAAATTAATTAAACTAATGACCCTTTGTTTGTGTCACCAAAGGCAATCTGCTGTGCCTTCTACATCAAGAAGATAAGTTAAAATAAGAAACAGAAGACAAAGTAAGTCCTCGGAGGAGAATCTAAAACGACACAAACAAACCTATTAGAGTCAAGTACGCTAAGTAAAGTCTTCTAGCTGTTCTGCTATTATTATTATTAATTGTATTTTTTTTGTATTAAAATGTCATAAATTGTACTTTTTTAGAAAGCTTATGAATTAAGCAAATAATTCCTGTAATTTGTACGCGAAGTGTCATACTTTTTTTTTTAGCTATGCTTTAAAATGTTACAAAATTTGGAAAATAATTGCTAGAACTTCTAACTTCAAATCCTTTTATTTGCAAAACTTTGCATTTTTTTGTCATTTTTTTTTATTTTCCGTAATCAATGGTTCATTGGCTATTCGAAAAATACTTTTTTTTATTTCTAATTGACGAAGTTTTTACAAAATTACTAGTTTTAGGTCGAAAAGAGGGTATTTAAAAAAAAAAACTAAAAACGTGAATAACTCGAAAACCAACCGAGTTATTCACGTTTTTAGAATTTAAAAAAAATACCCACTTTTCGACCTAAAACTAGTCATTGTGTAAAAACTTCGTCATTTAGAAATAAAAAAAAGCATTTATTAAATAGCCAATGATTTACTGATTACGAAAATTAATAAAAAATGCCAAAGAAATGCAAAGTTTTGCAAATAAAAGGATTTGAAGTTGAAAGTTCTAGTGATTATTTTCCAAATTTGGTAACATTTTAAAGCATAACTAAAAAAAAAGTATGACACTTCGCATACAAATGACAGGAATAGTTTGCTCAATTCATTAGCTTTCTAAAAAAGTAAAATGTATGACATTTTAAAATTAATTTTCATTTAAAAATGTACAATTAATAATAATAGCAGAAATGTTCGCGGTTATGCTCCATCGTTTCAACCAAAAAACGCGGGATCGTTATCGTTTTAAAAATCAGCTAATCGTGTTATTATAAAATTTGCTTTTCAAAAACATAAAGTGCGTTCCATTTTTAACCGAAAAACGCGGGAAGTGTTGTAGTAAAATGAATAGAACATCGTTCTCCTTTTTAAATTCAGCTAATGGTGTTCTATTTTTAAATAAATTTGCTTTTTACAAAAAAAAATGCGTTCCATTTTGAAATTTCGAGCATATCAAAACTTTTTGGGTGACCTACTTAATCAGTTACTTTCAACTTTCTTTCTATTTCGGACGATATTGATAACTAAGCTTCCTTCTCAAATGCCTGCTTGCCAATTCGAAGAATACGCAGATATCATTTATTGTTACGGATTCTGCGATGGAGACGCGGCTGCAGCTAGAAGGGAATACCAACGTCATTACCCTAACCGCCGTTTACCTCACGCAAGCGTGTTTGGTTCATCGTACCGTCTTATTCGGGAAAGAGGATCAGTTCAACGCCGCCAAGCTGTCGCTTGAAGACCTCGACATGATACTGCTCAAGATGAAGAAATCCTTCAGTGTTTCCGGACAGACGGCACTACTTCGACGAGAATTGTGGCTAACCGGCTCGGTATGTCTCAGTGGAAGGCGTGGTTTACACTGCACTCAGCTCGGCAGTACCCAGAGGGAAGGATCTCGTCGAAGTAGTGCCGTGCCGTCGAAGCAGGCATTTGAGAAAGAAGCTTAGTTATAAATATCGTCCGAAATGGAAAGAAAGTTGAAGGTAACTGATTACGTAGGTCACTCAAAAAGTTTTGAGATGCTCGAAATTTCAAAATGGAACGCACTTTGTTTTTAAAAAGCAAATTTATTTAAAAATAGAACACCATTAGCTGATTTTAAAAAGGAGAACGATGTTCTATTCATTTTACTACAACACTTCCCGCATTTTTTGGTTAAATATGGAACGCAATTTATGTTTTTAAAAAGCAAATTTAAAAAAACACGATTGGCTGAATTTAAACACGATAACGATCCCGCGTTTTTTGGTTGAAACGATGGAGCATAACCGCGAACAATTCTGCTATTATTATTAATTGTACATTTTTAAATGAAAATTAATTTTAAAATGTCATAAATTTTACCTTTTTAGAAAGCTTATGAATTGAGCAAACTATTCCTGTCATTTGTACGCGAAGTGTCATACTTTTTTTTTTAGTTATGCTTTAAAATGTTACCAAATTTGGAAAATAATCACTAGAACTTTCAACTTCAAATCCTTTTATTTGCAAAACTTTGCATTTCTTTGGCATTTTTTATTATTTTTCGTAATCAGTAAATCATTGGCTATTTGAAAAATGCTTTTTTTTATTTCTAAATGACGAAGTTTTTACACAATTACTAGTTTTAGGTCGAAAAGCGGGTATTTTTTTAAAATTCAAAAATCGTGAATAACTCGGTAACCAATGAGTTTTGACCCCTGGTTGACTGGACTTAAATCGTTACAAATGAGCTGTAGAATAACCCCTTTCAAGGAATACGGCGAATTTCCAGTCACCCTGTATACATACCTACTGGTGTATATTGGTTGGTAGTTTTGCGATGTAGTTATTTTCAAACCTCGTTATTTTGCGATCTAGCCATTTTGAAGCCTCGTCATTTTGCGATCTAGCCATTTTTAAACCTTGTAATTTTGCGATAAAACCATTTTAAAACCTCGTAATTTTGCGATCTAGTCATTTTAAAACCTCGTCATTTTGCGATATAGGCATTTTGAATCCTCGTCATTTTGCGATCTAGGCATTTTGAAACCTGGTCATTTTGCTATCTATTCATATTGAAAACTCGTCATTTTGCGATCTAGGCATTTTGAAACCTCGTTATTTTGCGATCTAGTAATTTTAAAACCTCGTCATTTTACGATCAGGCTATTTTGAATGCGCGTTATTTTGCGATCTAGGCATTTTGAAACCTCGTTATTTTGCGATCTAGGTATTTTGAAACCTAGTCATTTTGCTATCTATTCATATTGAAAACTCGTCATTTTGCGATCTAGGCATTTTGAAACCTCGTTATTTTGCGATCTAGTAATTTTAAAACCTCGTCATTTTACGATCAGGCTATTTTGAAAGCGCGTTATTTTGCGATCTAGGCATTTTGAAACCTCGTCAATTTGCAATAAACCCATTTTAAAAACTCGTCATTTTGCGATCAAGGCATTTTGAAAACTAGTCATTTTGCGATCTAGGCATTTTGAAACCTTGTCTTTTTGAGAGTTCTTGTCGTCATTATGACCTGGACTATTATATATATTTTTGCGTTACCTTTTTTTTATGGTATGCATTTATATACATGCATACAATATTAACTCTTAACTTTACGGAAAATCTCTTTAACAATTGTTTACGGTCTACTTGGCTTTCCAGTTATCTGAAATCTTTTTTTTTTAATATCTGGCCTGACCCGTTATGATTAAAATAAATGATAAAAGGTACTCTATCAAAAATATTTGATATATTCAACTTTCAAGTCGGATATATTTAAAAAACACAAAGGGCCAAAAGTAGTCCGGTTAAATTCTCTTGACTAGTATAACTAAACATTTGTAAATATAGGCCTCGGTGCCTGAAATAATTTATAATACTTTTAGTATTTATCCAGATTTTGGAAACATGTAGTTTTATAAAATAACATATATAGATCTTATTTAGCGAAATGTTCATTTAGGGTGAATACAACGAACTTAAGTTAATTAACACATGTGTGCACTCCCTATTGGTTCAACTTCAGATCTCAGGGTAGAAAAAATAAAATGCAATGTAAGTTACTTAAAAGATTTACTTAAATTTTAGTTATATATATTGAAATATATACAATGTTTTCCACTCATTCTTAGTGTCTAGTGAATTTCAGGGTCATTTCGATGGACAAATAAAACCTTATATCAAAATGTAACAGTGTCCCAGTGAGCACACTATTTTGTTTATAATTAGTGTCACAACTACACGTTGCACTGATGTAACTAATTGTACCACTGTAAATAATTTCACTTTGTTATAACATGCTACAGAAACGAGAAAATCTGCCACCATTTATCGCCAAGAGCAACTTAAATGTTGACAAATATATTTTAAAGGCAAATACTAAACCAGTATACAATGCACTCATTGTTTGTTCGTACCCTTTCTTTGCCGATTCGGAAAGAAAGGAACTCTAAAAAAGGTAAAAATATCACTATTCTCTAACTTACAGTAGGATCTCAAAGCCACCAGCAAATTGTACTTGCCAAAAATATTCTTAAAAGAAATGCATAACGCATTGCCAGATTTTATACAAAAAAAATAGGAATGTAAATAAATCTGCAGAGTTACGTCTAGTGATTAATTATCAAAAACTGAACGCTAGAACCCAATACAGTCGAACACGTTAACTACTCTGATATAAAACAATAAAAGCCGTCGGGTAAAGAAACCAATCGCTTCGCGTACTATACGCACTATGCGGTACCGGGACTGTATGCTTTTCGCGGGCTTTGGTCTCTTCACCCTACTCGTAAAAATGTAATCATCCAAGTTAAACACAAATAAATACAATCACCAGCAGGTGAGTTGTGCCGCAAATTCCCCTTGTGATGTTCCATCATTATCTTAGTTATGGTTCTAAAATATTAAATATTTACTCTTAGGCCATATATATAAACAATACATCTGTTACAATACAATTAATTTCGTAACTGTGTTTGATTTAAAATACTGCTTGACATATTTAAGACAATTTAAAATAACTGAGAATTCCTATTATTATTATTATTACCATTAACATTCTATAGATACCTATAAATAGTGTTTTTTTTGTTTGATATCGACTGTATTTTCCAAAAATCCACTACACATATAATATACTGTAATCACAACTACAAAATTAAACTACACCAGAGTTGTTTCGGTTTTGCGTTTTGCCAAATGCGTAAACATTATATCCTTGGGAGCAAAGAAATCTAGCTACTTAGTACTGAATTTCCGTAGAAAGTGGCTCGATTTCTTTGCTCCCAAGTGTATTTATTTTGAAACGGTCATGTGTACAAGAATCTGTGAGATTTACAATGCGAATGCCCGAAATGGTGGTATAATTTTTAAATTTTTTGGCAAACTTAATCAAGTCGGGTCTAGATAAAATAGATAAACATTGTGTTTCAAATGCCAAAAAAAATAAGAAAGATAACACCTATACATAGCTAAACTCAACATACCACGAATTTAGAACCTCTTTTATTGATTTGGAAAGGTTTACGAGGTTATCTTCTCCAAATGTAATGAACAACAAAATAATCAATAAATAATTAATACACCAAAAAGGCAGTTCCATTCGCATTTTGAAAAACACAATTATTATCGGTAATCCAGCCGCCTGAAGAAATACATAATTATACAATTTATTGATACTGTTTTTTAAACTCTTACATAGTCTGACATGGAATCGATACAAAAGCAATAGATATGGCTAAAGCTACGATATCCATTAGTTAACATGTATGCAAACAAATTGTGAAGGAAAGACGCCAGCTTCTGGTGCTAGTCATTTAGTTTTGTAGGTAGTCAACGAAGCTCACTCGCCAAATTCAGAATGTATAAGAGAGCAAGCATCAGAATGTAGGTATCAAGCACTAAACCAATAAAAACATACCTTTTCAATTATATTTTTTAACTAGAACATGTCATAAAGTTAGATCCTCGTTGTACATTGAGATAGTGAATTCAACAAGGCAGGGCAAGGCAAGGCAAGTGAAGGCAGGGGTGTATCGTATAACTAATGTTCGTCAGTCTGTAGTTGTTGCTTGCAAGTTGGTATCCGTCCTTACACAATTGTTTGCATTAGTAGGTACCGCCGCGCCGCTGCGCCGGCGCGCCGCTCCTCTTCGCTTGCTCTGACGTTTGTTCGTATGGACGTACCCACGCGCTAATCCCACATAATTCTCTATTGCTTCCAACGACTATTATTGCTTACGTTACCGTCCTACGAGCGCATCGCTTAGGATTGGTTTAAATTTCACACTCAAAAGCAATTAGTACCATGAGATCTGAAGTTTCCAATAAGAATTTATTAAAGCGAGAGATCGATAATTTAAGGATGCAAATTAAATAACACCGCACTTGAGGACATGACATAGTTAAAAATATTAATGTGAAAAGGTATTTCCTATTGGTTTATAAAAGCCAACCAAAGAAAAATCGTTTCTTACCAGCACCAGTGACAAGGCATGAGCTAACACCCAAGCTGGCTTCTCCTCCTCATAACAACCGTTTTGTTCTTTTACAGGGCAGATTTCGGACTCTAATTGTTCACATTGAATCAAAACTTAAGGTGGTAACCCTCTACATTATCACAGTAAACAAAGTTATTCCCAGAACTTTAGCAGCATTCACACTTTCACTCAAACGTAAAAAATATGTCAGATTTAGATAAAGGTCACAAGATTTTTAGCAAATATTGCTATAGATCCAATCATGTCAACATACATGTAATTGTTTGTTTGTGGCGGTATGACTAATTCTCATTCTTCTTTGATTAGGCCAACTGAATATTTTTGTTCGTTATGATTTTACTTTGGCCGCGCATACTAATCGAGGGTAAGTTTGAATAAACTTCATTCACACATTTTCAGTAATTCGACATGCCCTTTAAAAGACAGAAGCATACCACAATCAACATTGTACATCAATAAATCAGTCAATCAACCATACTAAATAATGCACCTCATTCTCTCATTTTCAAGCATTCATGTTCAATGGACGTTCAATATTGTTTTGCGCATCCATAAACTAACACAATTTGAGAAAAATAATGATTGCCACAATAAAAAGTATTTCTATAATAAATTACAAGATATTCTTAGAGTGAAATCTTAAATAAATAAAACTTAAAAAATGTAAAGGACTTTCGCAATGACCGAAAGGAAAAGTTTCCCCAAATAATATTTGCGTGAATCATATGTTACTGAGTAAAATATCTCATTCAGACAATAAACGACACCATGGTCTCTTCTTCATTCATTCTGTTGCTGACATCGATTCAGACTAGAACACCTTTATGGGATTAACTGCCACACCTCATCTCGAGCGCTGATATCGCATAGAACATAACAGCCGTTCACTCTAAACAATACTGGCAAAGGTAAAAACCATGTCACCGAGAAGTTTTCGCCAAAACTATATTTTAAAAAAGGCATCAAATAATTCGAGCATTATGAAGTATCTTACGTAGTGAAATATTTCTCTTAATTAAATGCAAGTATTATTTATTATAATCTAACATTAAATCTGTAATTTACATCATGTATTACGAAATATAACTACTCAGAGCTATTTATTATGCCTGCATTGAGACAAATCAATCATATATCGTTGACATCGCGACCGATGTCTAACAGTGAATTATAAGTGAAGTCCCGCTTTAATATGACATGCGCCGACGTTCTGTCTAAATCCCGAGTAATCATTGATCAATTGATGTGCATTATCAAAGAAACTCGTCAAACTTGGTGTGGTCTGAGCATGTCATAAAGCTATTTTTTAATCGACACCGTGCATTGCGGTAATGACCATACATTCCAGTTCCGTTAAACTCATCTCTAGTCTAGACTAAAGTTGACGCTTCACACATGTTGGCATAGATAAAACATAAAATTAAATCAAAATAATAAAGACAAGTTTTTATAAAAGCTCAATGAGTTGTAAGAAATATTTTGGTTTAAATATTATGATGATACTAAAGAAATTAATTTAACACGAGACGCCTAATGATGTTCTATTTGTAGTACCAAGAAAAAGTGCTTTAGGTAAAACGTTAGTGCCGACTTTAATACAAAAGTAATTTGACTCAAAAAAAAACCGGATAAGAGCATGTCACACCATGCTCAGTGTTAGATTCCGTCGCCGTTAAAGACAAGCACAAAGAACTATCTCCAAAAAACACAAGTATGAATTAATTTTCTATTTAAAAATGTTTGGTGCTAGGGTGACGGCACCAATGTTGGACACTGGCTGGATTTAAAGACCATAAAGTTGATAATTGTCTGCCTCACAATAAACCTTATCTTATCTTCTGTACCATATGAATCAAGTGACCATCATTGGTCCTTGTTCATCACTGGTTCCATCATCCTATTATATATGACTGAATGATGATAATGAACTAATATTTCGCAAACATATCCTAAAGTAAAAAAATGTTATTGACATACCCAAATATTTTTGAATCATTTTTTTTTTCGTGACTAGTAAATTTTCATAAAAACGTTTACCACAATTAATTTTAATACATTAAAAAAATCATAATAAACATGTTTAATATAAAAATAAACTGTATAATTTTATCAGAAATACGCTCGCTCATACTGTTATAAATTATAAATAATAAATAAATCTAAAACGGGACTTAATGGCGTAAAAACATTATCTATATTATATATTACGCGAGGCCGATTTTTGTACATGGCATCAAGTTTTGGTCCAATTTTGATAAACGATATGTCATTGGATTCGTCTCATGCTAGAATTGCTTATATATAATATTTTTAATATTTTTTACGATACTGTACTGAAAATTGAATTTTACTAGCGTGCCTCCGCCTCAGCGTCATGGTGTCCCCTTATAAAGGGTATACCAATTTAAATATCTGGGGCACTGGCTTACTAAGGACCTCATATTGGCGCGGGTAGACGATGACGGTATGCAGAGGGATCAGTGTTCAGTGAGGGCTATAACCCGTAGGTTCACTCGTATTTTACATATATAGTTCGATGGTTTAGATTTACAACAGTATGTACAATACGCTCGCTCTTTTATCATATCACTCCTAACAATCATTATCTTTTAACCTTTAGAGCATTATGTTTCAAGAAATTATTTCTTTATTATGCATTCAATTTGTTACGTAATTTGTTTATTACACAGATCGAAATTATGCAATTAATTTTATGCAAAATGAGTACATTCGTTGTTATACCAATCATTATCATTACACACCCCACACAATTAGGTAGACTAATGAAACTTAATCATCCGCGCTTTAAGTGTACCCGAAAAATAAAAAGGACTATTGGGCAAAAATGTCCCCATCCCACCAAAAGAGATGAAACATGTTCCAGTTTATAGATCTTGGCAACATGAAGTATTTTTACTATGGCGACGATCGCCATATTATGTATTAGGTTTTCTTGGAAAATCATAATCTTATCGTATGGAATTTGTTTAAAAATGAACACATTCCAGCCTTACTTGGCTCTTGAAAGGACTTTTTTTTCATTGAAAAAATCCCATTCGTTTTGCTACTAAAATAGGTATTTTGTCTTTTTTTGGGTCCTAATTCCTAATGAACATATGGACAATATGGACATGCATCCCGTGACTGTGGGGACGGGGCCCATACAAAATTGCCCATCACCCTTTATTTCACAACTTTGTCGACGTGATTAATTTGTGTTATCATGCCAAATAACAGATCTTTTTACCAAGAGCCTCAGGGTTAAATCGCGGAGAGACGGACATGGCGAAACCAAAAGGGTTCCTTGTTGACTACGGAACCTTAAAAACTTTGTATTTCTCTTTACTGCCATTTAAACCAATTGTAAACGAATGGTGATATTAATAGAATAGGTTATTTTTTTTAAGTTGCGCGATCTACTTACAGGACAAGCATTATCTCCGAACAAGCTTATTTAAAATTCATCTTCTAATCTTAGAACTCTTCCCTGACTGAGGACTAAGGAACTTGAAATTTAAAGGGAATGCGCCTTCCATACCCTAGGGGTGCACTAGAGATTTTGGGAAAACCGGGAAATGCATTCTACGCGTAGTCGCGGGCATTCTCTATCTAGATAGTAAAGCCTTTATTCCGATGAGCTGGTTATATTAGGATATTGAGATTATTGGGTCATACACACTCGATAAAACAAAAGTTGTCTTTCCTGTGGTCAATAATTAAACGCTTGTGAGCGAGCATATAAGTTATGTTTTATCTGTTAGAACTAAAGTAGACCTGACGCCGTTTAGGTTCAGCCTGAAAATTTGGCCTAAAAAAAAGTTAACTTCGGGTATGCCCAAGGGAAGACGGTAACCTAAATCTATGTTTGACCTCCCCTTGGTACCACGAATTTGCTACCACTGGTTGCAGCTGGGATTTCCCATGTTCCAGGTAGTGTACTGAAGGACCCGTCGAGCCATTGAAGGTATTCCCTTTATTTACGTTTTATTATTGACATTAAAATTTAAAAAAAGAGGTGGGTGTGGGTGGGGATGATTTTTGCTTTCATTTTAAAATGGGATTTTGTGGGAAGGATAGAAGACAATGTATTTGATTAAAATTCGACCCAAGTAAATCACGCCAGTTTAAAAAAAGTATACTGTACACTACTTCTGATCATAATTTAGTTCTGGAATTCTATCTATAGATATCGAAACGTAAGTTGAGGTGAATGATTGATTGATTTGATTACGTACACACTGCTACATTAGGGTACAGTAGTAGATGAATAAATGAACGAATACATTTTCGTTACAGGACTTTCCTTTCTCACTTTTCCGAAAGTAAGAACGGAAAAAATGCATTAAAAAAAGGTTAATTTAAGAAAATCTGATTTTTCTATATTAATTTATATCATGACTTCATGGCATGCTGATAGGTTTTGGTCTCATCACCTATCCTAGGTTCCATTGTTATAATTATCACTGTCTGAAGAAATGTTATAACCAAAAAAACTAAAAAGTGAAACTAAAAACAAAATAATGAAACCAATATTTTATTTGAAACTGTTTGGTTTTATTTTTATGTGAGAACAATGTAATGTAATGGCCATTAACTTTCTTAATGATTTTGCCATTTTTGACTGCTCAAGAGTATTTTTATTGAAATTACAAATCTAAATGCAAACAAACAAAGTATTTGGGTCGGATATATTTAAATTAAAAAGAAACAGTAAGTAAATTAAGGTACAATCATATAAAATAAACAATCACAATCCTATAATATTAAGTCGACGTCGATCTAACAGTTCAGTGCTATAGATACGAAAAAATTACAATAATTTCAAAAGTCCACTGTTAATGCATGAAGACGTGTGCAAGACTTCAACTTAAGCTCCGATATGTCTATATCTAAATAAAATTATATATTAATTTCCAAGGTTATGTTGAATTAAAACGAATACAGGTTATAATTGTATCACTAACGCGACCGCAAAAGTACCGTAGGATTGGGTTGAAATGCAGCGAAGAGAAATACAATGTACATTTTCAGTCATAATTAAATTACTTTTGTATGAAAGTCACCAATAACGTTGTGCGTTAATGTTAGGTTACATACGAAGACAAATAGTCTTTTGGAAATAGTATACCATTACAAAGCACCTGCAGTTATTCTTAGTCGACTACCCAAAAAGGAGGGTAACGTTTAATGAGTGTATCTGTTTATGTATTCATGTGTCTTTGTGGCTAACTATCTTGATAGATTTTAACATGCGAGGTGTAGTTGGATTGATTGGTGTCTATCCAAGAAGTGTCAATAACCTTTTCAGTTCTGATGCTCGCGTCCGCCGAGACTTGTTATTTGATAATGTGGTATTCAAAACCGTAACAGGAAAGAAAGTGCGATAGCTCTTAAAACAACCTTCGGGCTTGCACGTCACTCTCACTCACTCTCATACGCTCTAATGCGAGTCTCACCGACTTTTCCCGAACCTTGAAAACCTGTGCTTTTATCTTGTACTACTTTACAAGCTTTAATTTAACTTCACGAGTGTGTGTTTGGCTCAAATCTTGCAAGTCAATTTTGAAATAGTTCCTGTTAAATTAATGAGCTGAATTTTGGAACACAAATGTAAACCTGATGCTGATGACAATGCAATAATTATGATTTCTAAGAGGTAATCTGGTTATGGAGTCGGAAGGTGGCAATAGTATCTCCGCTATGCTTAAAGTTGACCCACCAGGTTGGGACTCGTTAGTCTGGTCTTCATAAGCAGATGATGAATCACATCGGCAACAGAGTTTTTCGCCAAATAAATAATATTTAACTGAAACTTACAAAATACATTTTTTTTGTTTCGATTCATAATAATAAATATTGTCTTCGAGCTAGCTTTTAGTTAAAACTTACTTCCGAAAACCTGGCAGTCACTTGCGAGTGCTTCTACATTAGGCAAAGTATTAAAAATAAATTAGTAATGTTGGGTTAACTACATTACTTGAATTATTTAAATAAAATAAATTATTTAAATTAACATTGAATTATTTAAATAAATTTAACAGTCTAAGCATACATTAAATTACCTAAATAAATTGCGCCATTTGATAAAATCATACACAAATATTTCATATTTTGTTTGAAACCTGTGTGGAGAGCTTTCATAGTCTGTAGAGTCTGATGTTACTGCAGAACTGGTACGCATGAGAGTCTGATTATATGCACGGTACCGTATTGAGATCTAACCTGCTTCGCTGTCGCTGGAGTCTGTGGAGCTGGTGTCTGTGCTGGACGAGGAGTTGGAGGAGTCGGACGAGCTCGAGGAGGAAGACACGCCGCCGCCGGCGGCGCCGTTGCCTCCATTGCCACCATTACCTCCGCCGGATGCGCCTAGAGCTTCTTTTGTGCCGTCTGAACATTAATAATCTAAATTAAACTTCGTCACTATCTCAAAGTATTATATATAAATGTTGGCTATTATTTTAAGCTGAGTTGGTTTACCCATCAATAACCATAACCAATCGAGTACCACAGGACCAATACGGCATCAAATTGATGAAAAAATATATGTGGGAGTAGACGGACTATAACAGCTTTTTATGCTCTAACTAGTGCATAAAAGCGTTTTGTTTTGTTTTAAGACCTTACAACCACACATAAGACTTATCCAAAAACGTATATATACCTATATACTCTAAATTTACTCATGCGATATCTAATTGTGTATCTCATGTTTCACAGGTGACAGTGACGACGGTGCAAATTAAACAAATGGGAAGGAAAACAAAATGTAAATAGTATTTTTCGTAATCGTGTTATAATAGAGAGCTTTTTAGTCGAGTACCGTGTTTAGGCCACGAAGCTTGCTGAGTGGCCTAAGTAATGTACGAGATTAAAAAGCTTAATTATGACACTATTGTGAACAATACTTTTTGTACGAGTTCATTAAAATTAATAATGTAAGTCATTAATAAGAGTATATAAGAAAACTATAAGTAGATTTTTGACAGATGATGCGACGCTGCTACGTTCCGAAACGACACAGATTGGCAATTTTGTATCGGATCGAGGCTCCTTAAACAAGGACACATATATGGAAATCCGAAGTTCCATTTTCAAATTTTTTTCGGTTGTCTAGAGCGTATCGAAATAGTTATTTCGGTTGTTTCGGAAGTAACAACTATGAAAAGAGTGACGTTGCAGTATTCTCTATGAAATCTTTGTACACAGATTTTAATCGACGAGTATAAAAAAATAAATAAAACACTCAATCTCAATCTTTTTTTTGTTCGTTTTACTGCAACGTCACTCTTTTCATAGTTGTTACTTCCGAAACAACCGAAATAACTATTTCGATACGCTCTAGACAACCGAAATAGTTATTTCGGTTGTTTCGGAAGTAACATCTAGACTATTCAACGATGAAAAGAGTGACGTTACAGTATTCTCTATGAAATCGTAATACACACATTTTAATCGACGAGTACAAAATGGTATTTTTCGTAATCGTGTTATAATAGAGAGCTTTTAAAAAAGCTTAATTATGACACTATTGTGAACAATACTTTTTGTACGAGTTCATTAAAATTAATAATGTAAGTCATTAATACGAGTATATAAGTAAACTAAAAGTAGATTTTTGACAGATGATGCGACGCTGCTACGTTCCGAAACGACACAGATTGGCAATTTTGTATCGGATCGAGGCTCCTTAAACAAGGACACATATATATATGGAAATCCGAAGTTCTATTTTCAAATTTTTTTTGGTTGTCTAAAGCGTATCGAAATAGTTATTTCGGTTGTTTCGGAAGTAACATCTAGACTATTCAACGATGAAAAGAGTGACGTTACAGTATTCTCTATGAAATCGTAATACACACATTTTAATCGACGAGTACAAAAAAATATTTACGGCAGTTACGAATGAAATGAGACACTTTTCTTCTACAGTATTATTTCGGCCGCCTCGAAAAATACAAGACGACCTTTTTTATGAAATATATTTGTTACTTTCCAGCAGTAAACTTTAATTGTCTTTGATACGTGCGTGTCGGTGGCCGAGGCACAACTGAACGGTACCCTGCTACCATTTAGTTGTGCCCTGCTTTTTGAGGAACGTTTTTGCGCGCATATGACGTATCTTAATAGAAACTATCACTGGTCAATTACTTTTTTACCAGACTACGGCGGGGAAGAAAAAAGGAGGGTTATTTAAGTAATATCACATTATACTTGACCTCAAAACTACGCCAAACTTTTATTCATATTTATATCTAACACTTTAAAATTATCATTTATTTAAAATAATACTGCATCATATCGTCGCAATCAACATAAGAGCAGAATATATTAATCAGTTATAAACCCATTTTATGCTCCTCAAATATCTGCCCTTGCTTTCGGCGTAAGTGGATATACTCAACCAGATAGTCAACTAAATGTCAAAGTTATGTAATGTAAACCTGTAAGACCTCGCTATCGGAGGCGCAAAATGATAGCTGTCAAGTTCTTAGGGATAGGTAAAAAATATTTTTAAATGCTGGCTATAATGTCGATGATACTAGCTATAATGTCGATAATAGGGTACTTGCCCGTGGTTATAATAAACAAAGATGCTTTGGATATAGCTAGTTTTAATGACTAGGATTATGATTATATTTTTTATTTAATTTAATAAAGTCGTAATATTATTATTTTCCTTATAATAAAATAAAGATTTTTAATCTATATTGAAACACCAATCAGTGCCTGAAGTCATCTTACATATTGTTATTTTTATCATAGGTACTATCTGTGTCATCATTCATCAACTCGAGACAGTGACAACTGTGACAAAGTATTCATACTGTCTGCGTTTACTGTAAACAAAGAATTTAACTTGAGTCTACTTGCGATAAAACTAACATTATCTCATACCTACTGCGCTAGCCGTTAGCAAAAACATTGGAATATACAAAGATCCAGCTATGGCGTCTTTGGTGAACACATTTACCAAAGCAAACAGTGTCAATTTTCCGAAAATCGACACAATAATGGTAGCAACTTTTCACTAGGCACTACACAATACTGGTAATAAGATTTTAAACTCATATTGATGTATTATATCATAATTTACAATACTGCATTGAAGTTATATGAACTGACATTTCTATTGCGATTCACGAAATCCAGATAAAAAACCGGGCAAGAGCATGTCGGACCATGCTCAGTGTAGGGTTCCGAAGCCGTAACGACAAACACAAAAAACTATCTCAAAAATCAACATGTATGAAACAATTTTCTATTTAAAGTTATTTGGCGCTGTCTTAGATGATTTTTAGTAGGTATAAACCCGTTAATCGCCTGTATCTCAGGAACTAATCATGTCTACTTAGCCGTGATAGTTTTCCTTTAAAATTCGTTATGTGCGCTTTCGTTGAAGATTTTTTTCAGATTTTTAGTACTTGTAGATTTGGCTGTAGGGGGGGGGGGGGACACTTGACTCTAACAAAAAATAGCGCTTTAAACATTGATTTAGTATATACAAGATACACAATCCCGCACAAAACTTTATTAACTGTCCCAAATGACATTGATAGCTGCATTCAGATACATGCTAACATCGCTATTTTTTACCTTAAACATTCATGCAAAAAAAAACTCAATATACTAGCAGTCAAGTGTCAAATTTGCAAACTAATGTTTTAAAATATTTAAAACTCTTTAGTGAAATCGCCATTATCATACTATTTATGACAAAAGTGGACATCGAATGAATGGAGACGAATTTCTCTATTTATATTGTATTAGTTTTAACGAAATTACAAATTACACAAAAAAACTTTTGACATGTTTTATAAATGCTGTCATTGTATTACACAACTTAAGCTATATATACAGTGTGTTACCAGCACCCGGGCTTTTTTTAAAGTAGGTTAAAATAACGTATATTTGTAACGTAACTATGACATTAATTTAATTAATAAACACATTTTCAGGCTTTGTTAACTTTCTAACAAAATTTTAATTGCCAGCAATGTAAAGCACAGCAAATTGACAAGTGCAAATGACAGTCGACGGATACTTTGATTATTTATGATTTGCCCCCGTACCACGACGTGCCTTGTACCAAGCAACAGCGATACTGATAACGATGAACACGCAGCACATGCACTACATTTAAAATGGACAGTATCTAAGAAAATTAATTGTGAAGTTATTTTAATTATTTTTTAATTGATAATACTTGCAAACAATTGCTAAAGCAGCATATTATCGGCAGTTTTAATAAATGCCCGCATGCCGGTAACACACTGTATACAATAATAATAATGAATAAATTAATGTAAAGCAAGGTTTAAAAACCCGTCCCGTCGATTGTTTTTATTAAAATTTTAACGTTTAGGTATCCTATTTGTCACCTGGAATGGTGAAATGATTCTAACGATACCACACACATATAAATTGGCTCAGGTGTTCAAAGTTATGTTGGAATAAAGAATTATACATACATACATAAATGAACCATTAAAACATTACACTTTACTCCAGACAAGACAAGATCTTATCCTATCATAACCAACCTAGCCTAACCGGTTACGTATCATAATATGTACATAAAGTTCAAAATACATAATGGGTCATAATTCATAATGGTCATAATATTATAATGGTTTTTTTTTAAACCCTGAAGTTTTCAAGATTGTTATACAACAAACCTAACCTAACCTAATGGGTTCTATACAATGGGCTTTTAAAAATATTGAAAAGTTTACTTATTATGACCATTATTTAATATGACCCATATACTTACGTATTTTGAACTTTATATATAGGTATTATGATGCGATCCCAACCTAACCTAATTTCCTTGAAATAAGTTTAATTTATTATATAATTGTACGAAAATGGGTCAAGCACACAACAGACGACTTATTTGCCTTGAATAGTTGATCACCCCTATCTCGTGCTAATATTGCGACCCATTTTGCACGTCGTAGAGGATTTCGTGGAAAGCTTAAATTTAAAAATAAAAAATATTAAAATTTAAAAAAGTAATAGCTACTCCATAATAATTTTGTTCCTTGGTAAGTCATAATTTGTGTGCACAAAATAAATTCCTAAAAATCATGAAAACATTATAATTTTAGCTAGAAACGTTTATAAATAAATAGAACTTACGTAAAATAAGACATTCCATCCTTTTTATTTGTTTTTTTGTTATTATTTTTGCAGTTTTTCACCACACATTTTGTCATGATTGACAACTGCCACTGTCTGTGGTCGGAACAAGACTAATAGCAAAACTACTGCCCAAGTCGATTCGGCAGTAGTTTTGACTTGCCATTTTTTCGTGCTGATTGTGTATCTAGTATACAGGGTGTCCCACGGCTATGCAACATGAAGGGGAAGTACCTTAAATATTGTAGTTAGAGGATTTTGCTTTATGAAGACATTATTTTATTTTAAAAAGTAAGTAAGACTGCATTCAAATACTCTTGAAAAACTGCTTGCCTCACCTGGGAATCGAACAGACCGAATATGAAAAAAAAACTTTCTGTATTTTTATGATCCCAGTCAAAAGGGTAACTGATAAGAAATAATTCCCTCCAAGTAACATTGTATCTAAAAATAAAGGAACATTGTGAAATTGTACATTCAAGTTACTAGAATATTTATTAGTATGTAAAATACATGTAAAAACTGACGATTATTTTTTAAATCTCTGTATGCAATATTATTTACTTTTAAAAATAAAATAAAGTTTCTAAATAGCAAAGTCTCCTACGGATCATATTTAAGGTACTTTCCCTTCATGTGGCACAGCCGCGGGACACCCGGTATACTAAATCAATGGCTTTAAAGCTTAATATTTCATAAACGGATCCCTTAATCGAAAAATTGTTTTCATAAACCCGCAATATTTTTGGAAGACCTATCCAACGACACCCCACACTATGGGGTAGACAAGAAAAAAAAAAGACATCCCCACGTTACGTGTAGGGGAGGTGCATTAAAAAAAAAAAAAATTCAAAATTTTTTTTTACCACTTTGTTGGCGTGACTAATATGTACATTCATGCCAAATTACAGCTTTCTAGTACTATGAGTCTCTGAGCTAGACTGGGGACGGACGGACGGACGGACGGACGGACATGGCGAAACTATAAGGGTTCCTAGTTTGACTACGGAACCCTAAAAAGTAATAATGGCGAAACCATTAGAGGTTTTTTTATAAAACGTTCCCTTTGTTTGCGACATCTGCTTCTTTGGGTTTTTTATTAAGAAATAATTGTGATAAATTTAAAGTAGCACAAATTTTTCACGAATAATAATTGAATAATATAGGTACCACACCTTTTGCAGATTTCTATTGTGATGTAAAATGCTCCAACGTGTGTTTTTAATAATATTCCAGTTATTCCTTCATACAACCGTAAAAAATCTATAAAAAACCTTACATGTACCTCTTGAAAGGTCTTTAGTCTTATTAATAAAAAAAACAAGGTATAGACTTATATATTTCGTAATGGCTGTATAAGTATGATAAAAGAATCCATGGTCAAGTAAAAAGTCAATTTGACCGATTATGTTTTACCCGAGTACCAAAGAAGGCGGAGAGGATATTTTGACCTGCATGTATGTAAGGTACTTTGTTCCCGCATAAAACCTGAAGGGCTGGCCCGATTTCGACAAACGAGGTGTGTAGATTCGTCTCAGCCTCGCGAAACTCGCGAGTGTCTCCACATATGTTTGAATGTAGGAATTTGAACGTATAGCAGGTTTATTTATGTAAAAAATGCCAGAACAGCGGAATTAAAAAAACAAACACGGTGCTATTAACATAAGACATGCAGTCGGGTTAGTTCAAAAACACTTTCCTACCCAGGAATGGAAATGCAATTTTCGATATGGAATTCCTTGCTTTCCAAACAGAAGTCATGAAAAATTATACAGTGATGGACAAAATGAATCATACACTTCAACGGAAATAAACATTTCTTCCACAACTACTTTTATAATCTCCGCTACATATTAAAATATAACAAGTAACAGCTCAGCTCACAGCTCATGAAAAATTGTAACAACATGCATATAGTATACTTACATAGTCCTGCCATAAGTTCTGTCCCTAGGGTTTAGTGAAATAAAACTAATTTATGGATACTTTTTTACAATAAAGTAAACATTAATTAAAAGCCTTTTTAATATACATTTTTAAGAAATATCTTTCATTTGAAATGGTAGCCTCAATATTTGAAAAAAAAAAAACATTTTACGGAAGGTATCGTCAGAGACACGCTAGATTTTTCTGCTAATTTCAGTTTTTGATAGTGGCTAAAAGTAAATACTTTATTAAAAAAGGAAAGCTTTTCTTTTCTCAGCCCATATTGAAGACTACCATTAGGCTTGAAACGGTTCTCAATCTCAAGTTATAAAGAAAGAGAATATGGAGGGATTTCGAATTTCTCAAAATTCATGCAAAATCGATAAGTCGATTTAGGGAAACATGGAGATTCGCGATTGTATAAGGAGATCTTCAGTATATTTGCAATATATATATATCGGTATTTAATGGAGTAAGTCTGATTAATACGTCATATAAAGGCTATAGCCGGGTTTCCATAGTAAGTCGGCCCTTACATCAAATGGGCTCAGGGCTCATTTTTTAGTCAGTACCTCTTGTAATGAAGAATATTTTAGCCGAGTATGAACATCCTACTTGTAATAGTTTTTGACTTATGCTTTTTCCAAGTTTTTTTTTAATGTTTGTTTTTCAGGATGTATTCAAGCGATGTGCTGCAAATTTTGAAATTATGTTCTTTAGATAGGTTTGCATCGCCACCCAAAAAACGAATACTAGTTACCGAATAAAAAAAAGAAAAAAAAGACCAATTTTTTTTATGTGGTTGTGAAGTTATAGTGACGCCCCTAGATTTTTTTCTCAAAATAGGCCATACATTGGCCTACTACTTGCCTAAATATCAAAAATTTCCGGGCGGTACTCCCTACAAAAAATCAGTAGAATGTGAGACCAAGTTGTGTATTCAATCGGTGTTTTTCAATGTAGTATTCAAACTCTTCGATAATTTTTGAGTTTTCTTATCAGTTTGTCGTATTAAAGAGTAAAATGCTAATGTCAACTTAATGTTATCCAAACTACGTTCCTTATGCCTGTGACATATAGTTCGGGAACTAATGTTGACATCCATCATGCTCTTATCGGATTACTCTAGCATTAACCCTTGCAGTTGTTGATCGCTTGCGACCTGCTCCAGACAAGTTAACCACAGTGCAGCAGTGCCATGTTTTCCATGCTTCTTCTGCACGGCTCCGATTGAAATGGAATATTTATCGGCCAGTTCCGAAACTTATTTCTTACCTAAAACCTACATTTTTCTCTATCATTTATCACCAAATAACCTAGCATCACTTGAAATTTGATTAACCACTATTTTGAGCGATAAAATAACAAAACTAAGTTTGTATTAAAAATTAAATTTAGAAATTGCAGTATCTACTTATCGAGACCAAACAAATGAATCCAAACTCGGCGGGTCTACGTAAAGCACAGCGGAGACCCTGTTCCCACCTTGCGACGCCATCATCAGGTCAACTCTTATTTATCATAACATTGCATTGACTTCGGGTTAAACACGTAAGTTAAATAAGATCTTGTGACAAAATGACTGCTTTCTATAATTAAAATCCAGCATCGACCGAAGTTTAAAAAACGAATTGTATAAGAGAATGTTATTAGTAATATCCTGTAAGTGTAGGGTCCGTTTTGTCCCGATGAAGTAATCTGTACGTCATGGAAGTTTAACCCTGTTGTCACTGTATCAAAACTTAGATTGAAGGTTTTCATTTGACGATAGGGTTAGCCTAGTTGCCTAGTATCACACTTATATTATATTGGCACCGGTAATTGAACCAATACCCCGATCTTCGTAAATAAGGTCACTAGCACCTCAACTAACAGACTCGTCCAAAAACCATTGTACAGATGTAGTGAATACCTACGACATCGTATTTGGTCGGGAAAAAACGTATTTTCCTTGTTTTCTCAGACAGTTTCAGTTCACTACCCATCGATAAGCTTGCTTATTGAGAAAGCGAAACGCAACCGAGCTTATCCAACCAAATACGATGTTGTATAATAATATCCGTTAAATGTGCACAAAGTACATTGAACATTAAAATACTAACCTTTTTTCACTTGTTGCTTCTTAGTATTTCCTAATTGTCCAGAAACGTCTTGTAGCCGCTTTTCTAGCTCTTGCTTTTTCTCTGCCATTTGTTCATCTTTGGATTTACCAGAAACTTTACGATCTGAAAGAATTACCTCTTTAATTTATCACTTTAACAAGTTTTTATCTGCGATTCAATTCTACTTTGCACGTACACGTAAAAGTAAACCATGTTATAAAAAGTAATTTCTTAACTAAATAGCATGATCAAGCAACTAATCTACAATATACATACAGCTATTAGAAGTTCCGAACTTTATAAAGAGGAAGTAAAATACTTTGTTTTTCAAAGAAATTAGAATCTTATGTCTCAAAATCCTTTCATAACTTAAACGAATTGAATGATTAAAATGACTTAAATACTATTGAAATTCTAAATCTATTTGTATCGACGTAGCTGGTAAATGTATCGACGTGTGTGTAAGTGTAAGCGCGTGTTTTAAAGACGTAATTTCATATCTTGGATTTATAAGAATTTATTAAATACTGGTAGAAGCCCGCGACTCCGTCCGCGTGGAGCTCGTTTATATCGTAGCTCTATACAAATATTCACCCTCTATTTCACCTCCTTAGAGGTGATTTTCGGGATGAAAACTACTTTATGTCCTTCTCTGGGACTCAAACTATCTCTATACCAGATTTCATCTAAATCGGTTCAGCGGTTTAAGCGTAAAGAGGTAACACATAGATAGACAGACAGACAGTCACACTTTCGCATTTATAATATTAGTATGGATTATGAACGTTAATCGTAATGTAATTAACATAAATAAAATATTATCTGTTCATTTCTTTGTTTTAACTTAAATTTAAAGAATGTAATATAATATACATATGTACATACATACATACATACCCTTCACGCCTGAAATCCCAGAGTGCGGTAGGCAGAACTACAGAATCCCCTACAACTCTAAAATAATCTTCTAAAATTATCGTGTCACTGTGTTTGTAACATAACTTCTCCGAAACGGCTCGACCGATTCTTGTGAAATTTTGTGTCTACATTCAGTAATTCTGAGAATAGTACGTAAAGTATATTTCATGAGGTATGTATGAAAAAAAAACACACCCGGTGGTGCGGACAGCTAGTATAATAATATAATGTTATAAATGAATAAACAAATATCAAGGGATATGTTACACGAATTAACTTAGACCCAAGTTAATGCATGTTATGATTATTCATTTAGCCAATTAAACCATATAGAACTAATTTAGAATATTCTTAAGAACAGTAACATTACCAGGTTTTCGAATAAAAATAAAATAAAAAACCAATACACAAGCTAAAAGTTAAATTACGCAGAAATAATTACATGGTTTCCTTATCTGGCTCATACCCGAATTACCGTATTTTTTAAATGCTATATTACTAAAAAACAGATTCGAAATGTTTTAATGTTGTTTTAGGGCTCCAGTATATTCAGAATTTGGTTTTTAAAAATCTGGTGTATCGGGAATGAGTGACTTATTAAAATATCGTATTTCCACTTAAAATTGCAACCTTAGAAGCCACACAATTATTCTTGGCGTTAAATTATTTAATTTAAAGAAACTACTTTAAAGGAAATAGGTTGTGTATTTTTTACGAGTATGACATTATCTTCGACACCATGCATAATACAATGAAAACTAAGGAGCACTATTTATTTAAATCCACTTTGTACAACAGGATTGTTCCCTGACGCGAAAATTTTAAATGAAAATACTTTGGTAAAAACAGTTAAATAAATAAGACCAAATCATAAAATAAAAGTCACACCAACATTATTTTCCATTAGAAAAAAACAGGATCTAAAAATGTACGCAAGTTAAAAAAAGATAAGAAATAAAACGATTAAAATATACGACATGAAATCAATACAACATGAAAACTAATTTACAGAATATGAAAAACATAGGTAAACAATGTCGGCGGGACTCACAATGCGGCTTACGTGTCTTTTTTCGAAGACATGACGCCACATAGTTTTCGAGCTCGCGCAGAGTGGATGGCTTGAGGGTTTCGAAATCAATTTCAATTTCGTCTGGATTAGAGTCACGCAGCGACGGCTCCCGGCTCTGTATGATGTGGACTACTTTGCCGAGTTTGTCACCTGTGTAAGAAAGACGAATACGTTAATACTCAAAATTGTGACACTGATCTAGGTGGTAACTCATATTTCCTACTCTGAACATGCTTTAAAGCTAGGTGCGGCTTACAGCTATTGGTATCACCTGCTAGTGATGGGACAGTGTTCAAAATGGTTTTAAAAATATCGAATAAAGTTCGACTTTATCGAACTGTATTTTTAAACATGTAAAGACCATAAACAATCTCAAGCACCTTAGTTCAACATTTTAGAACTTATTCGATCGGTCCACTCCAAATTCTAGGCCTCGTCTACCACGCTTGCGTGCCTGTAAAGGAATTTTAGCGCTTATGGGAGCACTAAACGCCTTGCTGGTGTCATATTTACAAGCCAGCGAGCATATTATCGATACCCACTCAATTTTGTACTGCAGGGCCATAGCTGCGTGCCGCGTAGCTCAAGTCAAGTTTTCGGACACCGAGCGAGCTCCGCGCGCTCGCGGCTCTGTCCCCGCTTGGCAAGTACGAATTGAGCGGAGTAATGAGAAGTTTAGGACTCTCATAGCAAAACTAATCTGCTTCTGGGGGGGGGCAATGAACGCCCCCGAGTCATGCGTTTCGTGAACCAAGCCTTTGCTGGGACCGGAATAAGGCCCCAGCATTATATGGCTTGTGCCATGAAACGTATAGACTTCCTGAAGCAGAAGGTTTACACGTGGGCAAGCCTTATTCGTCGCTATAGAGAGTGTGTGGATAGATACCAGTAAAGACGCCTCTTCCAAAGCGATCAAAGGTGCACCGAAAGTGGGAAACAACTGATCAAGGTGTGAGCGACGGACAACTACCGGATCCTACTAGTAAACAAAGGTATTTTTTTACGGTGCTCAACAATTACCATAAAACCAAGTTAGGTTTTCCTCGAAAGTCATAGCCACATTTAGGGAATACATAAGGGAATGCACTTAGCAATTTTCCTGCCACTGCTACAATAAATAGTATAGTCAGCTAGGTATATATAGCAAAAGTAAACGTAGTCTAAAGAGCCCAAATGGATTTTACCACTACTTTATAGGGGACATTTAGCGAAAGGAATATATTGCGAATGAGACATTTTGCGAAAGGAACGTATTGCGAACGGGAAGTTTCGTGCAAGGAACCATCTGCGAAAGGGACGTGATTTGTGTGAAGAGACATTTTGAGAACAGGATATTTTGCAGAAGGGTCAATCTCAGGGATTATTTCCTTCGCAATGAGTGTGGAATGCATCGTGATGTGGTTGCAGTAGACAGGAGCCTCACGCCTCTCTCCTTGGCAAACGAGAACTGGCGCAGACCAACGGTGTTGAACACTGGAGACCGCAAGAACGTATGGAAGAGCAAGGAGCTACACGGACGCTTCTGCCGGGCCCTAATAAGGCCCGACGTAGACTTTTTAGCGTCCGTGAACTGACTACGATTGGGTGACCTCGTTGGTGAAACCAAAGGTTTTGTCTGTGCAATTGCTGTCGAGGTCATAATAAATAACTAACAATTACCGGTAATATATTCTGAAGGACGGCACGGTCGACGTTTATCGAGCGTGCCGTTGCCCGGTGAGTGCCTCACTGTCCCTCAAACTTATAATTTCCGGTTGCTCGCATTGGACAACGGTGAGTACTTGCACAGACAGGGCCGGATCTACCATATGGCTTGGTGGGCTTCAGCCCAGGGCCCCGTGGATTCAAGGGGTCCCCAGCTGTAAAGTCAAAGTCACAAATAGACGATAGACGATAGTGTAAAAAACTCCCCGCATTAATATATGCCCCTAAGTAGTATTAGCCCAGGGCCCCCTAAACTCACGACCCGGCCCTGTGCACAGACATAACCTCGTGGCCAGGATCATCCATCAGCAACTTGCTCTTAAATATATGGTGTTGTCGAGTAAGTGCCGTACTATAAGCACACACCGGTGCCAGTTCACGAAAATGGTCGTGCTACGCTCTATTGGGATCGGTGTGTCACCACAGACAGGACTATTGTCGCCAATAAGCCTGATATCGTGTTCAACGTCGGGCAGTGCTCTTTGACCTCACCATCCCGCATAATGAGAACCTCGTGAAGGCCGAGAAGGACAAGCTCAGCCAGTACAGTCACGAGATTTAATTTGGTACCCACCTTAGGTCCATAGTTAATCTGACACTCTACAATAATAACGTTGAGTTTCCTAAAAGTACCAAATGACTTGACATGTCTAATGACATTGACGACTTCAAGCATTTTATTCTTGAAATGGGTCCCAAATTAACTCTTGTGACCGTACCTTCACTTGGCTCACGAGGTGACCGCCATGTGGGATGTTGACTCCACGATCATGGTAACGATAGTTTATTTTGGCAAACGGTCTTATAGCGAATAATCTCAACCAACACCTCATGAGACTCTCGCTAGATGGCCAGAGGGCCAGATACAGAAGGCTCAAATCAAAATCAAAATCAAAATATTTATTCAGTAAATTGGCCACATGTGGCTCTTTTACACGTCGGTAATATAGGGTGAGTCTACCAGCGCTTCGGACAAGACCATCATTGCGGAGAAGAAGCGCCGCAAGAAACTCCAGCAGAAGGTCATTTTTTCAATCATAATAACATTGTACTTAAAACTAAGTTACATTAAGTAAAGTAAGTTACATTAGGTAATAAAGTAATAAATAATACATTCTTAAAACTACCAAAAATATTATTTTTACACATATGTAAGGTCAATAAACCTTAAACTTGATAAAAAAATCTTTGAGAACAACACGACGAGGTCTCTACGTCAAAAAGCCGTAACTAGAATAATTTATTTAAGTAAAAAAAATGTCCTTGCAAACGTGAACAGACCGGACCCCACAAACAGCACCCGTTCACGAGTATGACGCGTATCTCAGCCATCGCCTCTCTCAACCATATGTTCGGGAAAGTTGCGACCCGATCAACGACGCCGCCGTAAGCAAAGACCTTTGAGCGAGCGTGACATGCTCATGCTGCCGGACAACAAAAAAGTAATATTGTGTGAAGAAGCTGTCCGGCGAGAAACATCACAGTGTGTTCTCGTTTAAAAGCGTCTCGTACACACAAGAACTAGTAAAGATACAAATAGTAAACATAACATAGATTGTTTGAATACACAGTTTGCTTAAAGGCTATGCTTATCAAGGTACCCTATAAACATTCTAAATATCCCAGACACTATTTAAAGACATCTTGGTCACCAATGAAGTCATTTACAGTGTAATATGCCCTACCCAACAAGCAGCGCTTGATGTGGGACTTAAATTTATTGAACGGCATATTGACGATATCAGAAGGTATCTTGTTGTAAAAACGTATACAGTTCCCCGCAAACGAAGTGCTTACCTTGCGGAGACGGTGACCTGGAAGAGCGAGCTTATCCCTATTTCTAGTATTCAAATTATGAACGTCGCGGTTATGCCTAAACTCATGTATGTGTTTGCGTACATACATGATATTCTCAAAGATATATTGAGACGCGACTGTAAGAATGTTGATTTCTTTAAATTTATCCCTTAGTGAAACACGAGACCCCAATTGGTAAATAGCACGTACAGCCCTCTTCTGTAGTACAAAGATAATTTGGATGTCGGCCGCTTTTCCCCACAGCTAAATTCCGTAGCTCATAACACTATGGAAATAACGGCTTCGGCTGATAATGTACAACACGCAAAATGCTAACTACACGCATAATGTGCAAACAGTCAAAATGTACATACGCAAAATCAACATCATGACAAATGTACAGTACGCGAAATGTAAAGTACGCAAAATGTACATACAATTAAATGTACATATGATAATTGTACAATACGCAAAATGAACTCCACGCGATAGTGGCAAAATGTGCAAAGTTAGAATGAGCAATACGCAAAATTTACTATACGAAAAAATAACAACACGCAAAATGAACAATACGCAAAATGTACAATACGAAAAAAATACAACACGCAAAATGAACAATACGAAAAAATAACAATACGCAAAATGCACAATACGAAAAAATAACAAAACGCAAAATGTATAGTCACGGTAAGAAAAGGATCGCCACTTTTGGACCTTAATAGCGTAGAAAAAGAGTCGAAAAGTGACGAACCTTTTCTTACCGTGACTATACATACTTTGTAGATTCTGGCCAACGAAAGATGAACCAGGAAAAACGTGGCAATTTCAAAAAATCATGGCAGGGTAACACATGGTCACTCACACTTACTGCTCAACTGGACCCTCTACAAGGAAAACTTTATTCCTCTCACACAGCCGCAGTTTTCTCAGATAAAATTTCAATTTGACATACGATTTTGATGAAACTTAGCTAAGAACACTTCCAATCAAACCAGGTAGGCTAGGCTTTCAAAAGAAAACAAACCGCATCTCAATTGGTCTATCCGTTTAGGAGCTACGATCCACACATAGATACACATGTCAAACTTACAATACCCTCTTTTTGCGTAGGGGTTTTGGTAAACCACCCTGTGCCTACTGAGCATTATTATCCATTTTGCTTCTTGTACATTATACGTTTTGTACATTTTATGTTTTCTACATTTTACGTTTTGTACATTTTACGTTTTGTACATTTTACGTTTTGTACATTTTGCGTTTTGTACATTTTCGTTATGTACGTTTGGCGATTAAGCATTTTGCTTTTGTAACATTTTGCGAATTATGCATTTTGCATTGAACAATTCGCGAAATACGTATTTTTCTTTTTACACATTTTGCTTTATGTGCTTTCAGCGTAAGTACATTCTGCGTACTGTACATTTCGCGTACTGTACATTTGTCATGATGTTGATTTTGCGTATGTACATTTTGACTGTTTGCACATTATGCGTGCAGTTAGCATTTTGCGTGTTGTACAATATCAGCCGAAGCCGAAATAACTATAGTACACAAGTCTCGCCGTCTCGACGTCAGTAAGTTGTCGAATTCCCTTTACCGCATAAGCCGCCGAACTTAGTTTACCTGCAAGTGTGGATATATGCGCACTCCATTGCAGTTTCGAGTCAAGAGTGACACCTAAAAATACTGTTCTATCTTCGAATTCCAGTGGTTCATCCTTCAGTCTTATTCTATCCACATTCATACTTTTCACGTTGGACAGAGAAAATTTAATGCACTTGGTTTTCTTGGCATTTAAAAGTAAGTTGTTGGCTGTAAACCAGTCAACAATTGTAGACAACGCAACATTGATGTCGTTATAATTATCCTGTTTCCTATCCGCTTTGAATATAAGTGACGTATCGTCAGCAAACAAGACTATTTCGTGTTTATCGCGCACTACATATGGGAGATCGTTAATATAGATTAAAAATAAGAACGGGCCCAGGATAGAGCCTTGAGGCACTCCCATAGAAACAGATGACCCAGAAGATTGTGTTCTGTTAATGTCTACCCGCTGAGTTCTGTGAGCAAGGTAAGATGTAAGAAGATCAAGGGCACCGTTTTTGATGCCATAGTAGCTTAACTTCCGCACTAACGTAACATGATCAACACAATCAAATGCCTTGGACAGATCACAAAACACTCCAATTATATCCAGTGATTTCTCCCAGGCATCAAAGATATGTTTTACCAAAGTTGAACCGGCATCGGTAGTAGATCGTCCCTTGGTAAATCCGAATTGACTGCTATGAAGTAGCTTATATTGATTAAAGTGTGAGGATATTTGACTAAGAATTAATTTCTCAAAAACTTTACTTAGTGCTGGTAGTATTGAAATCGGTCTAAAATTTGTGGGGTCTGATTTTACCCCTGACTTAAACAAGGGTATGATCTTACTATGTTTCATGAGATCAGGAAATACTCCAGTATCAACACACTTGTTAAACATAGTAGCTAGGTAAGGCGCAGTTGACTCTAAGATGGAGTTAAGTACTGTTACTGAGAGGCCCCAAAGATCTTCAGTCTTTTTGATATTAAGAGACTTAAACGTTTTTATCACAACTTTAGAGGTGACATGATAAAATTTAAACACATTCGTGCATTCCTTAACATTAGATCTTAATAATATTTCAGCCTTATCAGGAGATGATAGTAAAGATTTAGTGGTCTCCAAAGGTATATTCGTGAAAAACCGCTCGAATTCTTTTGCCACATCAAGGTCAGAGTTTATTAGAGTATCTTCAACTTGCAGGCTGTAGTGCGGGTCTCTAATTCTAAATCTACCGGTTTTAGTGTTAATTACGTTCCAAACGGTTTTAATCTTGTTGTTAGATTTACAAATTTTATTCGAATAGTACTCGGACTTCGCAGCAGCACAAATCTGCTTGAATTCCTTAGAATAATTTTTGACGTACTCTAAAAACTCAGGCCTATGATCGACAGCTCTTCTAGCATACAACTCATACAATTTGTACCTCTTTTCATGAAGCTCGTCGGAAGTACTCCTCGACACGGTACGCATTTTGAGGAGGTTCCTCTATCTGCAGCCCTAACCACCGGTAGCTTGATCCCTGCCCCGCTGCCGGCGGCACTCGCAGGTTAGGATTTATTATACTGTTTATTTTTTGTATTAGTATTGTTATTTTACTTATATATTTAAATAACTATTGTAGAAAACCTAATTTACAGAAAAAATATATATTTGTAAGGCCAATTTACAAGTCATTTGATTCAAATACATACATACATACATACATACATACATTAAATCACGCCTGTTTCAAATAATTATACAGGGTGGAAAGATAAGTCGGGCCCTGGAGGGAAACTACCTTAAATCCTTAAGTTGGCTCATTTTACTTAAAGGAGACATTCCTTTATTTTTTAAAAGAAACAAAACTGCTTTAAAAGATTTCCTTAAATAATCTTGTCTTTCCCGGAAATCGAACCAGGTAAAAATGTAAAAAGTAAACACTCGATATGATTAATGTTAAATTTCACGTTTTTTTTTTTCTAATACTAAGTGTTACTTAGAGACATTTAATCTCGAACAATAATTCTATCGATTAGAAGAATAAAATAGCTACTTTTAATTTTTTACATTTTTAGCTAGTTCGATTCCCGGTTGAGGCAAGAAAATTTAAGAAAATCTTTGAATGCAGTTTTGTTTCTTTTTAAAAATAAAGGAATGTCTCCTTTAAGTAAAATGAGCCTACTTAAGGATTTAAGGTAGTTTCCCTCCAGGGCCCGACTTATCTTTCCACCCTGTATAAATAAGGTAATTAGGGTTAATAACTGGCCACTTAAGAAAGTATCATTTAGTTACTAGCCATCAAATTTCTTACTGACGCTGTTAGTAAAGATACTTGCACAGTACTCCGGGTAATAACTCAGGATTTAGGTATTCTAGTTTAATTGCAAAAATGTCAGCAAATCTCTCGTTTTACACTGGTTAAACTGGTATCAGAGTTATCTGGTTGATCGCTCTCAATGTGTCAAAATTGACGGGCATTTAAGCAGTTTTGGGCATAATTCTTTTGGTGTCCCTCAGGGGAGCATTTTGGGCCCTACGCTTTTTCTTCTATACATAAACGACTTAGGGACCCTAAAAATACCTAAAGCTAATGTTGCATGCTACGCTGACGACACGGCAGTACTCTTTCACGGCACTTCTTAGAACGAGGTTTCTACTGACGCGCAGAGAGGAATGCAGTTGATCACATCCTGGCTCCGGGATAATCTGCTCACTCTGAATACAGAAAAAACTAAATTCTTATGCTTTCACAAAACCAAGGCATCTGCTCCCAGCCTGCCCTTTGAAATCGCGGCTCACTACTGTGCCCCGTCAAGCAGTGGTGCCCTCTGCAGCTGCAAATGCATTGAGAGAGCTCCCTCGGTTAGGTATCTTGGAGTTATTTTGGATGAAAAGCTCTCCTTCAATGACCAAGTTATTGCTACAGCAAACCGAGTTAGAAAACTAATTTATATATTTAAGAAACTTCGCCAAGTCATGAACAAATCCCTCCTTAGAACGACTTATTTTGCTCTCGCTCAATCCCTTATAATTATAACATACTGCATCGCCGTGTGGGGCAGCAGCGCTAATACGCACATGATTCCTTTAGAAAGAGCTCAGCGATCACTACTGAAAGTGATGCATTCACGGCCTCGCCGATATCAAACAGCTGACTTATACAGAGAAAGTGAAGTACTTGGCGTGAGGCAGCTGTATATACGAGGGGAGGTCCAAAAGTTCGCGGAATGGAGGGCTAAATAATTAAATAAAAAGACGCTACTATTTTTCCTTTTCAATATAATCTCCCTTAAGGTTAATAGACTTGTTAGATCGGGATATTAATTTTTCTAAACCCACATAAAAAATATTTTCTTCTTTGCTGTCAAAATGAGCCAAAATTGCGTCCTTTACTTCATCATCGGTGTGAAATTTTCTTCCCCGCAACTCTTTCTTAAAATTTGGGAATAAATAATAATCACTGGGGGCCAGGTCCGGGCTGTAGGGGGGATGAACCAATTCTTCGAGGCCACATTTGTTCAGGGCAGCCATCGCAATACGGCTCAATTGTGAACTGGAGCATTATCCTGAAGTAACAGCAAACCCTTAGCCGGCACCCATCTTGCACTCACTTTAGTCATGCCGAAGTGTTCATGTAGAATCCGCAAAATAGTGGTTTCAAATACTCCAACTAATGCAGAAATCCGTTTCTTCTTCAGGCGAGCATCTTCTAATACTAATTTTTCAACTTTTCCGACGATATCTGATGTGGTGACCTCGACAGGCCGTCCTGGGCGAGGGTCGTCTTCAACGGACTCTCTGCCAATTTTAAAAAGACCGTGCCATTTGTAAATCATTGTTTTTCCAGGGCAATGATCACCGTAAACTGCTGACATCTCACTCATGACGGTCTGAGGAGTTTTTCCTTGCTTAGTCAGGAACTTGATGACGGCTCGATACTCAATTTGCTCCATACTTCCAGGATTTTTCCAGATTGACTTGCTTGCTCGACGATATTTTGTAAAGTAATGAGCTCTTCAGGCTGAAAGTTGGTATATATACTCTTAATGAGTTCGCCATTAGTACTATACTAAAAATTATAGTCGTCCCCACCCCCATCCCCTCCATTCCGCGAACTTTTGGACCTCCCCTCGTACTTCAGGGCACATTAAATGCACATAAACTGGTGGCATACTTTCCTAATTACCAGCATTTTTATAACAAAAGGACGTTTAAAATACCTTTACCAAAAGTACCAAAATAGCAAAAAGAATTGGACCCTACTCCTACTCACGTATGAAACTGTACTCAAAAGTAAACAATATTTGCGACATTAAAAGTAATTCTTCTAGAGAGGCAAAGTTTAAAGTTCTTAATTGGTTTTGGACGTTGGACTACAGGGAAACGGAAAACTTCTTAACTTCACATTAAACTTTTAGTAACAGAAGCACCCGCGCTTTCACACACAAACACACACACATGCATGCACGCAAGCGCACACGCACACGCACACACACACACACACACACACACACACACACACACACACACACACACACACACACACACACACACACACACACACACACACACACACACTCACTTATAGACAAACACACACAACACACATTATCATTAGTACTGTACCTTCATTGTTTTTTTTAACCTTTTTGTTATTCTTATCTCTCTGCATCCATGTTCTAAAAACTTTTATTTTACTTAAACGCTCGCACATCTGTTTGAGTAATCGTGTGTAGTGTCACTCTACAAGACAGGCTTCGCCTAGTGTAGGTGTCACAAGCAAGAATTTATCTGCTCATCCTTACAGTGTGACTTATTCTATAAGTAACGTAATCCCTCTGTAACTACGTATCTTCACGTAGTACGATTTGTTATGTTAATAAATAATTTGAATTTGATTTTTGACACATTTTAAAGTGGCCCGTTACCGAAGGGTGACCAGTAATAGGCGATTTACACTATGTCAATACATACGTACACAAAGGTAGGCAAGGCATGTTGTGAGTAACAATTACAACAGTAATAGTTACAAGTATTACATAAACCCCCTTACTTTTAAACGTGGAATAAGTTTGGAATAGTTTATACCATGCTTTTCCCTTATCTGTAATTCTGGGGTCCTAGTGAAAAAAGGGTACAAGTCGACTAACTCGTAATAAAAAAGGGTACAAGTCGACTAACTCGTAATAAAAAAGGGTACATGAACGGAGTATACTAGACTTAAACCCTTTTCCGTACGAGCTTTAAGCATTCCCATTCGGTGCAGGGAAGAGCATGGGTCAGAAACCGCACGACCACGATACTGATAACGGCTACAACTTTTGTAAGAGTTCTCGTATTGAGTCGAAATTTGCGTGACATATTGACCAGACTTTTATAAATTCTGATAGAAATGTATTCCAAGCAAGTAAAGATCCGCTTATACTCCGGTCAATCTTCATGTCTCATTAAATTGACCTTACGATTTCACATCAATTTGCACAAATACGAAAACACACCAAATTTCGTGCTTCATAAGTTCATAACATAAGTTGTAAGTGTCGTTAAGAAAATGATCCTGGTCTCTGAACGTACCCAGAGATGAGAGGCTTCACAGTATTAAATAATAAAGTTTCCTGGTTAACAAAGACTAACATTTAAAGCGTTTTCAAAAAATGAAATTTTCAGAAAACTCGTGCGTATTTTAATCGGCCGTGAATGTTAAAAGATCGTATCGGAAATTGCAGCGACTATGTGGAATGATGATTAGTTCCTAAAAATGTACTTTAATTAATCTTTTAAATTTTATTTATTTAAAAATTATAAAATAAACAGAAGTTAGTTTTATTTGACTAAACCTTTGTGACAGAACTTAAGGACCGACTACGTAACAGTAACATTTGTAGTGTTGTGCGTATTTAACCCGTCAGATGTCCTACGCACAGCATGTGGGCGTAGGATTTTTGACATTTTGTGACTTATTAATTTGACATAGAGTTTCGTTTTGATGTACAACAAATTTGACATATCACTTGACGGGTTAACATTCTATATGTTTTAAACGACGCTTTGTGGGCCCTCGTGTAGACTTCTAATTGCAGGCAGCGTCAAAATACCTAGACGTTTGAACAGCAGCCTTGCGGAAAGATCGAGTGGGGCCCCTGCGGTACTTCAGACTGCACGATTTTGAAGGCGAAATACTCGTTCCCACTCGGCGCACCCTACCCAGAGCATAATTAAGTATGAGTATGAATATGACGCAAGTTTAAAACATTCTTACTTTAGTCTTACCGAACCCTGACTACCATGTTCATTAACAATTAACTTGCATTACAACTACAAGTATGGCTCCCCTCGGTTTCGTGAGATAAAAGAACTTGATAGAATTCCCATGACATTTAGGGTACACCAAAAATACCAGCCTACGTTTTTAGATCGTGGCGACTTCCATATCTTATCTTATCTTATCTTATCTTACAGGTGGTTTTTTCAGGTACACTTCGACCCTTTAGGATCTTTTTTGCAATTACTATTAGGTACACACCACACTCAGCTGTTCGAATGTGCTTTTTTCCTTTCAATGTTTTTCCTTCACCGTAAGAGTTACTAGTTAGAAAAACTCATTGGTATATGGTGACCGCGGGAGTTCGAACTCGGTACCTTACGATAACGAGTTGACCCCTAAGCCACTAGGCTACCGACGCTTCTAACGTCAGCGAACAGATTACTCGGATCGACATGCGCAATGGCGATTCTTCGACGTGACCTTTAAGAAGCGACTTAGACCAAATGCATTTAAGTTGAGTTGATAATATGACAGTAGATAAAATATTTTTGTGAAGAGTTGCTTCATGGACCGATTGCGTATTCGACTACGAGGGGCGGCTGAAAAGTTCTAAGCCTAAGGTAGAAAAAAAATGTTCAGATTTTTTTTACTATTTTTATTTTTCAACATAATCTCCCTCTAATTCAATGCATTTATAATTTTTTTTAAATATTGCCTTAAGACCGTTAAAAAAATAAGTTTTATTTTGGCTGTCGAAATGTTCCTGTACAGCCGCCTTCATCTCTTCATCACTGCCAAATCGCTTTCCCCTTAAATCTTTCTTCAAATTGCTGAATAGAAAATAATCACTAGGGGCCAGATCTGGACTGTAAGGTGGATGATCAATTTCCTCGAAGCCAGTTTACTTCAGAGCAAGCTTGGCAACACGAGCGGTGTGAACGGGGGCGTTGTCTTGCAAAAACAAAATGCCTTTGCTCAGTTTGCCCCTTCGTTTCTCGACTATGGCTTGTCGCACTTTTCTTAATAGCTCAGCATAATAAACTGCATTTATGGTAGAGCCTTTCGCCAAATAGTATATTAAAGAATGCCATCGCAATCCCAGAACACGGTGGCCATTAGCTTAGACGCCGATCTTTGAACCTTGAATTTCTTTGGCGGCCTTTCACCCTTTTCGATCCACTCAACAATCAACAGTTACTATGCGGGAACAAACTTCATCTAAACCTTCTTCACATAATTCTAAAAATGCCTGAGAAGTTTGAACACGACGTTCTCTATCGAAAGCTGTGAGCATTTTCGGCACCCAACGAGCACTTACTTTTGTCATATGCAAATGTTGATGCAAAATCTCTCCAACTCTTTCCTTACTAATACCTAAGGCTTCAGCTATTTGCCAAACCTTAATTCTCCGATCCTCTAATACTAACTTTTTGACTTTTTCAGTATTTTCTTCAGTCACAACCGATATTGGCCTTCCTGAGCGAGGATCGTCTTTGATCGCCTCCCGTCCAAGTTTAAAAAGTCGACTCCATTTTTTAACAGTGGCATGAGAAGGGCCAGATTCACCGTAAATACTAGACATTTCTTCAAAAATTCTTTTCGGCGATTTGTCACTTTTCGTGAGGAACTTAATGACTGCACGGTGCTCAATTTTCGTGATATGCGTTGATAATTCACACATGATGACCTTTAGCGTCGGATATCTCGAGATGTAATAAACAAAAGACGACACTTTTTTCTTTTATTTATTAACTTTTTAAATGGTCTTTTTAGTGGCCAGTATCGCTAACGCATATGCAACCTCAAAATACCTTAGGCTTAGAACTTTTCAGCCGCCCCTCGTACCTGCAAAATTAGCCACATGATTTTTAGGCGACTTGATGCCGTGACGACTTGCGTTTTCGACTATTTGATACTAACTCGTCATAATAGAGAATGTCAGCCAGTTTACATCTTTGGCTTACCATATCCTTAACAGAAAATAGCTGTAAAAAAAACATTTCGATACGTCAAATACTTTCAGAGATATTTTAAACTTTGTATGCGGCGGTCGAAACCCGGCGGTTAGCGTTCATGGATCATGACATTAACAGATCACAGCAAATGCGCGCCCTTATTATTGAGTAAGTTCACAGGGCTATATCTTTTTAACTGCAAAAAAGTAACCAATTGCAATTTTCACAGAATACGTCTTATTATAAACACTATCGTTTAAAATCATAAAATGAAAAATAAATCAAATCCCAAGAGGGGTCCTCAATCTCCATACAAGAAACGTAAAAAAAAACTTTTACCATTTTTATACGGATTGTATTTTTACAGTAGATTGTATTTTTATAATGGCTTCTTATTTTGATGCTATTTTAAGCTTAAATTTTAGTATAATTTTCATAATTTACGACTAAATAGTAGAGACGGGCCGACTAGTCGACGACTAGTCGGGAAAGCCGACTATTCGGCATCATTTCTAGTCGGTGATTAGTCGGCGACTAGTCGGCAAAAAATGCCGAATATTCGGCACTTTATTGCCTATAGGAAATATAAATTAAACTATTTTTTAATCTATGGAATTTAATATTCTTATGAATAATATCGTCAAAAAAAATCCACACACGTGATTTTATTTTCGACATAGTGATAAAAAGCAGTAGGTAGTTCGTTTTAATACTATAATTAGAGATTTGATCGTTTTTTTTGGTCGAGCAACACGCCGCTACAGAAAAAACGTAATCAAAGCTGGTCAAAACATGAACGCATGGTAGGGGTAGGCGAAACAAACGTTTCCGCGTTCACCCGAACATAGGAAAAACCTACGATCGGCATTGCCGACTAGTCGGCCGATTAATCGGCAAATTGAAAACCGATTAGTCGGCCGACTGGCTAGTCGGCAAAATCCGTAGTCGGCCCATCTCTACTAAATAGCAATCTTAAGTAAGACTGCTACAGCTTAACGGGTTGGCTTAAAGTAATGAGAAGGTATTCAATTGACAATAGCAGGCAAAAAAATTATACAAAAAGGATTTTGACAGCTATAATAAATAGAAAATATGTCAATTATTGTTAAAAAGGCAAATAATGATTAGCTGTGTTAATAAAAAATGTCCACAATGAAGTCATTACGTGAACATGTCTATCGCCTACTTGGACGACGTGAAAAATCTGAAGTGGTCTCTCACTTCAAAGCTGGAATGTATCTCCATCTACAATTTAATGTTTGATCCAGCGGTGGGAATTTGGTATTAGGACTAAAGATTTACCAAAAACGGGAAGATCACCCATTCTTAATCATTGAAACCGGAGGAAAATGGTAAAGTTTGCACAAAACAAAGTGGATGAGACCCAGATAAGTTAGCTGTAAAATATGCTGTTTCCCGTTGGTGAGTAAGGAATATTTTAAAGAAATACAATGTTCTACACTTAAAGCGTCAAAAAACACTCAAATATTCCGTCATACAGCTTGAAGAAATTCCAAGAAGTGCAAGAAGTTGCGAAGAAAGTATCACTATGCAGGGAGCACCCAGAATTGACTAAAAAAGCGTGACGTTCATTTCGTATCGAAGGATTCAAACCGTCCGAACATCGGTGTAGCTCGTCCAATGGAGGATTTTTTGGTAATTCTCAGTAGACTAGTTTACAGTGATGGGCCGGAAGCGAAATCACATACACAGTTGAAGCGCCGGGTATAAAAGCAAAGAATTAACTGAAAAAATAAAAAAGATGTTGTCCAACGTATGATGAAAACGGTAAGAAGAAAGCTGCGAATTTTTTTAAATGGGCGAGGTTTTCTATATTATAATGATTGATTATCATGCTGGTTTTACTTTATTTGTATATGATAAAAAGCTATATAACCTAAACAAGTAATTTAATTTAAAAAAATGAGAATTTTTTTTTCTCATTACTTTAAGCCAACCCGTTATTACGGCTAAAAAGATATAGCCCCGTGAACTCAATCATATAGAGGTGCGCACCGCTGTGATCTGATGACGTCACTCCAGCAAGATGGCGCCGCGCCGGCGCCCTTCTCTTAAGTTGGAAAAATAAAAAAAACAGGAATTCAAACCTTTATTGATTTTCAATCAGCCAAAAAATAAAAACACAATTCAAACAAAAAAAGTGTACATTATGGTATGTACAGTAAGTATTCTGGACAGTGCCAAATTAAGGGATTAATATTTTTGACCAAGATTTTAAACGTATGTAGGATCAAAACTACTGGATCTATTTGAACTAAACAAAAGTAGAAACTTTGTTTATTCATAATTTATAAGCTTTACTGTAACAAAGTTTCAAGCGATTTGGCATGACATTCTTCATTATTTAAGATATCCCGAACGAAATTATTATGTCGCGTAGTGGAAGTAAATGTTAATTGTTCTAACCAAATGTGGAAGATAACTACAAAGCACTAATAGCGAATCTTCGGATGCAACATATAAATTTCAATGAAACCGATGACTAAAAACTAAATTTTCGACTAGGTCGCACCTTCACTTGTTTTGTTGATGTAATGTATGTATGTACCTGGTAGTTTGTTGATATCGAGCGAAAGCTGTCGCTTCTCGTCGTAAGACATGGGCTTGGCGGCATCCTCGTCGTCGGTGTCGGCGTGGGCGGGCGCGTGCGCGGCGGGCGCGGTGCTGGGCGCGGCGTTCTTCTTCTTGCCGGCCGCGGAAGCGCGCGCGCCAGCCTTGCCGCCGCCCGCACCTGCACCGCCGCGCTTGCCACCTCCCTTGCCGCGACCTCCAGTCCCTGTTAGACCAACAATTTTCTGTACATATATCGCAAATACGATCTCAAAGGAGATAGTCCAAAACAAACCCCGAATCGATTGGGACAAAATGGTGTCTATGAAAAATTCATGACTAGCTAGTGTTTTATTCCAGACTAGCGACCCGCACTCGCTTCGCTTCGGTTTATGTGAATTTTCTGTAACACCCGTACATAAATCCGAACCTTCCTCTTGAATCACTCTATCTATTAAAAAAAACTGCATCAAAATCCGTTGCGTACTTTTAAAGATATAAGCATACATAGGGACAGACAGACAGCGGGAAGCGACTTTGTTTTATACTATGTAGTGATTATGCATCAATATATCTTAACGACCATAATGACAGGATTACTGTATTAGTGATTAGATTACTATCAACTGCTTAGTCTCGGATTATTATTTCCATCAGGTACAAAAAATACAAACGTTTTACAAATAATATAAATGGGGAAAATCGGGCCCTCTCATAAAGCTACCCATTTTGTTCCAATCGACTCTGGGTTTTTAGTCCATATATAGGTGGACCATGTCCTTTATATACAAAAACAGGATTTAAGTTACATCTTACGTAATGTCAAAAAGATAGCTTGTACATAATAGTGGCTCACAATGACGAACTTCTACTACGGAAATTACACTGAATTTTTCGGGAATTTTATAAACAAAATAAATAATAAATAAACATCAGGGGCAAAATCACAAAAACTGACCAACTCCTAAATCACAGAACTAAGCTTGAGTCTTGTTAGTACAAGACAAGAGGGTACTAGACAATGAAATATGTACATACTTAAATACATATAAAACATCCAAGACTCAAGAACCAATACTTGTGACACAAATATTTGCCCACACCAGCTCTGTAGGCAAGGACACTACCAACGTAAACAAGTGCATGCTACTGAGCAGCTTAAGGCGTCTTTCGGCAGCCGACCGCAGACGGCAACGGCAGGCGTCACTAGTGGTTTGTATATCTAAAAATAACCATCCGTAGCGAGCGTCTTGACGCCTGACGCCCGACCGCAGACCCAGTGGTGACAAGTATTGCCGTCTGCTGTGGGCGGTCGCATGCGGAATATCATATCTGATACCGAGCCTCTTAAGATGATAATAGTATGCAGATGTCATTTCAGTCAAAATGACAATTTCCGTCACCACTAAAAAAAAATGCTTGCTTTTAAATTTTTATTCGAAAGAATAGGTTTTTCTAAGGATCAAATTTGATTTCATGATTAAAAGTGTTATTATTTAAAATAATTCATCAAATAAAATTGACCTCGCTACTTACTGTGCAAAAATGGAGGAGCTATTTAGAAAAAGGCTATATATACCTCGTTTAGGATTCAGAAAGAAGTTTTTTTTCTATCTGTGATCTGTTTTAAAAGTCATATCATAAGAGACGAACGTCATTCAACCCTAATGTAAACAAACAATCGCAATACAATAAATGTATTAATTCAGAGTAGGTATTTTCAGTTTTCAGCCATTGCGTATTACCTAAGCCTTCATTAATTCAGCACTTCCTGCATGACCCTTGTTTCTAGTGTAGATTCACTGGACACAGTCACATTAAATTTATTGGTAGGAAATTCCATACTTCCAATCATGAGTTTCAACAATACATTTTGATACCACCGTTTTGAACCTCTTGAAAAACCTTAGGTATCCTACAAACTATTAACATTCATCACACACAACTCAAAAGAGAAATGGTCTCATTAATATATTTATGTCATCATAAGAATTATAGTCAATTTGTAAATAAATTATTTTGACATGACAACAGCTGTCTTCGAACGTAAGTGTTAGCTAGATATCTAAATTGTACTTATAAAATTTAACATTGGAGATATATATGTGTTATGCAAAAACACAAAAGAGGTTGATATAGCGCAATTCGGACCGACATTAAGGAGTCAAACGAAGGTTATTTCTTAATTTTATTATAATTAATTCATTGTAACATCTTACTACAGGGATCGATTTGAGAAGCCTTTTCCTCGAAATGGTTCTTAAAGGCCCATGCAAAAACCAACAGAGCTGAGAGTTATGTCATTAAATAGGTATTTAATTTACGTACTTCATTTCATTCTATGGGCACTAAGTTCAGTTCCATTGCAGAACTGAGATATTCATATTTTAGTCGAGAGTAAACGCAATGTATGGGAAACGTGTTTTACTTACAGAATACCCGCAGAACACCTTATACAACAGTATATTGTATAACTAGGGTCTATTATTTATATTAGATACCCCTCGAACAATAACCACCCGTGGTACTATGGCTTATTTTAGACCCTAGTTATACAATCTACTATTGTATAAGGTGTTAGCACAGATATGCAGATAAGTTAGTTTGATCAATTAAATGGCTGCAGATATCAAAATCGCGGAGTGACATCGACCAGCTGTTCAAAACGATCGGTGCCATTGTGTTCTCTACAGTTTGGCCTGAGGCATGTGCCTCAACCTGTGGTATCAATTGTGCTACTGAAATCGCCATCGGCATGCATGGCGAGGACTCGCCCGAGGCCGCCTCTAGTCCATACACACCTCATAACTCGTCAAAGTATTATGCGTGGAATCTTTTATGACAAAATAACAGTATGTCGAAAACTTTCAAGCAAAATATGCTATGACAATCGAAAATAGTAATATAGTTATTATGTTTAAAAAGAGACACCCCTTTAAAATGCATTTATACTGGGCTGCCCTGTATCTGTTTTAAGTAAACTTTTATCACGACTAGAAGAAAAAATGCTTACCAGTAGAGTCTCCAATATTGTTCGCTTTAGTTCCGTAAGCTGCTGCTGCGTTTGCTTTTGGCAAAGCGTTATTACCTATTTGTTTCTTTGATTTGTCCTTTGTCTTCTTCTTTGCTTTCTTCTTGGTATTCGACTCTTCCACTAACTTTCGCATCTTTTCCTGCAGTGCAAGTAGCTCTTTTTCTAGGACCTTTACTTTATTATTCCTCTCTTCATCAGAGTCATCCGATTCCGAATCGGATTCAGTGCCAGACTCCGAGCTGGACGCTGAACTTCCTTTTGCCAAATGGGGACCTCCGACATGCAAAGGCTCATCAGGAATTTTTGCGTATCTAAAAGTGTAACATAAAATTCGGTGATATACACTAATTTGAGACACATGATAAAAAGATAAAAGATGATTATTCAGTAAGATGAGATAGATGTGATGATTCAGTGAGATAACGTTAAGGAGCGTCCCCACTGAAACCATTCACGTGAATATTCGAGTGGTGTGGACGATGAGCCGAGCGTTACAAATAAACCAGGTGGTCACAACAAAACTGAGAACGATCTCTGAAATGGATTATGCTAGACTGACAGGATAAACGGCAACTCCCTGACTCCAAATATGATGGTCTGCCTGCGCACTGCGGTCGCGTTATCTATATATTGCGGCTGAAAAACCCATTATCGTCCCCAAAAAAAAACGATAAAGTAAATGGCTGAATGATCTCCATAAAGTTGTACTCATGTCAAATATGCAAAAGTGAAAATCCAGGATTACAAGTTATATCCATACTAAGCTTACGCACCGAAATCCCGTGAAATTGCACTACCTATTCTGATCACTGCATATAACATATCGTTTTTTGGTCACAAAAGTATCTGTGAACGGAAGTACAACTAGAACGTATTTTATGTACAACATTCAGCCCTTTCCTATACCATTTTTTTGGGAACGATAACACGTTTTTCAGCCGTCATATATAGATAACGCGACCACTCTGCGCAGGCAGACAGACATATTTTGGCATGAAGGAGATACCCTCTATCCTGTCAACCTAGAATAATCCATTTCCGAGATCATTACCGAATTTTTAGTGACCTCCTGTAATCAAAGGTTACACACCACTCGATGTTCGCGCCGAATGCTCATTACACGTGAATGCTCTCAGTGGGGACGCTCCTTTAAAGATATCAACTGTCTTACCTCATTTCAAAAACATCTTGTAGCTTTCTCGCCATCGCGACTACATCGTGATCTGGCGGGTTGTATTTATAGCAGTTAGTGAATATTAAACGGACGTCGGCAGCGAACTCGGCGGCAGTTTTGTACGACCTGTTGTCCATCTTCTGCTTAACTGTACCGAGATCCATTGGCTTTTTTATGATATCGAAATAATCATGAAGACCAAGTAATTCAGCATCCACAGGTTTGTAAAATGGCCAGGCATAGCCCTGTTGAAAAATGTTTATATTTAATTGACATTGACGTACACTAGATAATATTTTTTTTATAATAAAGACACTTACCGAATGCTTTTTGGAAAACAGTTCTTTAAGGATTTCGTTGCAGCTTTTGAGTGCGTCGGAGAGCTTTTCTTTGCCCTTAGCGAGTTGTGGAGTGAGCGCAGCGTGGTGCGCGGGGTGCGCGGCGCCCGGGCCGCCGCCGCCCGGCGACAGCGCGCCCATCTTGAACGCCTCCTCGCTGGCGCGCCCCGCCTGCACAACGCACCCGTTAATCTCGCCCAACCCTCGCTACTCTCACGCCCACACCCAACCACACTCGGCATCATCGTATTTACATTATAACACAAATATGAGATTAAACATTTCAGTATTTTGATTTACGGTTAAACATGCACAGCTGTCATTGCAAAATATTAATAAGACAGCACACGCGATTTTTCTCAATCTACTTTTGTAGAAAATAGTTATTTGTGCTACGAGAGGGCAAAGTTGATTTATCTGCGAGTTCAGATTTTGAATCCAGAGTAATCGAAGGATTCTAAGACACGACATACAAATAACTTTGGTCTCGTGTGACACACAACTTTTCACCTCAGCAGCGCGAACATATTACCTAAAGGTAAGAAAATACCATATTAAATCGAATTTTGCTCACCGTCTTTAAACAGCAAAACCTGCCTTTAATGGTGCTGAGGTGAAAATAAAATTATCGATTGCCATTAAAGCAATCACTTTTAAATTAAAAAAAATACGTTTTTCATAATTTCTAGTTTCATTTCGCGTTGACATCATTTAAGTGTGCAAGGCCCGAGCAAGATATGATTTTAAATAATCCATTCACAAGAACAACAACCCAGCTACAAAAATAGTAGGTAAGTTACGCTTCTTTAAATTATCGCACTACGGTTATTCATTGTTCATAATGCTATACATAAAACGTTCTTGTTCTTACCGAAGTCAAAATATTATGTCTGATCATGACGATTGCACCAAAGTCGAAATATAGAGAACTCGCAGTTTATTTTAATTGCGGTAAGAACCAGTTTTATTAACTTGGGTAAATTTGTTTCAAAATACTCGTAACTATGAATACGCATAGCTAAATAATGAATTACAAACAGCATAAAAAAAGATAAAGATAAACGATATTTATTCAGTAAGTAGGCCGCACGGGAACTTCAACACGTCAAGAATCTTCCAGCACTTCCCAAGCGAAGACCACTGCTGAGTACCATATTTAATACTACTTATACTAATTAGTCTAGCATTATATAAAGCTCTAAATATTAAATGAAATAAAATATCAAATATCATGCGTAGTTCAGCAGAAGACGCTACAGTTAAGATTTGAATTTCTTTAAAACGTGTTCTTAAGGAGTCACGGGAATTTAAGTTTTAAATAGAATTAATAGCCCTTTTATGTAAAACAAATATACTTTATATTTCAGCTGCCTTACTCCAAACCAGAATACCATAGAACATGACACTATGGAAATAACTATAATAAACTATGCGAGCTGTCTCTACATTAGTTAGTTGTCTAATTTTCCTAACGGCGCAAGCTGCCGAACTTAGTTTACCTGCCAGTACCGCTATATGGGAGCTCCATTGCAAATTTTTATATATGCCTAGAAAAACTGCCTTATCAACCATTTGCAGACACTCGTCATTTAGAAAAATACTAGAATCTACCAGTTTAACATTAGGCAAAGCGAACCTAACGCATTTAGTTATTTTAGCATTTAGTAGTAAATTGTTACTAGTAAACCAATTAAGTACTTTAACAAATGTGGCGTTTATCCTACTGTAGTCTGTAAATCGTTATAAATTTGATTTAAGATCTATCATAACTGTGACCAAAAAACGTAATTTATTTTGTTTATGAAGGCAATGTTTTAAAAAAAGTAAATCTACATTCATGAGACACTAACACGGTTTTTCTGCTCACTTACTATAAACCGCTAATAATATTGATATTGTTAACGGTATCAGTATATCATCTATAGGGTGAATTGCAAAAATATTGTACATAGTTAAGGGCTCAATAAGAAAACCCTTAACAATCTTTAACTTTTTCCTTTGTGTAACGAAGACGACTCATATAATCATATGGACAACTTTCGATACACAAAGGAAAATCAATGGAAGAAAGTTAATCTTGTCTCAATGAAGCCCTTAACTAAGTACAATATTTATGCAATTCACCCTATAGCGTAACCGGAGCGTGAAAACAATCCTATAATGAGCGTTGCCATGGTTAACAGTTGTATAATAATGATTATAGCATTGTTATTACCATGGTTACGCGCATGAACAATGTCAGTGACGGTGTTTGGTGATCAACTGATATCTCAATCCTTTTATTTACTTGTCTAAAACTGTTTCAACAACAAATTAAATGTGTGAAATACTAAAAAATAATAATTAATTACCATAGCATTCATTAAAAGAAATAATAATTAAGAAAATATCAATAAAAAAATAATTGGTTCGACTGAATTGCAAAATAGCAATATGGCGGCACCACAGACTACTTAGAGATACTACGAGGGTACTACACCAATTGAGTTTGGTGAATAAAACTAACATTCAAATTCTTATACTTCATTACTCGAAAGTATTAAAATAAAAGAAATATGGCAAAATCACCAAAATATTTAATTATTAAGTTGAACTTAGAGCATTATTTTTAATAATCACTAAAAAAAACTATAAAAATAATATAAAAACAACTAAGCTGTATCACGTATGACGCCGTAGGCTTTCTCTGTTGGACGACGGGTCGCTTTCAATTTAGAAACCATCTGTAAGAACTAAACTAATTACGACAAACTTTGTAGTTTCCTTTTCAAACTTGTAGAAAAAGTTATGTATGCAAGGGTATATAATTAGCTCTTAAGGTACTCGTGCCTGTCATTATAGCGGCACTCATACTTTAAGAAGTTTCATTATGCACCAGTTACATAATAGTAGTTTACGTTACGGTTGGGTAATGCCAATTACGCAGAGTCGCGTACAATACTTTATCTACACTATAAGACGGGTTTAGAAGCCGAAAGGCAAATGACCATTACCTGTGGTAGTAGGTGACAGCGATGACAGCTGTAACGTAACTTCATTACGTTATCGAATATTGTAAGATAATGAGATCTACATCTTCCAAAATAAACAGATGTCATCAGTGTCATCACGGTCACATACCACAGGTAATGGTAGCTGCTAGAATTATGATATATGTGTAGATAAATAACTAGTAATCGTCGTTTGTAAATGGTATCCGTTTTATTTCATCACATTTTAATCTTTTTTTATGGCTAGAAGGAACGCGAGCACACCAGATGATAAGTGGGATCTGGGACATTTTAGATATTGCATGAGTACATCGTATCGTCAACGTTTTCTATTCTAGGCGGTAAAATAGCAAATCGTATTTTATCTGTTATGCTATTGTTTTAAAATCGGCCGCCATTACTGTGAACTAACTGAGAGCTATCAGAACGTTGACAATACGATAACAGGTCAAAAACGATTTGGTTTTTACCGTGTTGAATATAAACCCTGTACTTCATTATCTCAGTCCTCCATTAACCTCTTAAGGCACTTTGTACACCAAATTGTATATAATACGGTTATTGGAATAAAGGTACATTACATTACATTTTTATTCATTGAATGATTTTTTTTTTTAAGACTCGCTGTCAAATCCCGTTGAATTAAATGTATATACAAATGGTTCACAATTCATAATTCATAATCATGACATAACAAAGGCGATTTTTTTATAAGAATGGTGAACCTTACGAGGTATTACGTTTTAAGTCGTAGGGGCATTTTGTCTAGACAGATGACTGTAAATATTCGTCAGTAACTTAAAACTGTTAAAGGTAAGAAATAGCAACCTAAGGCAATAATACGATTTTCTAGTCTAAAGACTAAAAACCAGCCAAGTACCACAGAACAGGTTTTCGTACCATTATTGTATGAGGGCCCGCCCCTTTTAACTTCTAATTCAAATGGTAAAAACGGGACCCCATTATTAAGACTCCACTGTCCGTCTGTATGTCGCCAGGCTGTATAACAACAAATATTAAAAACAGAATAAAATAAATATGAAAGTGGGGCTCTCATACAAAATAGCAGATAATGGTACGGAACCCTTCGTGCGCAAGTCCGACTCGCACTTGGCCGGTTTTTGTTACTTGTTGTTATAGCGGCAAAAGAAATATACATTCTGAAAACGTCAACAGTCTACCCATAAAGCATACTCAACGGAGGTTTAGTAATAGGGTCCCGTTGGCTCCCTTTGGGTATGGAAACATAAAAATGAATCAGTACAACTTCCATGAGGGACAGGGTGAAATGTAAAATATATTCCTATCCAAGCACACAGCTCGTTGTTACTTTCGCAATAGCTCCTTAGCGCGTAGCTAATATATGCAAAGTTCCATCATGAGCATAGGTTTGAATCAGGTAATAATCTTTAATAAGTTAGTTTGTAACACAGTAATAATTAACTATTTCATCATTACACCAAAATCCTATCACAATTTGGCATAGCTAAAAATATTTTATCACGTTTTAGCATGGCTGCTGGAGACTGCCTAAAACTTGATCACCAAAAAAGTCGCCATAATAAACATGTCTCTTATATGAGTTATAAGTAAAACGGTTTAAATATGTATTTCGTAATTTTTAAGTAAATAAATACTGTCGCAGGGCAGTTAAGGGTTTAAAATACCGCATTACAAAATAATACTAACCATTATACAAATAGCCTTGGAAAGTAAATGGAAGAAAACTAATAATAGCAAGCTAAGCCCTTTATGAAACATAAAACACAAACAATATGTACACACACATCCAAATCAAACATCGCATTGCTGCAGGGCAAGTGCTCGTAAGATTATTATTTTCTTAAGGCTAAAACAAAGCAAGCATCAGGTTAGTCATGCTAACAACCACCACATAGTATTCATGCACTAATAACTAAATTTAAAAAAAAAACAAATGTACTAAATACGACTTAGGGCCAGTTGTTGGTCAGTAGTTAAACAAATTGTTAAAATTTGAAAAAGGAATGGATTACTTTAAATTTTCGAATCCTTTCAAACAACACTACTACTAATCAACACTACTACAACTACTAATCAAACAACAGCCCCTTAGGGCCTGTTGTTTGATCAGTAGTTAAACTAACTAATTGTTAAAATTCGAAAAAGGAACAGAAAATTTGACACATTTTCTTGAGATTCCTTCAAATTTTCGATTCCTTTTTCAAATTTTAACAATTAGTTAGTTTAACTACTGATCAAACAACAGGCCCTTGGGCCCTAAGACTGGTATCACATTATCATAAATCATAAACCATAATCATACCTTTACTTAATTTTTTATTTGCGTTATTGGCGTAATCTTTCCGAAAATTTAATTAAGTCCTAACTTTGGAATAGTAAATATTTTTACCTTTTTCTGACGGCCACTTTCTCTCCTGGTGGATATCTTAGCAGGCTTAGCACCACTTTGCTGGTCTATGGTTGGAGTAGTATAACCACCTTCAAAAGAGCTACCCATAGGTGTGGTGGTGTCAGCCTTTCTCTTAACACCTTTTTTGACCTAAAATGATTTTGTTCATTCATTATATAATCGGCATCGATTAGCAGCAAACATGCTAGAACACATCACAGTACATGATACGACGATACCTTAGCCGGTTGAGTTTGCGACAGGGTGACCGACGATATAGTGGAAACCGGCGCAGCTGCCGCCTGGGCGACGTGGAAACTCGACTGCTGGGTGACCACCTGAGTAAGTGCAAATCGTGATGATATGTGAACTACCAATTAGAATGTGTTATGCGAATGGTTTCAGAATCGCACCTGCTGTGGGAGACCGGCGTGCGTGGCTGGAGCCGCGGCGGGTGGTGCGGCGAGCGCCAGCGTCGGCGTGGTGGTGGTGTTAGTGGAGCCCACGAGCGCGGGGTGCGGTGGCGCGGGCATGGTCTTCACGGCGGCGCCACGCGCGCCCCCGCCGCCTGCCGTGCTGCTGCCACTCGAGCTGCCGCCTCCGCTCCCGCCCGTCGCACGCTTTTTTACATTAGCCTTTCCAGCTTTTGATGGCATTTCCATCTCTTTTTCTTCTTTATCCATTTGAGCTATCTGTAAAACAAAAGTCAGAGCATATTTTATTAAACGCGCTGCAAAAAAAATTAAACTATCAATCTCAGACAGATAAAAGTTACAAGTTTACCCGATTTAGAAAGAGCTTTTCTAGTGTTTGTGCCATGACCACAACATCTTCGCCGGGTTTATTGTAGACATAGCAATTGGTAAACATAGTATTGAAATCTTGAATACATTCTTGGGCAGAATAATAGTAATTTGACTCTAGACGTTTCTTGATAGTGCCTAGGTCCATAGGTTTCTTGATGATTTTGTGGTAATCCTGAAAATGTATAGTTAGTTTTTACACTTATTCAAATAAAACATATCGGAGACTAGCTTCTGCCCGCGATTTCATCCGCGTGGATTTTGATTATAATTATTCCGGTATATCAGGGTATACCGCTATCCCCATTTCAAATTTCATCCAAATCTGTCCAGCCGTTGCAGCGTGGAGAAGTAGATAACAAGTTAACACACAAACTTTCACATTTCTAATACCAGCTTCCGCCCGCGACTTCGTCCGCGTAAATTTCGGATATCGTTATTCCTTCAGGAACTTTTAAACTTTCCGGAATGAAAAGTAGCCTATGTGTTCATCCAAGGTATACGTTATCTCATATCCAATTCCGTCCAGCCGTTGCAACGAGATGTAGTAACCAACTAACCGGGAGGTTTAATTCCTTGGCATCCACAGGCTGATGAAACGGCCAAGCGAATTGGTGTTTCCAGACTGCTTTCATTACATTCTTTTGCAAAAACTGCAACTGATTAGTTATCCGGCCCTGCCTTCGCGACGTCTCGTCAGGAGGGGCTCCATTTATTGATTCCGCAGTCGGCTGTAACAAACACAATATTATTTACACATGTCATGTCACATAATCAAGTACTTTAATTCATAATTCATAATAGTTTATTGCATTCACATAGTGATAAGGTCTTCAAACAAGCACAGTTATAATGTGAACCCTGCAAGGGCATTACAATCTTAGGTACTAACTTTCTTAACTTTAATTTTATTACATAATAAATGTAAGTTTTAACTTACCTAACATTTTATTGCATTTCACAAACCAATCGCTACTGGGAAAAAATTTGCAATAAGTTGTTTCTATGTATCTATAAAAAAATCATTAATTGAGTAATAAGCTTTATCTAATAGGTAATATTTAAATTGAACTACAGTATGTATATTTTTTATTGTGTCTGGGATATGATTGTAGACTTTTATAGACATTGCAAATGGGCTAGAAGGCCTAAAAAATAAGTTCACTCTATAACTGCGCCATGATTTTATGGGTTGAAAATACGTCTTACATTAGAAATTCAACATCATAAAAGCTAATTATAAATGTTACACGAGTATTTTTCCAATAAATTGTTGTATCGTTTTTTTTAATAGATATGTATACAGGGTGTCCCAAAAGTACCACGCCACAGTGACACCGGAGGTAGGTCAGCTCAAGAGGAACCTAACCAGCCTAACATGACCTCAGTAAAAGTTGCACGGTTTTCGAGTTATTAGCGAAATGAAGATTTTTAAGAATTTTCCCCTTTGCTTTTACATTTTTAGTACCAGTATCGACTTGGACAGCTTTTAATAACAGTTTTTTATGTGTATGAAATCACGAATAGCTAATTTAGAAGTCTAAAGTGTTATTTTGGCAATAACTACTACAAGAATCTAAAAAAAGTTCGATTTATCTCGATTTAAATTGTCACAAATACATTAATTTCAACTTTGATCATCTGCCACAAAAAAAATCAATTAGAAACGAAACAAACAAGTAATGCCAATAAATTAGATACATTATTCAGATTCAGAAATGGTATAACACATGTATCTTACTACGAAAACGATAAGCATTTTTGTCATTTTAGTGATGCCTCATGGAACTAACCTAAAACTTGAGCTTCGAAAGCAGTCACTAAGTGCTACAAAAATGTTGTGGACAGCGGTTTTGCAAAATATCATGAGGGTTAATTTGTCACTCTTTTGAACGTTAACTTATTTTAATTTCAATGGGCCGGATAAAATGGCAATGAAAATAAAAACAGTTTTTTTTTTTCATTCGTTTATTGTAAACTTAATTAGGTTACATTACAATAAGTGTTCAAATTGTCTCCCATGGACTCGAATGCACAAAAAACATCGTTTTATAAAATTTCGGCTCAATTTCCGTAAACTGACTTCCGATATGGTACGGGCAGCATCAAATACTCGTTGCCGCAATTCTTCCTCAGAACGTATTGGTTTTGCGTAAACTTTGTCCTTCAAGCAGCCCCAATAAAAAAAATCCAGTGGGTTCAGATCTGGGGAACGCGGTGGCCATAAAATTGGTCCCAATCGACCAATCCATCTCCAGTGTCCAGGTAGCAGACAACTTGTGCGGGAGTGTGAGCAGTGATAGCGTGCAGCATCAGGAAGGTTACAAAAATGCCTATCTTTTCGCAGTAAGATAACATGTGTTATACCATTTCTGAATCTGCATAATGTATCTAATTTATTGGCGTTACTTGTTTGTTTCGTTTCTAATTGTTTTTTTTTGTGGCAGATGATCAAAGTTGAAATTAATGTTTTTGTGACAATTTAAATCGAGATAAATCGAACTTTTTTTAGATTCTTGTAGTAGTTATTGACAAAATAACACTTTAGACTTCTAAATTAGCTATTCGTGATTTGATACACATAAAAAACTGTTATTAAAAGCTGTCCAAGTCGATACTGGTACTAAAAATGTAAAAGCAAAGGGGAAAATTCTTAAAAATCTTCATTTCGCTAATAACTCGAAAACCGTGCAACTTTTACTGAGGTCATGTTAGGCTGGTTAGGTTCCTCTTGAGCTGACCTACCTCCGGTGTCACTGTGGCGTGGTACTTTTGGGACACCCTGTATATTAAACGGATAAAAATTTCCGATATTTCGAACTTTTTTCATCATCGACCGTTAAAAAGAGAATGTATCATTGGAAAAAAAACAGGTTTTATTTAATAAAGACATACCTACCTAAATGAATAAATAAACATCGATTTGTCGATAACATCGATAAACAGCGGTGTTCTCTACCAACAACTTATCAAAAGCCGCCCCCAAAATTCCGTCATCTTCGACGGTGCTTCTGTTCTAAAAGCAGTAGGTAATCTTTCGGTCTCTACATTTTTTTTTAATCAATCCACTTTTAAGGTCGTGTAAATCAAGATCTTAAACATTTACGGGACAATTAAATCTTCAGCAGCGACTCAACGACTCCAGAAAATAAAAGCTAACGATGAACGAAATTATTGTTTTTTATGTGGCCAGTGTGGTGAATAATGAAACTTTAGAGATTATGAATTTGTCAAATATAAGTTAGTAAGACCCGCTTGCACGAATGTTAACCCTAGGTTAACACGTTAATTAAGGACCGTATCGTTAATTATGGGTACAAACAAAAAGTATTTTACAACGGATGTCATACTATTTCAAAATAATAACATGTCATCTGTCGAATGTCGAATGTCGGTTAGTCAAGTTACATAGTCAATTTATACAATATGTGAGCATTTTTAAAATTAAAAGGCTTTAGACCTGAAGACAGGAAATCTATTATTTCCAAATGGTGCACCGAAACTAGTACCTATGACTTACAGAACATTAGCTAAAGAGGAAGGTGGCAGATAACCAGGTCATTCAAGACCTAAATTGGACCAGAAGATATGCAAGCTGTTCGCATCGCTGGCCTTTCGGTTCGAGATTGTGCTAAAAAAGTAGTTTCTAGTATTGGTATGATACAAAGCGCTAAGATACGAAGTTGTTTGAAGAGCTATAAAAAAAAAAAAAAAAAAAAAATTAAAACCCCCGGCTCATAACAGTCCTAATAAATTTATATTTTGTTTTTATTTTCACGCTTTTTAAACTTTTTCAAATAAACAATTTGACTATAGCTAGCAACGTCTTTTTAAAGATATGAAATGTATAATAGGGGGATAATGACAAATAAATAAAAAGAGGGGTGTTAGTTTATAACGTGTATCTCTATGTCTATGTATCTATCGCCGTTAAATCGGGGGCTTTTAACCCCCTAAAACCTTTATATCTCAAATACGGCTGAACCGATTGTAATAAAACACATCTAAGAACCATCGCCAAAAAACCTGCTTTCAAATAAAAAAACCGCATCAAATAAGCTCACCCGTTTAAGAACTACGGTGCCACAGATATACACACACACACACACACACACGCACACACAACACCCCTCTTTATTGCGTCGGGGGTTAAAACAGCCTGATGAGATGAGATTTACGTGAAATTTGATTACAAAACTTTACCCGGGCCACAGCAATACATAGTGAAAGAAGGAGCAGTCGTTAACAATGAAGAAAAAGTATTTTTGGTGTTTTTTTTTGGAAAAGATCTCTTAGTTTGGTGTGGAATGATATCGATACCCTTATTTACTGAAAAAACTTTGAATGCCGAAATCTATCGAAAGGAATGTCTCGAATAAAGATTATTGCCACTTTTGAGGAAGCACCAAGGTCTAACATTATTTTGGCCTGACTTGGTTAGCTCTCTCTATGCTTCATCTGTGCTACAGTGGTATACCATAGAAAACGAGCAGTTTGTAAGCAAACGACACAATCCACCTAACTGCCCAGAAATACGTCCCATCGAGAGATTTTGGGCCCTAATGAAGAGGGATTTACGTACTAAGGATCATTCAGCCAATTCCTTAAAAAAATCAAAAGAGATTGGAATCAGGTAGCCAAAACCTTTGGTGAAAGTGATGTCCAAAACCTCATGCGACACATTAAAAGTGAAGTCCGGAAACTTGGCAAACTTGACTAAGTACATATTATTATTTTCTGGTTTTGGGCGATACGATGTATAATAAACAATAATTTAAAAAAAACAATAATGATAAATATTTTGCACGTGTATTTTCCTGTACCCATAATAAACGATAAAGTCCTTAGTTGAAATTGACCGTTCTCATATGAATCTGACATTCGTGAATAATTTCACCCAAGGTTAACCTAGGTTTAAATTTACGTGCAAGCTTGCCTTAGTATTAGATTCCCGAAACTTTCAGTGCAGCCCTCATAAATAATTAACTTCATATCAAGACCGTTTATTCTGTCAACGAATTCCTTGTTGGAGACCATAAATATCCCCAGATATCGATCTTGGAAGCAATCAGTCGAATAACTAAAAAGTTCAAGATGTCGGCTACTTTTTTTTAATCTGTGAACGGATTCGTTGTCGGAGATCACAGAGATCCCCAGATATTGATTTAGGAAGCAATCCTTCGGTTAACTAAAAGAAAGAAGATATAATATAATTTTGTCGTTACCTTCTCACGGAAGCGTTCGCCGATCAATGCTACCGACAAACTTAAGGACCAACTTCTGTGCAGGGCACCCTATATAAGAGACCTAGGTGTCACTCATGATTCTAAATTACTTTTCGATGTCCATATTGACAGTATTGTTAAAAGTGCCAATAAGTCTCTTGGTTTCATAATGCGCAATTCCGCCAACTTTACACAGGCCAAAACACTTAAGATTCTCTATTGTGCCTATGTAAGAAGTAAACTGGAATATGCTTCTCAAATTTGGAACCCCTGTTATAGTACCTATGTTGATAGAATCGAACGTATTCAAAAAAGGTTCATAAAATTTCTTTCCTTTAAATTAAACAACCCTTACATCTCTTCCAACTATGTAAAAATTTGCAAAAAGCACCATTTAGTGCCATTAATTGAGCGTCGTGAAATCGCAGACACTTAATTTTTGTTAAAAATTTGTAACGGCAGTATCGATTGTCCTGAGTTGCTCAGTAGTCTCTCATTCATCACTCCTAATAGGCAAAAAAGATATTTCCCTCCCATTTCTGTTCCCCTTGCATCCTCTAACTACAGGCAGAACAGTTTTCTTGTTCGCGCGAGTAAGAATATAAAAAATTGTCAAAAAAGTTCGACATTGATGTTTTCAACATTAATACCCAGACTCTAAGACGTGCTTTGATAAACAATTACCTCGAGTGAGCTTGTCCCTTCACTTACCCTCTCTCAGTTTTTTCAGTTGTTATTTCCTACCCTCCCCACCCCTTTTTACCCTTCCTGCGTAGTAGATATTATCTAGGTATTATCTAGGCTAAGTAATTGTATGTATCTGGTTAATATTGATAATCCTAAGTCGATGCACTAGTATCTTCTTAAATTATTATTGATATTGTATCTCTATCGGCGAGAACCTGTAATTGGCTTTCTGACTTTATGTATATTTCTAGTGTATTTATTTAAGCTGTTGGTTTTCCTTATATAAATAAATAAATAAATAAATAAAATGCAAAGGAAACCATTGGTCTCGACGCGACACTCGAGTCGAGTCTTACAGCACTGCCATGTCCGCTTCGCGGTCTCGTAGAGGCGTGCGTCTGTGTGTCCACGCAGAAAAATAAGACATAGCCTATGTCACTCAGGGTGAATGTAGCTTTCCAATGGTGAAAGAATTTTTGAAATCGGCACTGTAGTTTTGGTGTTTATTCATTACAAACATACACACACAAAAATACAAAAAGGAAATAAAGCATAGGCTGAAAAAATCCGCTATCTATTACCGTTCATAAGATACAGCTCTTCAAAGTTAGGTTGGGCGGACGGACGGACGGACAGACGGAGAGACAGCGTAGGCATATTAATAGAGAGTCCCTGGGTTAATTGGGTACGGAGCCCTAAAAAGTAGCCGTACGACTCATTTTTAGCCTTATTGAGGACGCAGACTTCAAAAAATTACATCTATTCTTCGTGGTAGTCGTTTTCTAGTTTTATGGGATGCAGATTGTATTAATGTAATCCTGCTATCACTTCAGCTCGCTAAATTGATGGGCAAAGTCCATGACTTTTGTGCTCTGCGGCATCGTCTATCTACACTTTGTTACCATTCCTAATAAATAAATAAAAAATAAAATCACCTTGTTATGTCTTAACTTGTTTATACATTATACCTAAAAGGCTATACTTACTATTCCAAATTATTTTTATTGAGCAAAAAATAAATAAATGAGAAAGAAACTCCTAAATTTATTGTTTAAATGAATTGTTCTGGGTGCGTAATATGGCTGCATTTATCGCGTGATAAGTTTTGGATAAGGCATCCGTCACCTTCTGACAGCTAAATAAGTACACGTGTCAAAAAGTGACAAATGCTTTATCCACAGTTGACACGCGATATAGACGCAGCCATACTAGTCCTGCTGGTATGATAAACTATCTACTTATAAAAAACTACAAAGCAACTATGGAATGGCTGATTCAGCTTTAGGAATCGAACTTTTTTTTTACTTACCGTACTCGTCGTCGCGAGGGGGTCCACAGCCTGCTGCATTGTGCTGGAATCTGCTATCTACCTGCCGAAATGGACACGTACTGTAGGTATTTATTTACATTATTATCTAAATATTTTAAATTACAATATATCTTAGCTCCTGATCATAAAAAGTTCTCACCTCAATTGCAACAAGAGGCTCGTCTAATCTCTGACTTAGAGGCATTAGCTATTTCCTCCAATAACATAAAACCATTCTATCAAAATAAATGAGTGTGGTGCTATAGCACCAAGAAGCAGGTCATCCCATTAATCAAACAGTTGAAATCATACCTGAAATAAAGGAAAATATAAAGCTAATACATAAAATATAATAACCACCACTGTTTCTAACAAGTTAATAAAAAAAACAGATTAAAAACATTACCTGGCAAAAACTTGCCTACTGTTGGAGATATTCAGAAGGCAGACGTTTTCCCAAATCTGCAATAAACAAAAAAATAATACTTAATTTACAACTACTTTTCAAGTTCATGAACTAATTTATTATTTTAATGGGTGATTCACACATGAGTACTTTCTTTATTTTAAAACAATGGTACGTTTTGACTAATAAGTCTAATAACCTAACTACTTAATAATCAAGTTCAGAAGGCAAGCTCAGAGGACTTAGTATTCAAATGGCTTAAGCATTCTAAATTCTCTGGACGTTCATGTGTACTAACATTAATTTCTGCTGTCAGCTCAATCTCAACGCGTCTTTTGCATACTTTTTACTCTCTTCTCTTGACATTTTAACTTTCTAGGAAGGTAATGATAATGAGGATCAGTTTCATAATATTTGATCAGTATTTTTTTTCATTTATTATTATGAATTTAACTTATTGAAACAGTAGTTTATGAAATTGTAGCATAATGAGGGGTATTAAAACACGAGTGTGTGTTTAAGAACCGAGCCGCTAGGCGAGGTTTTTAATAGTATCACACGAGTGTTTAATACCTAGTTATGTGCAGTTTCATACACTACTTTATCTACTCTCATACATTACAGCAAAACGTATTCAATGAATGACGTCAAAACCTAGCACATCACCGCGCATGCGTTAAAGCGGGCGCTGTCACAGACAAGTAAAAATTGGAATGAAAACTTTTTATAATGCCGTAAAAATGACGCGAACCGCATGTGCGTTAAATTATAAAAAAATAATTGATATGGAACCTCGTTGGTGGGTGTTGGATTAACTTGTACCGTAATGGTAAAAAAAACTTTATAACATTATTTTGTTAGAGAAATAATGTTATTAAGTGGTTTTTTTTTTAAATTTCGGTATTGTGTTTATAAAGTATGCCAATATAAATTCGTTTTGAAGTTTATAATTCGAACTTTACGATATGAGAGTAGATAAAGTGTGGACATGCTTCATAGTAAGACGTGTTCCATTATGTGTTTAAAGAGTTTAATTATATTGGGTCCTTATTACTCCTTATCTATGAAATTGGCGCTTTGTTTTACGTGTTTTATTTCGTACTGAATTTATTCATTTGAATTTTAACTTCCAAATTCTTTTTAAATTTCATTAAGACACTATGTCACAAAGGTTTTAGATACAAATAATTTCGTTCAATTTCTTACTTAATGTTTAAGTAATTAAGATATGTATAATATAGCTTACAAGTGTACAATATTCATGACAGAATTTTGGTTTGCATTTGAGGTTACTAAATAATCCGCAAAATTAAATGTATGAAAACCACCGTTCTCATAAAATTCTCCATATACAGGGTGTCCAGTAAATAATGGATAACCTTCTACCCATCTATGGGGCACCTCAGGCTGGTCCCGAAAAAGGACTTACAAGTTTAGTAAAAGTTGCATGGTTTTCGAGATAATCGAACTTTTCTATTTTCTTAATAATTAGCACCTTGCTTCACTGTAATGACCGCCAAGGCCACAAATAAAGAGATTTTGTCGTTCTGTTTGCTGTTAAATATTCTTTAATAGTGATGCTAACGGATGTGTCTTAGAGCATTATGGTAGCGACACTAATTTCTTGTTAAACATATCTTAATTTATAACATCACATTTTGCTTTAAAGTTTGCAACAACTTTGACTGCTTGTGGTGAAAAAAAAATGTATGGAGACCAGAGTGGCCAATATGTTGAAAAATAGTGTATCTAATACTGATTCTAAACTGGTATAACACATGGTGTTTACGTCTTTACAGATAAAGTTATTGCTGTTAGTATTCACTAAGAGCGAATTTTACCAAAACACCAAGTTATCGATAAGTAACTCTTTACTTGATTGGGTTAGTCATATCATAAAAAACGCTTCTCTTATGAAAACCAACGTCTAATTACTGCAAAATAATGAATCACAGAATACTTGAAACCTACATCAACAATAATATTTTTAAATAAAAACCAGAATCTGTTTATTAAAAACAATACTGTTTAGTTACTATAACAAGTGTCCAATCAAGAAAGAGTTGAGAAACTTGGTGTTTTGGTAAATAAAACGTGTCTACCACATGTTTGTTTAGTGACAGTAAGTGAAAACCAGATATAACGAATGTGAAATGCGACTACTTATTTGGTACTTACATTTATTCAACTTTTAATGCAATTCTTTTATTAGTTTTAAATAATATTTAGGATGTTAACTAAGTACATACTTTGCTTACAATCTCTCCTTTCTCTGCTGAGTAATACATACTTTTTTACAATTTTATTACCTAATGTGTATTTTTGGCTATGAATTTTTTATCCGTTTTGATGTTTTCTTTTGACATTTATCAAGTACAGTTTTGATTCCACGAAGAACCATATTTTGGGTAACTATTTGGATTTTGTTTGCGACGACCTAGTTAGCTTTGCCCTGGACTTCGAAAAGGATATAACGACATGCCTAGGCATCAATACGAACCCCGTGAGTATGCTAATATGCATTATATTTATGGAGAAAGCAAAGGCAATGCCAATGCAGCTGCTGCATTGTACGCAAGCAGATATCCGAATACTCGTCATCCCGATTACCGAGTTTTTGTAAGAGTCCACAATGCTTTTTGTGAAGGGAGAATGCCTGGTCAAAGTGTGGGTGGTAATGGCGAAGGCAGACCTCGAGATACGAGCATTGAGGAACTTGTGCTCGCTGAACTGGAAACAGATCGCTCAACTTCTACACGAGCTATATCAAGAAGTTCAGGCATTACAAAGACGACCGTTCACAACATTTTAAAAAGACACCAACAATAGGTACCCATTCCATATCACAAGGGTGCAAACTCTGGAGCCTAGGGACTATGCTCCTAGAGTAGAATTTTGTCGTATCATGTTAAGAAAAATGGAAGAAGATCCAATGTTTTTCGATAAAATTCTGTGGAGTGACGAATCTACCTGCCAAAGAGATGGTTTCTTCAACATGCATAACTACCATAGCTGGCAATTAAAAGGAGAGAATCCACATTTAATGCGAGAGGATCACTCCCAATATCAATTTAAAATTAATTTGTGGTCGGGGATTTTAAACGGGAAAATAATTGGTCCTTTTGAGCTATCCCAGACTTTGAATGGAGCCAGATATTTGGAGTTCCTTGAAAACGAACTTCCCATTTTATTGGAAGATGTGCCCTTAAACGTAAGAACGACGATGTGGCTGCAAAATGATGGTTGCCCTGCTCATTTCGCGGTTCAAGTTCGAAATTACCAAAATGAAACTTTTCCTAATAGATGAATCGGCCGTACGAGTCCTATAGCATGGGCTCCACGCTCTCCGGACCTGAACCCGCTGGTTTTTTTTTTTGGGTTGCTTAAAAGAAAAAGTTTACTCCAAACCAATTAACTCTGTGCAAGAACTGCGTCAAAATATTAAAACGGCTGTTCAAGAAATTGCCGAACGACAGTACACCCGAATGTTAAAAAGAAATTTTATTAAAAGGTTCAGAGCTTGTATCAGAGTTGAGGGAAGGCAGTTCGAACACTTGTTATAGTACCTAAACAGTATTGTTTTTAATAAACAGATTCGGTTTTTATTTACAAATATTATTGTTGATGTAGGTTTCAAGTATTCTGTGATTTATTATTTTGCAGTAATTAGACGTTGGTTTTCATAAGAGAAGCGTTTTTTATGATATGACTAACCCAATCAAGTAAAGAGTTACTTATCGATAACTTGGTGTTTTGGTAAAATTCGCTCTTAGTGAATACTAACAGCAATAACTTTATCTGTACAGACGTAAACACCTTGTGTTATACCAGTTTAGAATCAGTATTAGATACACTATTTTTCAACATATTGGCCACTCCGGTCTTCATACAATTTATTTTCACCACAAGCAGTCAAAGTTGTTGCAAACTTTAAAGCAAAATGTGATGTTATAAATTAAGATATGTTTAACAAGAAATTAGTGTCGCTACCATAATGCTCTAAGACACATCCGTTAGCATCACTATTAAAGAATATTTAACAGCAAACAGAACGACAAAATCTCTTCATTTGTGACCTTGGCGGTCATTACATTGAAGCAAGGTGCTAATTATTAAGAAAAAAGAAAAGTTCGATTATCTCGAAAACCATGCAACTTTTACTAAACCTGTAAGTCCTTTTTAGGGACCAGCCTGAGGTGCCCCATGGATGGGTAGAAGGTTATCCATTATTAACTGGACACCCTGTATAACGCCAATTTCATTGGTAAGGACCTTATACATAAGTACAACACAAATATAAATATCAGTTTTCACAAAATACTTAACTGAACAATAAACGTCTAGTCATTTATGATTTACTCAAATAAATATATAGGGTATCCCAGGAAATTGTGTAAAATAGAAGTCCAAGCTAGACAAGATGCATTATGCGGAAGTTTTCCTAAACTTAAGCTGCTGCCAGCCGGTCGCGTCGGCTTTTCTATACATTTTGATAGTCTTATAAAATCGTTTTTTCTATTCGCGTACTATAAACCGCTAATATTAATATCGATAACGGTATTTAAGAATACCACCTACAGTGTAACCGCAGCGTGAAAATCAAATAAATGTGTAAAACCACCAAAATACGAAATTAATAAGCTTAACAAAGAGCATTATAAAGTTTGAACACGCAAAAACTTGGGCATGTAAAAGTATTTACAGCTACGTTCAAATTAAATATATGGATCCTTTTTTGATGCCATTGTAATCATAAAAAAGTAAATTTTATAACAATTACAGTTATTTTTATGAAAGGTTTATATTTATCACGATATAGAACCGACCTTAAATCCGTAAGTCTGCTCATTTTACTTAAAGGAGACATTCCTTTATTTTTAAAAAGAATTAAAACTGCATTCAAAGATTTTCTAAAATTAGGGGCTATAACCAGTTGTCTACACTGGACAACTGGGAAAAAAAACCCGGTTGTCCACATCCTCGAAATTATGTGAACATTTCACACTCTGTAAAGTTACGCCCACACCAATGCTTAAAAAACGGTGACGGTACGGAATCGCAGTGACGCCTCGTATCCGTACCGTTTTTGACGCATGCTCTACACACCGCTGCTTAAAATACGGCGACGGTACGGAAACGCAGTGACGCGTCGTATCCCTGTCACTGCGATTCCGTACCGTCACTGTATTCTAAGCAGCGGTGTGGTCGCAGCTTGTTTTGATTCAACTGTGTTAGTTTTTAGTTAGTTTTTATTAATATACTTCAGTAGATATTAAACTAACACAGTTGAGTCAAATTAAAGAGTGTGAAATGTCCACATAATTTTGAGGGTCTGGACAATAGGGATTTTCTTCCCAGTTGTCCACAGTGTGGACAAAAGGTGTGTGGACAACTGGGAATAGTTCAAAATTAGCTTGTCTCAACCAGGAAACGAACCAGCTAAAAATTTTAAAAATATGTCATCTGAAACGTCCCACGATTTTTCATGAAATTTAGTATGAAGGGGGTTTCGGGAGCGAAAAATCGATCTAGATAGGTTTTTTTTTTTACCTCACTTTAAAATACCAAAGCAAAGCTCAGTGATCCCGGTAATATTATGTTACCGATATATTATGCATCTTGTCTAGGGCATGCATAATCGCTCATTCCCGAAACACCAGTATTTAAAAAAATAGAGGATTCTCAATATATCGGAATCCCAAAACTAAACATACAAATTAGGGTATTATTTACTATCTTTACCCAACATTTCGAATCTGGTTTTTTGAGAACCTGGTAAAAAGAGTAGTTTGGTATTTTGAAATACTGGTATTTTGGGAATGAGCGTGCATAATAATATACTTACTATAATATTACGTAAAATTTACGACAATACAATATTATAGCGTCTAATGGTGTCTATGGTGGCCACAGATAGCCCAACAGCTCTTAACGCTCATCCAGGCTAAGGAATTCAACTCGTGTTTCCCACAAAATCTACTTAATAATACCCAATTGTATGTTATTAAGGCTGAAACTGTACGTGACAGACGTGTGATCTGTCAGACTGGTTAAGGGTTAAGCATTTTTGAGTAGGTGTTTGAGGCTTTCTCGATCACCTGCCAAGAAAAATGTCGTAGCGAAATTATTTTTGAGAACATTTATTTTTAGTTACCAACATTGGATATAAAATTTCAAAGTACAGTCACCAGCAATAACACATTAACCAACATTGGGCGCAAAAACATCTGAAACGCTCTTATACCTCTAGTAATAAAGACGTGTCCGATATTTTTGCTGGTGACTGTACCTTAAATACTTACATCTCTTTTTAAATACTATTCCAATTATCTAGCGCAATTTTAGGCCCACTACAGGATGTGGCTGATTTTTAACTTCTTAGATATCAAATTTAACGTAGGTATATAAATGTTTATTTTAAAATGTTTCAAGCCCTTTTTTCCACGGTGCCGGTCAAACACCAACTCAACAATTCTTAACTCTCCTGCTAAGAGGAAAAGCATCTTAAAGGGCATTCCAGTCAACTTCGTGTAAGTTTCACGATTTTCATTTTGTTTTAAGTTTTGACCCTGGTCTGATACATTCACTAATCAAATGTAATAAAATTTGGATATAACTTTATACATAGAAGTAGGCTTCTGACGTACGACGATGGAAATGGACTATTGTATGCGGACAGGGAACCTGTTAAATAAATTGTAAAATCGTTTGGTCAATGGTTGTGATCATTTTTCAAAAAATATTTCAGATGTGGGGCTGGCGAAAGTTGGATAGAACATTATCGTTTTTAATTCAGATCAGATATATTCGGATGATAACTATTCAATAGATAAAAACCCCCGTTATAATCGCAGGTCAGAGATGGTATTTGTCAAACGGCCCAACAAACTTCAATGAAGCCTATCTAAGAACCATCCAGATTAAACTAGCTTTCTTTTAACCTTTTCAACGCCATGTCAAATATAAAAGTCGTCACTGACCCGCCGAGCCCGGTAGTAACAATAATCCTATTTGTTTTATTGTTACAGGCTAGGGATGCTAATCGTATTTATAGATATTTTTATTATTTAGAAGCAGGACATGTTGCGATCGGTTTCGTTTCCGTTTTATAAATAAAAGAAACGGAACCTATTTTCTTTTAACTTGCCCAGGGGGTCTAATGTGGCTGCGTTTATGGCGTGAGCGTGACAAAATGGTGATAAAACATTTGTTGCTTTTTGATAAGTACGAAGTGACGCATGCTTTATCCACATTTTGTCACGCGACAAACAGAACCATACTAGGCCCGCTGCCTCGTTTAAGAGGGTTAGTATCAAGTGGTCAAAAACGCAAGTGGTCAACAGCATCAACTCAACTAAAAATCATGTGGGTAAATTTGCAGATAGTCGAATACGTAATCAGTCCATGAAGCAACTCGTCATAAATCAACCGGACAAATAAGTAGTTTGTCCGAGATATAACCGGTCTCTTTAGCTACTTGTCTTAAGATCATCTAGACGAATTCGCAAATAGGTTAAAAAGTATTTGGCCAATAAAGCAAACTCGTCACAAATTTTATAAATCGTTTAACACTCTGAATATCGATTGAGAAAGAATTTGTTCAATTCTAACAACAGAAAGAGGAAAGATAAGATATTTAATGTCAGGTATAAGGAGCAATTAAACAATTTGGAACAGGGGAGAATTTCAGCACACGATTTTTTGTTAATGATGTCTGACATAAAGAAAAATTTAAACATCTAAACATTTTTAGGCTCCTAGGCTTATTAAAATTGTGTAACGACGCGTAAGAGTAAAATATTTATTTTAGTTTTTTATGGAAGTTGTTTTTGTTTCGTTGTTAAGTCATATTAACAATTATAAACTGTTGAGAGAAATGTTTTTTATTTTCACTTATTTATTTATGCTTAAGAAAAAACAGGGTTGTTAGTATTCCTTTATTTATCTAAAGGCAATTTGAAATTAACACATTACATTACAAAATTATATTTCATATCCTGCACCACACTCCACACCGAGTTGCTTTGTTCGCGACCTGCTATTTAGATCACATGCATTTATGACGAGTTGCTTTGTTCGCGACCAGCTATTTAGACCACATGTATTTGTGACGAGTTGATAATTATGACAGTAGACGAAATAATTTTGTGACGAGTTGCTTCATGGACCGATTACGTATTCGACTATTTGCGAATTTACCCACATGATTTTTAGGTGAGTTGATGCCGTTGACCACTTGCGTTTTTGACCACTTGATACTAACCCGTTTAAGAAATGTAAAAAGTTCGATAGTCTATTTGTTTCCGGGATTTTCTTATCAATTTGAAAGAACTTTTTTATGTCAGGATCTTCTACCGAGTTCAAAACCAACAGGAACAGGACTTTCTAAAATTCGTATAGGTCTACCAGAATCTCATGAAAAAAAGAGAACATCAAATTTAGGGCTTGCAACTCCGGGGTAACAGGATTTAAAGGTCTTGATACTTGATTTTCCACTCGTACAATAAAATAAAGATGTGGCAGACTCAGTCCGCGTAGAATTCTTATTTTTTTTTGGAAATTATTCCATTTCCCGGGACAAAATTTAAATACCACATTGGGCAATAAACTATCTATGCCGTGAAGATGGAACAAAGCGTAGAGGGACGGAACAAACCAATATTTATAACATTATTTAAAAACGGCTAGTTAACCTTAATACTAACTTTGGACTTGCATTTTTTATTGTTTGAGTATTAAGGTTAAATTAAAACAATTATGTTCATTGTGTATGTTTATTAGGATTTAGTTGAAAATGGCTACATTAAACGCAACGACGTATTGTTGCTTAGCTAACAATACTGCACAGGTCCAAATTAATGTGTACAATTTTGATTGTTTTATTATATCAAATTAACTCTTAATTTCGTATTCTGCAGAAGAGGTGAGGTTTTTTTTCCCATGAAAACATCATGAAGACCGTGCCACAAAGGCGGTGGCAAAAAAATAAGATTTCTAAATGGACTTTTACGTTGCAGATACAAAAGCCAAGTGGAGTTATAAGTTATAATACGTTCCTGCAAATGTACTAAGGAATTTAAAGTATCAATATTATTTGGCTTCATTTACTAGTCCATTACAAACACGACACTAAACCAAATATTGTGTTTGATTTACATCTTCTTGCTCACAATTTTTACAGTACACATGATTAACGATATTTTTCGCCTGGGATCGAAGGGCTTTAAGGGCATTTTCCTGATAACTAACGCTATATTTCAGTAAAAACAACAAACAATAACAAACTCTGACAAGCTGTGAAATATGAATAGACAGGCGTAAGGTAACATTGCCATATGAAAAACGATATATTTTTACTTTTAAATTTTTCATGAGATTCTGGTAGACGTATATTAACTTTTCACAATTCATGTTGTATCTTAAGTCTGTTCCTATTCAGACTGCCAATGACTATAACAAGTATACCTGAGTGTAATTGTATTTAGAGGATGAAATAGTGATGAGAATATTGTTACCTCTAATCAGTCTATTAAAAAGGTTGAATATACAGGGTGGTACTCGATAAACTGTACATGTATATTGAAAGGGGTGAAATTTTAGGTTGATTTATCGGTAAAACATATTTTTTGTACTCATCGATTAAAATGTGTGTATTACGATTTCATAGAGAATACTGTAACGTCACTCTTTTCATCGTTGAATAGTCTAGATGTTACTTCTGAAACAACCGAAATAACTATTTCGATACGCTCTAGACAACCGAAATAACTATTTTGATACGCTCTAGACAACCGAAAAAAATTTGAAAATAGAACTTCGGATTTCCATATATGTGTCCTTGTTTAAGGAGCCTCGATCCGATACAAAATTGCCAATCTGTGTCGTTTCGGAACGTAGCAGCGTCGCATCATCTGTCAAAAATCTACTTTTAGTTTTCTTATATACTCGTATTAATGACTTACATTATTAATTTTAATGAACTCTGAACTTAAGTATTGTTCACAATAGTGTCATAATTAAGCTTTTTAATCTCGTAGGTACCTAACTTAGGCCACTCGGCAAGCTTCGTGGCCTAAACACGGTACTCGACTAAAAAGCTCTCTATTATAACACGATTACGAAAAATACTATTTTTAGCTACTGGTATTTTTTTTTACTGATTTTTAAAAGTTTGGGTAGTACACTGACTTGTGACGGTGTAACTTTTGATCTAATAGCCCAAAAAGGATAAAACAAAATGCGTAGTATTAACATTAGTAAGGTTTATAATAATTGATAACAATATTAGACCAATAAAAAAAACCACTTAGTAACTACTTTTTTTGTGAAAAATTACTGCAAATATGACCATTATGCTTTCATAAAAACACGATTTTCTAAATTTTTTGCAGATATTTTATCACTTGTTTTTTGCTTATTATTTCTTGTTTAATTTCAGATCTAAAAACTACAGTTACTAAAAATAAAACAATATTTTACCGATAAATTAACCTAAAATTTCACCCCTTTCAATATGTACAGTTTATCGAGAACCACCCTGTATATTCCTCATCATCATCGTATTATTATGCTGGGTGCGACAGAGACGAAAACCTCTCTTATCAATCAAATCTTTTATCAAATCTATCCACCATCAGTACAATTTCATGTCAAATATATTTCGAAAAAATAAAACGTATGTGACAGGCTTTCAGTCAGTGTCATTTTCACACAAAGTGGTTTTCATCAAAAAATACAACATTAAATAAAGATTACTACCTCGAAATAAACAAGACAATGATTAAGTGTATAAATAAATAATATATGGTCATGTTCAACCTTCAAGAGTACGCGAATATGAAGTAATAATGGTAAATTGATTTGTTTATACGAGTGACCGAATGAATAGGAACAGACTTTATCCATTGCTATTACGTTATAAACTTATATTTCAGTCCATGGCGTAGGCATCTTGGGTTTTCCTTATTCAAAGTTAGAAGATAGCCCAAGTAGCACACAAGGCTGCTTATCGGCTGAATATCAGGTTCCCATCACGCTAAAAGCTGAATAAAAAACCTGCATAAGGGCTGTATACGGCCGTATACAGCTCTTATTACTCTTAAATAGGCACACATTATTCAGCCTTAAGTTCATACATCTGCTTAAGAGTTGTGTAGTAGCAATTTAACAGTGTTATAAAGGGTAACAACAGTACTATGCGCTGAATATCGTCTGACTAAGAGATAGCAAGTTACCCTTTATTCAGAAAATATGTCACATGTACGGGTGAGGACCAAAAAGTTGGACCACAGTTAAGCGCAGTTAACCATACAAACGACGAAAATGAAAAAAGTTCCGTTGTGCGACGAAAAGTATCCTTACAATTGTATGGCTAATTTTCGTGTCACAGCGGAAAAGTTTCATAGAAAATTTAATTGATTGAGTTAGCGTGGACAACTTTTTGGTCCTTACCCGTACGCTCTAATGCATATTTTAAACCGGGAAAGGCTGCTTAAAAATTTTACTGCGCCACGAAGATATTCTGTGTTTAATTAGATTTGTGATATAAATAAGCCGTGATGAAAACTTGACTAAGCAATTTTTAGTGCTTTGCAAATAATCATAAGATAAAAAGTTATTCTGATATTAGGAAGTAAAAACTAATGCAATACATTCCGAATTCACACACAAAACATCAGTTTTTTTTAAATCAATCAAAATCTTTATAGGTTATACAATAAAATGGTGGATTCATGTTAAACAGCGACGTGAACAGTTTAAACTCTTATATTTTGCAAAAGGCTGTCTAATAGTTCACTAGTGTACTGTTAATCAGCAAAAACCTAAATAAAATTATAAATGTGAACTGTATACAGCTATAAGCTGTTTTCTTTACTTTTAATGGTACACAAGCTCTACCTTTAGCCATGATGTGAATATTAAAACAGTTATTATACTGACCATTTAGGGATCCGAACTTCTAGTTCCAAATGGTCAAAGCGATATTATTCAGTACACCATTTCACTCGCTCGCGAAGCATTAAAATTCAACTATAGTTACACTGACTGATTACCGTACCACATATATGTTACTTTTATTCAGATAAAGTCTGATTAAAGGTACTTATGTGAACAACTATAAAGTTGAAGCCTTTAATTCGATACACTAATGAGTCCCTATGCAGCTGCGAGGCATTTAGTGAATGTTTAAACTGCCGCTTTGCAGACACTATCAATGGCAGTATCAAGGCTGATTAGCGGTAGACATTTTCAGCAATAAGCTGTAATATGGGCCAAATATCATTCATTATACTTCATAATAGTTCACACGTGCCCCTATAATAAGTCAGTGTAATAGGAGTTCACAAATACCCTCTTATACAGCATTTGGCGGTATTTAATCCACTACTGTTTAGTGGATTAAATACCGCCAAATGCTGTGCCCTTAAAGCATTAGAACATGTTAAAAGCTGAATAGAGTCGTTGAAAACTCTTAGCGTATTAATGGTAGTTTTGTCGGTCTTAAGCAGACTTAATGCAGCTTAAGAGCTGCATGAGCCAAGCTGTTTAAATATTACTGACAGCTATTATGCACCTATATGATCACCAGTGTACTCTTAATAGAATCTTAATAAGGTTTCAAATACGTCTAAAAGTGAATAGTTACACAGCTATCGGTGCTACTTGGGAGGGACGCGTCCTGTTACTAAAATCAATATTTTGTATCGAGAGTTCCATTTTCGAATGTTTTTAAACAAATTGCATGAAAATGGCGGCTGTATTATGGTGTAGTTTGAATGCATTGAGTATTGATTACCTATTAAAAGCTTACGAATTTTGTGAAATTACGTGTATTATTTTAGTTTTTAATATAAATGGTCTATCATAGCTAGGATAAATGCCGAATTCGATTCACCACCTCACTATCGACGGAATAAAGCGTCAATGGCGTAGGAAATCGACCTAAATTATACTTAATTGATGTTTTTTTCGTAATACATATAATTTAAATAAAAATGCATTGATATAATAATAATTTATTATAAGCAGGAAGTATATTTATCTGAGTATAGTTTACGAAAATAAATACCTTCAAAAACTCTTTGAACTATCCAAAATTAGTTATTTTTCTCGCACCACCCATATGATGGATATATACGTCGATGGCGTTGAACCAGTGGTGCGCTTGAAGGTTAAAAAAACGACGTCAAAATCGGTGCACTCGTTTGGGAGATAAACCATTCAAAGACATACAGATACAAACGTTAAACTTATAACAGTTATAACACCCCTCTTTTTAATTGGTGGGTATTAAAATCTTAACCGTTAAATGCATAGCGTGTCGAAAGTCAAACGCGTCTTTAAAGTTCATTTCCAAATTTGAATTTAGACAAAGGTACAAAATAAATTCTAAGCTTGAAATTTACTTAAAATGTATGCTTGAAATTGAACTTTAAAATATACGATGTAAATCTACGTCATTATGTATTTAAGGGTTAAATCTAAATTCTCGAATAACATTGAGGCGATAGAAATTATAGAAAAACCTTAAGTACTTTGTTTTCTTCAAGGTAAAAAAGCTCTATGATTTCGTAAGTTGCAAATTTAACTTTCTAAAATAGCAATGCATATTTTGCAAAATAAAACGAATTCTCGTTTTATTTAAGTCCTTCAATTATTAAACTTTTTTTGGTATAGGAATACAAAAAAATCGTGATATGCACAAGAAGGAACCAAAGAAAAATAATAGTACATTGTGCATCAAGGGTAGTAAGAAGGAGATTACTAACGAGAGCGTCAGAAGCCCGACGACGCGAGGACTTTTAATGACTCGAGTTAGTAATCCCCTTACTGCCTGTGATACACACAATGCTTTTCATCACATTTGCGAGGAAAAAAAACAAGGAAAAAAGTTCAGTTGAGCCGCATTTCTTAATTCCGGTGGTGTAGCTGTAATAACGAATCCTAATTCCAATTGAGCGGATGAAGAAGCCATTTCTAACTTTATAACTCGGCAAGTTATGAAACATTAACTTCCTTCTAATACAGATAACAATATTTTTTTTGTGATATCTACCACAGATAATGCTAAAAACTGCATATAGTTCCAAACTGGAATGACCATACAGCCAGATTTTGCCAATTTGTTAAAAAAATATTTACTAAAATTAATGATGAATATGAATATAAACTTGAAATATAAAACTAATGAAGTTTAAAGCGTATAAGTTGTGTGTGATGTTAAGTTAGTCTATAGCTAAAATTTAAAGAAAACATTAGAAACAGTTTGAAGTTTTGGCTGAACATGAAACCTTAGTCAGAAATGATGTACGAAATATTTGCAAATTTTTAAAAGAAAGTCATTACTCCCTAGGTACTACAAATTTGCCATAACTCCCGCGGGAACAATTCAGGCCATTGTCCTTCTGTATACAGGCATGGAATAACACCATTTACGAGCAAGTGTGATGAAAAATAAAAAACATCAAGGAGCCGAAATTTAAAAGAAAATGAATTCGATCCCACACCGTTAAATAATTTTAGGAATAAGTATTAATGCTACTTTGAAATGAAATTTTGTATTGAGATGGAGCCTCAACATATGATAGAGTACCTTTTACCCGCGAAATGCGAAACGACTGCTACGTAGACGTCGCGGGCAACAGCCGGTTATTAATATTCAGCCCCGCCCCAAAAATGCCAACAAAAAAAAATACATTTGTCGCGTTTTAGTTATTGTTCAGTACATGACCTATATCACATCACTAATATAATAGATAATGCCATTTACATTCGAAATAGGTGCGATATACGTATACTGAAATAATAATATATCCTACTAATATTATAAATGCGAAAGTTTGTGTGGTTGTGTGTGTGTGTGTTTGCGTGTGTGTGTGTGCGTGTGTGTGCGTGTGTGTGTTTGTGCGTGTGTGGGTGTGGGTGTGTGTGTAACTTCTTCACGCTGCAACGGGTGGACGGATTTGGATGAAATTTGAAATGAAGATAGCTTATACCCTGGATAAACACATACTTAGGCTACTTTTATCTTGGAAATTTTAAAAGTTCCCGAGGGAATAACTATAGTCGAAAAATACGCGGAGTACCATGGTACAGTCGACGCCATAAATATGTTTACACTTTAGTACCTTGTCTATTTAGTCATGTTTAAACTGCCATTTGAAATTGTCATAGTGACGAGGTACTAAAGTGTAAACATATATATGGCGTCGACTGTACAAGGTGAAACGTGAAAAATGCGATAACATTTGTAATTTAATAAATATATAGTACCTACGTGCTATTATTTGTACCTACTTTGCATATTTTTCGGTTAAATAATAACACATAACCGTATTAACGTATTAACCGAATTTTATATTAAAATGCCATTATAAAAATATAAAACCAAGTTTAAAGTCAATCTAAACATATAAAAAAGAAACTGACATATCAACGCGCAGCCAGAGAGGGAGTCCAGAGATTCCAAATTTGGCACGTAGGTTCCTTATAACTTATAAGGAACCTACGTGCCAAATTTGTCTATAAGTTATAAGCAGGGCCCGTACTTTTCATGCCGTTGACGTAAAAATGACGTCACGCTACATAGAGATTTCAAATGGCTTTATTGTAATTATCAACCATTCCATTAGTCGTCAATCCTTTAAAATCATGTACTATCAGACCATTGGAACCTTGACCCACCATAGAACTGTGTCACAGAGACGTTATGATTCAAGTCATAAGAAGTGTCAAACAAATTGTTTTATAATGTCACTGTAACACCGTTCTATGGTGGGTCAGGGTTCCATTGGGCTGATAGTACAACTGAGTCAAGTTATCTATTGACGGATATAAAAATAAATACCTACTTGATACATAAAACGTAAATCAAAGTATTTGTTTTGGATTAAAATTCGTAACATCCAGGTTAAACTCCTTTTGTGTTAAATGTCCTTCTTCTCTTTCAATATGTTTAGTAGAATAAAGTGTTTGGCAATAGGGATTTAGTTATCCTAGTCCAAATATGGTTTTAAGATGGCCCACGGCTCTAAAATGGCCCACCATGACTTCTTTGCAAAGGAATTGAAGTAAGCGATCTTTTTTATTATTACCTGAGCAGCACATGCAACAACGTCTGTAAAAAGACGGTCTTTCAGGCAATTATTGTCTTTTAAGAATTAATAAGGTACTTCAATGTTATGTCCAGTCGAAGACATAAATTGATGAACAGATCCAAATTTTCAAAACACCTGCAAAATGTAAAGTTCCATATGTCGCTGAACAAATTGTTGATCAAATCTATGTGAACATTGCAGAATGTCAAATGTTAGTAAACAATATTTTATCAAAAGTTGCTGGACTTTATAAATCTACATAATTAGATTATCATTGATGGCAACGAAAGTCCATTAACACATACTTACAAAACACCTGCACACTATAAAGTTTCATATGTTGCTGAACAGACAGTGCCGATTTGAGTCATAGATAATCACTACATATTATAAAACAAAGTCGCTTCCCGCTGTCTGTCCCTATGTATGCTTAGATCTTTAAAACTACGCAACGGATTTTGATGCGGTTTTTTTTAATAGATAGGATAATTCAAGAGGAAGGTTTTCATGTATAATAAACTTTGTTTTACGTACGGGTATTACAGAAAACTCACATAAACCGAAGCGAAGCTTAGTAAGATTAATAAGAGTGCGAATGGTTTCGGTCTTTCGTTTTGGGAATGAAGTCATTGTAGTGCCATTGTTTTTTAACTTATTCGCATAATACTCGTGTTGCCAAAAAAATTGATTGAATAGAGTTTTAATTTTAATTAGGTCGGAATAGCTATGTAAAATATAAAATGCCCGGTAGGCTGACACTGACTCTTTTTCAACTTGGCTGATGGTCTCCCGTCTGTTTTGATTATCATTGTTATCGTTATCACATCACTTGATCTATCACAATGACTTTTTAATTAAACTCTAGTTAGTAGGAATAGTAGGTACGTGACTAAAGTGTTAAAAGCATGGTGGTGTGTTGTGTACTTGTACGAGTATATTAATATACGGAGTTAATTCTATGTCTATTGCAGGCGTAATCTATACTCCTTGCCTTTTTTCCTCTGCCACAAATGGCCTTTATTTTCTTAAATAATTGATTCGTAATTTAAATTTCACGTGTCATAAAATTTGTCAGCTGGTTATATGAAAGATCTAATATTGCAGTTGCAAAATTACATTGCGAAGATAATCACATCTTTAGACATATCCTATAATTTGTGATCACGATGTCATACAATATCCACATTCAAGAGCATGATCGCCACAGGATTATTTTACTCAAAGAGCAAGGCCTCACCATATCTGATATCGCATTACAAATGGGAATTTCACGAACCACCGTATACCTGTGGATCAGACGTTGGGCGGATGTGGGTAATGTTCGTGAAATAAAAAAATCTGGAAAACCTAGAAAAACTACGCGTCGCCAAGATTCGAACATCATAGTTAGATACTTATAGGCGGAATGGATTTATGCGGACTAGAGAAGTAGCACTGGCGAATAACATTTCAATGATAACGCTTAGAAGACGTCTACACGAAGCAGGGATTCACTTCAGAGTACCAGCAAGAAAGATTAAATTGACAGCCAGACATAAATTAGGTACTGAGATTACAATTCGCAGAGAGATACTTAAATTACGATTTCTCAAAAGTAATCTTTTCAGACGAGAAAACATTCAAGTCATCCGAAAATGGGCGGATCACGTTATGGAGGCTCAATAAAACACGGTACCATGAAAATAACATAATTGAGAATAGATCAAGTGGTAGGATTTCTGTGGGGGTCTGGGCCTGGATGTGCAGTAGCGGCCCTGGAGAGTTGGTTGACATAGGATTTGATATAGTTATAAGCAATATTTAAGTTGATTTATTTTTTAAGTCATTGTTAAAAATAAACTTAGTTCATTTTCAGCACTTTTTTTTAAATTATTCCTAATTCGAGTTCAAAAAATAACTTTAACAAAACCCACAAATAGGCTTACTCTGAAAGTAAGCTAATGTAAGCCCTTTCTTTCCCTGGATACTACTGGGGGATTATTATGATTTTTATGATAAAGCAATGCAGTTCAGTTAACGCTGAGAGAAAAGGACAGCTATATAACACTGCTATAGCTCTCTCCTTTACGCTCGCCGTAAATTAACTGCATTGCAATGTCATAATAATAACCCCCTGATTATTAAAACAAGGGGTTTCAGATAGAGAGTACAGAAATATGAGGTCAAGGTGGGCTAAAATAAAACTACAATAGACAACTTCACAAAAATGACCCATCACTGGCTCTATCACTTCTGGTAGCGCCACGCAGTGAAAGAAAGGGCTGGAACTTCTACTGAGCTAAACGCTTTATATTGGACACAGACATTCATACACACATTGCGGTAATGAAAAGCATTTTTAAAATAGGTAACAATTATTCCTTACAGACCCACCGTACCACTAAACCGTACCACTGGTGTTACTATAACCAATTATTTCTATTAAAATCGAATTTAACAGAGTCGACGGAGCTCTGCTGTCGCAGAGCTCCTGTTTCTGGGTAGTTTGGTCCTCCGGGCCTGCTGAAGAACTAACAAAACCTAAACCTGCCTCATATTTATGATACTAATTTTGGTCAGTGGTACGGTTTAGTGGTACGGTGAGTCTGCACCCCAATTATTAAGTATAAATATCAAAGTGTTGAAATAACGTCCAGCTAATTTTGGACTTCTTCGTGGAATTTTAGCGTACAGTGACTTTTGGATTATTGCATCGAGTTTAAGTGTCCAGCGACTTTTGGCGACTAGCGTTTAGGGACTTTTGAACTTTCATGACGAACAAGGAGTTTTGAACATACCTTTGTATATTAACATATGGAGAGTTCTCGTGTACAGTTAAATTCGTAGCTTTATTTTGTTTAGCGACTTATGTCTTTGACTGTCCGTTAGCTAAAGGCAGAGTAAAACATATCTCTGCAATAAAAGGATTATGACTACAGGCCAAATCGATTGTTAGTGACCGATATGTGGACTTGTGGAACTAGTTCTTCGTGTCCCATATATGGGGCACTGGACTGTGGTGGTGTTAAAAAAGGTGGCTTATGTTACT